>CM021102.1:117548373-118017529 GCA_007115665.2 Sequoiadendron giganteum
ATTACTAGTTGTGATGTGTTTTCTTCCCAAGTAATTGATGAGGTTGAGCCTCAAGAGGCTGAAATTGACGTAGGAGGAGTCTTCAATTTGAAAACCAATACCATCCCAAGAGGCATGGTGCAATTAGAAAGGGTCTTTGATTTGGATAGGATTAAAGATCACGAGCAGAAAATGAAAAGGGAATCCCTCAACTATCAATGTGAAACATGCAATATGGGGACCCAAAGTGATATCAAGAACATCCTTATTGGTAAGGTGTGCACTCCGGAGGAGAGGAAGGGAATTATTGATGCCTTGCACACATATTAGGATGTGATAGCCTAGAGCTATAATGACATGAGAACATATGACACTTTGGTCATTACACACACAATTCCCCTCAAGTCAAATGTTAAGCCATTCAGGAAAAGACAAATACCAATAAATTCTTTGTTGGAGACCATTATTCAGAGGGAAGTACAGAAGCTACTCTTGGCACAAATCATATTCCTAGTAAGACATTCAACATGGGTCACAAACTTGGTTCTGGTCAAGAAGAAAAATGGAGAAATTAGACTATCTGTCAATTTCAGAAACTTGAATAGAGCATCAGAAAAAGATAGTTATCCAGTCCCTTCACTGGATGAGGTGCTTCAGGTTGCCAATGGATCTTAGATGATTTCCTTTTTGGATGGTTACTCTAGATACAATCAAGTGATGGTTCAATATGAGGATAGTCACAAGACTGCCTTCACTATAAAATGGGGAACCTTAGCTTACTAAATAATTCCCTTTGGGTTAATCAATGTTGGAGCTACATTCCAAAGAGCAATGGATATTGATTTTAAAGGAATTATTGGAAAGTGCATAATCATCTACATGGATGATTTAATAGTCTTTTCCAAGAAGAGAGGTGATCATGTTGCAAATTTGTGCAAAGTGCTCCAGAAGTGTAGGGAATTTGGTATTTCACTTAATCCAAACAAGTGCATCTTTGGAGTCACTAAGGGAAAGTTGTTAGGACACGTTATTTTAGAACAGGGTATTTCCATTGATCCCAAATGAGTGGAGGCAATACTGAAAATTCAACCCCTTACAAGCAAGAAAGAAATGAAGTCATTCTTTGGCAAGATTAACTTTGTCAAGAAATTTATCACTAGATTTGTAGAAATAATCAAGCCCCTAAATGCCATGTTGAAGAAAGAAGGAAAGGTTGAATGGAATACAAAGGCTAAGGAAGAATTTGTAGAAATCAAGAGAGCTATTGTTGAGGCCCTTGTTCTGGTAAGTCCTTATTATGCTAAGCCATTCTACATCTATTTGTTTGCTTCTGATCACTCATGTGCAAGCTTATTGACACAAAAGTATGATCAAGGTAATGAATATCCCATAGCATTCATGAGTGCACCTTTGAAGGATTCAAAACTGAGGTATCCTAGTGTTGAAAAGAAGGCCTATTCCTTGATCCGAATTGTGAAGAAATTCAGGCACTATATACTAAGAAACAAGGTCTTTGCTATAGTCCCTAATCCAACAGTCAAGTTGTTGTTAATGCAAAATGAGTTGGGTGAATGCAGAGCCAAGTGGGTGACTATGTTACAAGAATATGATATTAAAATTCAACCCATGAAATTGGTAAGAGGGCAAGGACTGACCAAGACAATGGTAGAAATGGGTCCCGACCTTGTTGCCCAACATTATAATCTTGAATATGTTTCTCCAGGGGACTAGTATGATGAAATTATCTACTACTTGTTGAATCAGCAATGTCCCAAATGCCTTAACTCCATGCAAAGGAGGGCTCTATGTTTGAAGAGTAGTAGTTTTATGATGAAGGGAGCTATCCTATACAAGAGAAATAATGAAGGTGTCTACTTGAGATTCCTAGGGAAGGAAGAAGTAGGGAAAGAGATGACTGAATTTCATGCTAAATATGGCACAGGCCATGGTTCAACACCTTCCACTGCAAATCAGATTCTGAGGGTAGGCTACTATTGGCCTATGTTGTTCAAGGACACACATCACTACATGAGAACTTGCCATGTGTGTCAAACTATAGCAAGAAGGGAGAGGTGTGCAACTCTTCCACTTTGTCCTATCATAGAGGTAAAACCATTTGCACAATGGGGAATGGATTTCATTAGTCCAATCAACCCATCTTCATCTATAGGCCATAGGTATATTCTCACCATAACTGATTATTTTCATAGGTGGACTGAAGCTCTTGCACGCAAACAGTGCACTTCCAAAGTAGTAATCAATTTCATAGAATCGGGTATCATTAATTGCTTTGGTTGTCCATTGGTTGTGGTTTTTGACAATGGTTCTGCATTTGCAACTTTAAAGTTTTCTAATTGGGCTTATGACCATGGGATTACCATAAAATTTGCATCCAATTACTATCCATAGGGGAAAGGTTTGGATGAGTCTTCCAATAAAAACCTATTGAAAGTCATCCGAAAACTACTAGAAAAGAATCCCAAGGATTGGCATACCTAGCTTAGATTTTCTCTTTGGGAAGATGGCACTAGACATAAAAAAATCCTTAGGAACCTCTCCCTACCACTTAGTGTATGGCTTGGAACCTATTTTTCCCATCTAGCTAAAGATCCCTACCCTACAATTCATCAATGAATATTATGATGGAGAGGATAAGCGTGAGGCCCGCTTGACTGAACTGTTGCACCTTGAAGAGAGAAGAGGTGATTCCCTAGAAAACTTTGCCAAACATCAAGGTATAGTGAAAAGATGGTTTGATAGGAGAGCCAAGGTGAAAGCCTTTAGAATCTCTGACTTGGTTCTCTACTAGGATAAAGCCCGTGACAAGAAGGGCGAGCATGGAAAATTTGACAGAATTTGGCTCAGACCTTATCAAATTGCAGAGATTCTAGGAGATAATGCCTTCCATTTGAAAACCCTCACTGGAGGAGATATCCCACTGCCTATCAATGGGAAATATTTGAAGCATTATTTTCAGTCTTGAGTTGTTCTTGACTCTGTCCTTGTACATAAGTAGATTAGGTTTCCTTTTTGTTATATTGTTTTTTTTGCCTAGGTTTTTGTGGGGTTTCTTTTGGTTTTGGTCTGCTTGTCTGTTGCTTGGGTTGGTTTCCCCTGTTGCTCTACCGATTGCTTTGGGGTTGTCCTACTTTCCTCCAGGCTGGTTGCGTCTGTATAACTGGCTTCTTGTTTGGGGTTTCTCTGGGATTTATTTTACAAACTTTTATCATCTTTTCAGAGTCATTCAAACTGGGGAATTTCCTTCATTTCATGTTGCATGGGTTGGGAGTAAGTGTCACTTGACTAAGTTGAAATTTGGAACATATTTGGGTCTTATATCTTCACACAAATCTTAAGAGTTCTAAGGTTGCACATGGTATTTAGGAGGTCTGACTGGGTGAAAATCTTAAATTCTACTCCAGTGCCACTGTGGTTCTTATCCTTGAGTGTGGGCTTCTTTGCTTGCAAGGTGAAAAGTAAAGCTTTAAAATCAAATCTCAAAAGAGAATATCAAAAGAAAAGAAAGAAAATATGGAAAATAAAAAAAATTCACCTTTTCAAGGGTATCCTAGTATCTCTATCGGGGCTATGGACGTCTGGCTGGCAGTGAGGCTCTATCCAGGTTTCTTTTGGAGCTAGAATCCTTAGGTAGCCCTATTAGACTGAGTTTGGTCCTTGTTGCAACTTAGGAAAGGAAAATGAATGCATATGCACACACTTTGACCCTAGTATAGGAAAGGTTAGCTTGTTAGTGTTTTTGAAACCTTGTCTATTTGTAACCTAATGCTTGGATTGAAACCAAAGATTTTGAGTTCATGATGCCATTTTGTCATTGAAATGCTCTAGAGCATTTCCCTAGTGGAGTTGCCATTTGTTGTGTAGTTTTGCACACATGCCCCTCTGAAAGTGGGGACCCTCTGTGGGCTTGGTCTTTTGGCCTATTTTGGCTGCTTGCCCCCTCTTTGTGCTTATCTTTTAAAATCTTAGGTTTTTGATCCTTAATGCTTGTCATCATCTAGGGGTACCTTTGTGTTGAGTTCCTCATGGTTTTGAGGTCTTGCAGATGTCCTCTTTGGGGTGGTCTTCTTTTGTCTTTTGTTTTCCCCTTTGGTTTTTTGGTTTGGGTCCTAAGGGTTGGTTTTCTCCCTTGGCTTTCCCTTGTCTTCCTTTTTTCTGTTGTTCTACCAGAGGCGGAATTGGGATGGGACTTAACTTTGAAATTTTGCTAAGTTTTGGGTTCAGTTCCCATTCCCGTTATGGCTCCGCTCTCGCTTCCTCACTTTTCTCTGTCGTTTTGTTTGTTTTGTCCTAAGGGTCGCTTTCCTCCCTTAGGTTTTCTTCGCTTTGCTTTCCCTTTCTTTTGTCAGAGGTAGGACCAGGATGGAATCAAACTCTGAACTTTTTTCAAAATTCATGATTCCTTTCCTATCCCCATTCCGGCTCTGTCTCTTGCGTTCTCATTTTCTTCGTTGTTTCATTCATCTTCGGTCTCTGGGTTGGCTTTCTACCCATGAGTTTTCTCTAATTTCCTCTTTCATCATTTCATCGGGATTAGGACCGGGATGGATCCGAACTTTGAACTTTGCAAAGTTCCTATTTCCTTTTTCTTCCCATTTCATCTCCGCTTCTGTCGGGGTTTTGTTTCCTATTCCGCCTGGTTTCCCTTTGGGTTTCCTTTTCATTCCCGTTCCACCTCCGCTTCCACCGAGGTGGGTTTTGGTTCCCATTCTGCCTAGTTTCCCTTTGGGTTTCCTTTTCATTCCCGTTGCACCTCTGCTTCCACCGGGGTGGGTTTTGGTTCCCATTCTGCTTGGTTTCCCTTTGGGTTTCCTTTTCTTTCCATTCTGTATCCACCTTTGCTTGGGTTTTTGCTTGGTTCTCCGACTTTGGGAATTCTATGGACTTGCTTGGATTTTAATGGTGTCTTGTTTGAATGTAGGTTGGATAGAACTAGAATTTGCAGGATGTACTTTACAGATTTGGGTGTTGTCATGTACACTTTGTGGCTGCTATCACAAGATCCAATCTTGCATGCAAGGTTGCCCTATTTGGTGTTCATTAATGGCAAGTAGACCAGGTTGGTGGATTCAACCTGATTTTGTTTGATCTAGGTCGTTCATTTTCCCAGCTCTGGTTTGGTTGGTTGCTCATTTTCCTCCTGGTGTTCACGCGGGTGTTTATTTATCATAGGGAGTGGCTCAAGGATCCATCCCCTAGTTGCGTGTGATCTTAGGTTGATCTGATGGGGTCCTTGTTGCATTCATTGTTGAGTAGTGGGTTATTGCAGACTATCCGTGCTGATTTGGTTGGTGGTTGTGGTTTTTTGTAACCCTAGCTCTATTTCCCATAGGGCTATCTTTCTATAAGTATGACACTCTACCTCATTTTTAAGGGTTGGAATAGTTGGCCAAGCTGGTTAAGTTGGTTACCAATTAGGTTTAAGTAGTATGTTTAGTAGTAGAGTAGCATGTTAGAATATTAGAAGTTAGTTTTGCATTTCAAGGAAGTGTTGTAACAAACCAAAAATGTTGTTAATATGATGATTCAATACAAAGTGTGGCCATTGTGTTATGACTGGTGCCTCCTTTGCATCGAATAATCTTTCATGTTTCTTGTTCCATCTTTAAAATCGCTTGAGAATGTTTGGATGTAGTTTAGATTTAGTCTATAATGTTGATGATTTAATATCCAGAGTGTTGTAGCAATCCTTGGTTCATATCTTAGGCATCTTCTTGATTGTGGGAATGCTGTGTAAGGTCAACTTGTACCTCATATTCATGTTCTTAGTTCAACTATATGTATTCATTTAGCCTTATTGAATGAATTCCTACAGCCTGAAATCTTTGACACCCTAGAAGATTGCACTGTTCTTTGCAAGATTGTAGGTATAGCCTAAGTCGACCAGAAACTAGTTTAAGGGGCTGGTCCATTCCAAATATTTCATCATTTGCATGATTAATCTTAGAAGTAGTGTTAGCAATTAAAACTTCTGAAACCCTCAGCTTTTGTTGTTTCTTTTATTAAATGGCTAGAACTTAATTGAAGCATCACCATATCTTAAATTTGATGAGTTTAGAACTTCCAGTACTTGTATGTAAGACCCCTTGTCATTACCAGCATATTCACATTTTATCACTGAGTTTTTTCTACTGCATTATCATAACTTGACACCCGAAATACCTTGGGGTTATCTCTCTGTTCATAGAGATCAACCTTTTAAGATAGATAGGATAACTTTTATTATGTCTGAGTTGTTTCCATGCAGAAACACCAAACAGTAGTCTTGAGGCCTCTTAAGCCATTAATGTCATTTTGGATTCTAATACTACTACTTACATATCCAGTGGGAAAGTGATTTTGAGACATCAACTACAAGAATTGTGCACGTTGTTCCTTTGTCCAAACATAAGGAGCACTAGGTTTTCTATATTTTTCATCATCATATTTGTCAATCCAAATATTTCAATGAATCTTTAGTTGTCAAAAGTCTTCACGTGATGAAATAGTATCAAAAGCACCAAAAATAGTTTTTATAATAGAATAGGCTATATTTTTCTAAGTATGCATAAAGTCAATAGTATGCCTAATGGCTATATCCTTAAAGTATGGAAAATTATAGAATATGCACAATATTTTTAGACCGCTTTCATTACATGGATCATATCTACTACCAACAATCCCATCATTTTCAATAAATGAAAATCTTTTTTGTCCATTCTCAACAATGTAATCACCTATTATTAGCAATGGTGCTTCATGATTCTCTTCTTGACCATTGAATCATGTTTTTTTTACGATATGGATGATCCATTTTAAGGTAAGCATGATGTCCACAATAAATACACTTATGCAAACTTCTTGAGTTCCTAACAAAATCCTAAAAGTTGCAAGTAGGACATCCATGGTATCCATGAACACTGAGACCAAACAATGTGCCATATGCAAGAAGATCATGAATCATAAACAATAAGGAAGCTCTTAAAGTGAATTTGATTGAATTCCCATTCCTTAAAGATTGAATAGCTTCAATTCCTTTCCACAATTCCATTAGCTCATCATATAATGGCTCTAGATAAGCATCAATTGTATCTAAAGTCACACTTTTCTTTCCTGGTATAATCAATGATAGCATTAAGAAAAATGGTTTAGTTTCTAACCATGGAGGCAAGTTATAATTTATTAAAAACACTGGCCATGTTGACCATTTAGTAATTTGATCTGAGTATGGGTTCACCCTATCTAGAGTAAAACCCAATCTTATATTACGAGGATCTTGAGAAAAATCAGGCCATCTGTTATCAAATTCCATCCACATATTAGAATCAAGCACATTTCATTTTTTCCCATCAGTTCTTTTATTTTGGGCATGCCATTGCATAAGTTCAACAATGTCTCTACACCTATACATTCGAAGTAATCGTGGGATTACCAGAAAGTGGCAAAGAACCTTTCGAGGAACCATAGTTGATTTAAACCCTTCTCTATACCTTGCTTCATGACATTTCGGACATTAACTCTCACTTGCAATATTCTTGTGAAATAATACACAACCATTCACACATGTGTATATTTTTTCATACCCTAAGCCTAGCTTAGTGATTTCCTCTCTACGTTGACTTTGTTTTGTTGGCAATGTGGAGTCAGGTGGTAACAACAAACTTAATAATTCCAATAACTTATCTACACTCACATTTTTCCAACCAAAAACCACTTGCAAGTTAAGAATTTGAAGGATTGTTGTCAAATGACTTAGCATACAATTAACATACAAAGGCTTTGAAGCATCCTCCATCAACTTGGCCCAATCATCGTTTAGACCCTCATTCAACATTATATCAACTTCAAACTCTTCGTCTAACATTTCTACCTCTTCATCTATGTTTGGTGCCACTTCATCTATGTTTGTTTCCTATTCATCTCTCACACTCTACCATTTTATCATATATTTGTAATAATTGACATTCCAAGGGCTTATACCACTATTCCCATATCTTATCACATGTCGATAAATCTAACTTCTTTTTTTCACCTTTCCACCAAGACAGTGATTACATGGACATGTATATTTTTCCATGTCATTCTCATGCTATTCTCTCATCAAATGCATGGTATTTCAACCTTCAAAATTGATCCATCTGTAATTTTCTACACAAAGCAACAAAAAATTATGGACTAAGAGACAAAAACTATTTTTTTTAATTGAAAGGAATTTCCATAGCAATAGAGTTATAGAGAGTTTAACTAATGAATTGTAAAAAATAGATTTTTGTAGTTTATATTCAAATTGTTGATTACATTGTATTGCACATCTTTCAAAATCAAATAATTACTTCACATTGCATAACTAATAACTAGATGTTGATAGATGAAAAAATGTAAAAAATTGTTGAATAAGAGACAAAAACTATTTTTTTTAATTGAAAGGAATTTCCATAGAAATAGAGTTATAGCGAGAAAATAAAATAGAGAGTTTAACTAATGAATTGTAAAAAATAGATTTTTGTATTTTATATTCAAATTGTTGATTACATTGCATTGCACATCTTTCAAACTCAAAGCATTACTTCACATTACATAACTAATAACTAGATGCTGATAGATGACAAAATGTAAAAAATTATTGAATAAGAGAAAAAAAACTATTTTTTTTTAATTGAAAGGAATTCTCATAGCAATAGAGTTATAGAGAGAAAATAAAATAGAGAGTTTAAATAATGAATTGTAAAAAATAGATTTTTGTATTTTATATTCAAATTGCTGATTACATTGCATTGCACATCTTTCAAACTCAAAGCATTACTTCACATTACATAACTAATAACTAGATGTTGATAGATGACAAAATGTAAAAAATTGTTGAATAAGAGAAAAAAAACTAATTTTTTTTAATTGAAAGGAATTTCCATCGCAATAGAGTTATAGAGAGTTTAACTAATGAATTGTTAAAAAAATATTTTTGTAGTTTATATTCAAATTTCCAATTACATTGCATTGCACATCTTTCAAACTCAAAGCTTTAATTCACATTACATAACTAATAACTAGATGTTGATAGATGACAAAAATTCAATTACAATATAGTTTTTACAAAGTCAACCTAAGCAGTTATGCAATTACTTCACATTGCATAAGTAATAACTAGGAGTAGATACCAATTGCATTTTCTTGTCATGGCATTCCATGAGACCACATTTCTTTGAGGCATTTTTAAAAAGCCTTCACTGCCTTGTCTATGCTACCATATTTTTCATACATGTCTACCAAAGAATTTTATCAAACAGTTTACTACCTTGTCACTATCGATAAAAGCCTAAAACAAGTGCTTTCGAATAATCTTATGGTGCTTGGAAAAAATCTATCAAAGCACAATAGTAAGCAATAGCATAGACAAGGCAGTGAACTAGTTGAAAAAATTCCTCAAAGAAATGTGGTCTCATGGTGATGGAATTCCATGATAATCCATAACAATTATCTTGTCATGGCATTCCATCACCATGATACCACATTTCTTTGAGGCATTTTTTCCAAAGTTCATTGCCTTTTCTATGCTACCACATTTTTCATACATGTCTACCAAAGCATTTTATCAAACAGTTCATTGCCTTGCTACTATGGCTAAAAGCCTAAAATAGGTGATTTCAAAAAAGCTATGGATGCTTGGAAAAAATATATCAAAGCATAATAGTAAGCAACAAGCTATGGTCTCATGGTTTTTTTGGCACAAAAATCAACGTGATTTTATTTTTATTTTTTTGTAGGTTTTAAATGCATTTTTTTTGGAAATTTTGTTATTTGAAATGGGGAAAAATCTTTGTAGTCAGTTTTGTGCACTTTTTAATTGTAGGATTCTCACAGTTAGTGAAAAAGGTAGTGTTCATGAAGGAATAGAAAAGATGCGTAGAGCCTTTGAATTATACCCATATTGTGCAATGGCATTGAATCATTTAGCAAACCCATTTTTCTTCACAAGGAATCATTTTCTTGTGGAATAGTTGACTAAGATAGCTCTTGTTTCAACTGACCACCCTCTCATGAAATCTCATTCATATTATAATCTTTCATGATCTTATCATAGTAAAGGTGATTATGAAACAACTGGACACTACTAAATGGCATCAGTTAAGGAAAGCTGGAGGCTGCAAGATTTTGTGGACAGGTTCAATTGAAGTTGGGAGATCTTAAGAGTTCTCTCTCAAATTTTGAAAAGGTTTTGGAGGTCCACCCTGAGAACTATGAGAGCTTAAATTTTTTAGTCCATATATATGCTCAGCAAGGGTAGGAAGAGAAGGCTTTGGAAATTTTAAGAAAGGAAACTCGCATAGATCCACATGATGCCCATGCATTTATCAAGATGGGTGAGTTATTAATATCGTCAGACCCCAGTGCAACCTTAGATTCTCTTAAGATGCCAAATTTTCTTTTGAAGAAGATCAGATAATAAGAACCAATTCAATTGTTGAACAACATTGGGGTTCTTCACTTTGAGAGTGATGAACTAGAGTTGGCTCAAAAAAATTTTATGGAGGCATTAGGAAATGATGTTCTGCCTCTACATAAATCTTTGTGGTAAGTTTTGTGCATTTTTGACTCGTAGGATTCTCACAGTTAGTGAAAAAGGTACTGTTCATGAAGGAATAGAAAATATGCGTAGAGCATTTGAATTATACTTGTACTCTACAATGGCATTGAATCATTTAGTATACTATTATTTCTTCACTTCGGGGCAGCATTTTCTTATGGAACAATTAACTAAGACAACTATTGTTTCAATTGACCCCCCTCTCATGAAATCGCATTCATATTATAATCTTGCATGATCTTATCATAGTAAAGGTGATTATGACACCACTGGCCTCTACTACATGACATCAGACAAGGAAATCCAAAGGCTACAATATTTTTTGGATAGGTTCAATTGAAGTTGGGAGATCTTAATTGTTCTCTCTCAAATTTTTGAAAAGCTTTTGGAGGTCCACCTTGAGAACTGTGAGAGCTTAAAAGTTGTAGGCCATATATATGCTCAGGAAGGGCTGTCAGAGAAGGCTTTGGAAATTTTATGAAAGGAAACTCGCATAGATCCACCTGATGCCCATGCATTTATCAAGATGGGTGAGTTATTAATATCATCAGACCCTTGTGTAGCCTTAGATTCTCATATGACACCAAAGTCTCTTCTGAAGAAGAGAAGAGAAGTACCCATTCAATTGTTAAACAACATTGGGTTTCTTCATTTTGAGCATTATGAACTAGAGTTGGCTCAACAAACTTTTATAGAGGCATTAGGAAATGATTTTTTGCCTCTACATAAATCTTTGAGGTTATATTTGTGCATTTTTTACTTGTAGGATTCTCACAGTTAGTGAAAAAAGTAGTGTTCATGAAGGAATGTGTTGCGCACTTTTTGCACACATGCCCCACCATACGCAGGGACCCTCTTTTTCTTTCTTTTGTTTCCTATTTTTATTTAGGTTTGAACTTTTCCCCTTAAGGGATAAGCTCCTCTAGTTTTGGGTTTGCTTCACCTGGTTGAACTAATGACCTATTTGTAGTTTAGGGGCCTTTGTTTGCAACATTTTGATCTCAAGTGATGCCTTGGACTTCAGCTCTTTATGCAAATTTGATTGAAGCCTTGAAACTTTGCTAGGGAACGTTTCAAAGAATTTGTCTCCTACTGGATTTCCTGAAGGGATGTTCTTTAGTAGAATCCACCACTAGGTGGATTTCCTAAAGGTCTATCTATTCAGAGAATCTGACCCATGTCGAATTTTCTAAATCCTTTCCCTAGTCATATTTTTGAGTTTTGAGTGGTATTTTCATCACATTTATTGCTCAATGGTTATCATACTTGGGTTGTATTTAATGTCATTTTGGAGGTTTTAAGTTATGATTTCTCCTTTAAATTCCTATTATGCATTGAGCCTTGATTAAGAAACCTTCATTATCTCCCAACATTCAGCAGTGGCAATTTGAGCATTTGCATTTTAGAATTTCTCATCAATTTTCAAGTGCATTCAGTTCTTTGGTTTTGTCCTCCTCGATTGAAAGGTAAGAGCTTCAAATCCCTCATGATTTCAGCTTGATTTTTTGATAGCTTTAATGATGCAATGACGCATATACCTGTTTGTTTCTTCATCATTGATCGATATTAGAGGTATTATTGTGTTGGCTTGATTGTGCTCAGTTTGTTTGAATTTTGATGTTAATGATGGATTTTCGAGTTGGTTTATGGTGTCCCTTAGGATTTTTGGGCATTCATTTCAATTTTCTTAAACTAGGGCATCGAGGTTTAGAGTTTTCAAGTTTGTTGTTGGTAGGGCATGATGGTTCTATGAAGCTAGGGTTCAAATCCTGAGTCTTTGAGGGTAATTGTGTTGATAGTTGAATTAACTCATTATGGTCGATTTGACAAGCTCATTGAAACCCCTAATTGTATTATTTGCCCTATTCATGTTTTTTATTGTTTGATGACCGAGTAGGCACATTGTGATGAGGTTTGAAGCTGAAATCTTTAGGCATTGCAATTTTGTACCTAGATCCTTATTTGAACTAAGATGCATGAACCGAGACTTGGGTTTTTCAAAAACTGAAGAAACAAAGGCCAATGAGGAACTTCAGAAAATCCTTTTACATCCAGATTCTCTAAAAAAATATTTCCTTCAAAAACTCCATGCCCTCGCGGATTCTCTGAGTCTTTCAACCCTTTAGATCTATGAGACTGTTCTAAGCAAGAGTGATGAGGGTCAGATACTTCAAAGTTGGTTTAGGAGTGATTTTAGTGCATTAACGAAGCATTTTAAGTTAGACCCTAGTCAGTTTCCATTTTTTGGGAATTATGTTGTGTCACGGATTCTCTGAGTGTTCAAAAATTCAAAAAATCTACTTGCTCACGGATTCTCCAAAATTCTCCAAGGCTCAAAATTCTTGACACTCTGCTAAAAATGAGGATTAATGCATGAATGTGTCTTGATCATTCAAATAAGGGTAATTACACAAAATGGACGAGTGAGGAGTGACTTAGATTTGAGTTAAATCTACATCTTTGAAAATTTTGTCTTGCTCTAGATTTCTCAAGCGTCTAGGCATTCAAAAAAATTTCCTACCTCTGGATTCACCAAAATCTGGTGAGACATGAAAATCCTAAACCTTTTGATGGTATGATTGCATGCATAGGTGTGATCTTGTTGTGATTAATGAAAATGATTGCATGATGTGGGTGAGGGTACATTGAATTGGATTGTGGTAGAATGATCTTTTCAGAAAATCCATTCCTTTGTGAATTCCCTGAGAGTCTGAACCTTTAGATAATCCCCCTAGGGGCAGATTCCCTAAAATCCATTTATGTCTAAAATCCCCAAAGACCTAAAAATTCGAAAAAAATTTCATGCTCTATTCTAAGGAATTTTCAATAGGATTTTATGGTTTCCATGAAGTTTTAAAGGTTAATTATGTAATTTTCATGGATTATCATGATAATCTTGATAATGTGGTTGGATTTAATGCTTGACTATGCTTAATATCATGGTAATTATTGCTTTCTTCTAACAGATGCAGGTTGAGACTATTCCAACAAAGGGATCTAAGGCATAAACATCAGAAGCTAGTCCTGAGGAACCCCATACTAGAGCTGAAAAGATGAAGTATGAATTCAAGGGTATCTGGCCTGAATCTAAGATCCTTTCAACATGGAGCAAGATCAATGACACCAATATGGGGCATGTTGATTATGATGATTTCAAACAGAGAATTTTTGGGGATGCACCTTCTCAACTAGCATAGATCATTACACGTATAGGATTGGCCCAAGCAGTAGGATTCCCACCGACATTGAAATATCTAGAGCTAGTATTGGAATGTGCTAGGCACTATGATTTAGACAAGAGGGTAATTTTTGGGCCTCGGGGTAGAATCATGGCTAACTTGACTAAGGAGTCCATAGAAAAGACCTTAACATTGGATCACACCATAAGCTTGTAAATATCAATACTAAAGATGTAAAGGATTTATATGCAAAGGATCCTGATAAGGCTCTATCAATGATGAACAGTAATTGGATCACCAAACCAAAGTCACATTACTCAAAGATGCACAAGAAATTACATAGGAGTGATTTTAAGCTAGAGTACAATGATATGATTACTCTCTTAGGTAGGATAATGGGATTGGAGGATGCCTTCATATTTAGAAGTTGGATGTTCTTTGTGATTTCACAAATTGTGAAGGGAATATATTATCATTGGGTAGGAATCATAAGTGACAACCTGGACCTACAACTTAGGAGTGTACAGGACACTAGGAAATTCACCATGACTTCTTGCCTTGTGTACATGTTGGCCAGAAATAATAAGTATAAAGGATTGAGTTGTAGGGGAGCCCTTAGCCAAGATATAATTTGTGATGTTTTCCCTCATCTTCAATTCAACACATCCAATTATAGGATGGTAAATGATGCATTTTTCATGCATGTTACAAGGCTTCTACAAGATGCACCACATGTTATAATTTTAGTAGAGGCCATGGAATTGATAAGAAAATATGGCTAGTGGTTCATTCAATTCCCAAAAATTCTCCTATATCATAGTGCAAGAATCACCAGAAGTGCCCATGAGATTACCAAGGTATCCCACAAACAAACTTATTTTGCTAGAATTGACTAGGAAACTGGTGGAATTTGATGCAATAATAAAAGATATGCACAAACCAGGACTTGGAGTTGAATTCCCTTTGAGGATTGAAGTCCTGGAGGCCTATCCCTCCATTCAAAGTGCTCACTATTATGAGAAGGAGATGGTACATTATAATCTATATTCACATACAGATATGGATAACTTTTATCCATATGGAGTTTCTTAGAAACAAGCAAATAGGGAATACAAACATAAAATCCATATAGAAGATTATTGGGCTAACTGTAGGGATGAATTTGAGGTGATTAGAAGAAAATGCTCTAGGTTGTCCCTAAGAATGATTAGATTACATAGAATTTCCAACGTTCCTGATCAAATTGATGATGATGAAGATCCCCTACAACACTATGATTATGAGAAATTCAAGGATAAGCCACACCCTCCTATCGATTGGTCGAAAGAATAAATTGTTGATCTCAATGTGATTAATGCCCCTATCTTGAAGTACTCCAAATTATGGGCAAAACATAATATTATGGAGTTGGAGGTAGATGGAACAAAGTTTACATATGATTTAATGGGAAAACTTGAGTATCATTCAGAAGAAGAAGAAGAAACTACTAAGGATGACACAGTTGAGCTCCCTTCAAAGGAGGAAGGATACAGATCACATTTCATCATCAAAAGGAGAACCATAAGCCAAGCCAAGGGAAAGGAGAAGAGGAATCCAGTGGAAAAATAAAGGAGGCCCCCAAAGGAGATTGCTGAGGAAGATGTTGAAGACCCTCAACCCTCTAAAAAGAGGAAACTGACCACTGAGGGTCAGAAGATGGCCAAATATAAAAAGGAAAAAGTTATTGAAGAAGAGACCACTTAGACCCAACTGGTTGATATTGAAATTTCAGGAGAGAAACTACAAGTGTATGTAAGGAGAAATTCTCCTAAATAGAATACAACTCATATGGAGGATGTGAATAAAGAGAAAAGGGTGGACTCTGAAGAGGCACCTATTGATGATCTTATAAGAAATATGGAGAGAGAAATTGCAAGAGAAGATTCTCCTCCATCTCCAGTGCAAAATGTATACATCAGTGAGGATATTGATGATCATGAGGGAAATGCTGAGAAAGAAGAAATTCCCAATAACCAAATAGAAGAAATATAAAATGAAGAGGTTACTAAACCCAAGGATGGGAAATTGAGTTATTTTGGGAAGCAGCTAGAAGAGAAGGAGGAACATAATAAGGAGGAAACTTTAGAGGTTACAGTGGAATTCCTTCCCAGCCTCTAGTAAAGGAACACATTGATATACCATTTACCGAAGTTTAAAGTGAAGACAAGATTGATGAAGATGAGGAATGAAAAAAGTAGGGAGAGGAAAATAAGGATGTAGAAGATGTTGAAGATAGTCCCCCCAATAATTAGTCAAAGCAAGATATTCCTCAAAAGGATGTGAAAATAGAGCACGCAGGTACCCTAGAATGGCTAGAGAAGAGATTAAGGAAAAAGGTCATCATTGTGGAGGATGAAACTCTAGATTAAGACAAGTTTTTGGAGAGTTGGGGACAACCCAAGGAAAGGAAAAGAGAAAGAATAGTTTCAAAGTTCTTCAGGGATGAGTTCAATAATAGGTTTATCCATTTTTCTACTCCTATTGAAAATAAGTACAAAGATGAGGTTAGACCCTCAAATTATAATGTCCAAATGATTAACTTGGGTCCTATTTCAAAATATTAAGAGAAGGAAGAGTTACAAGAGCCATATCAAGCCATCTTGAGAAGATTGGACAAGTAAACTGAAGAGAAGGAGAAACTACAAAAACAATTGAAAGCAGTGTATAGGTATGTTCAACATCCGGTCAAGCCCTTACAAGAACAAAGTATTGAAGGATCCACATTTTTAGAAGGTTTGTTGTCAAAAGAGGTAGTGTCAAAGATTGAAAGGCTGAAGTCCTTTGTAAAGGAAACACAAGAGTGGTTACAAAGTGTGAGTGAAAGAGGTGATGTCATGATAAAGCAGGTAATACAGATGCATGAAAAGGCATCATCCCTTTTTGAGGAAATGACTCAATTTCTCACTGAATGCTAGGATCCAGATGATGCTATTATTAGAGAGCTTGAGAAGGTGTTTGAGGTCCCTACAGATGAACTATTCAAGGAGGATGTTCTCATAGTAGAGAGAACTAGTAAAGCTATGGATTGGTTAGAGGCCTTCAACTTCATAAATGATTTGAGAATGAAAGAACCAAAGAAGATATCAAAAGCTCATAACAAAGTGAAGGAAATTTTTGATAGTTGCATTGCCTTCTTAGAAATTGTTACTGGAAGAAATAAGCCTGGGAAGAAAAACTTGAATGTAGGAAAATTACATAAATGGTGGCATGAGATCTATTCTCCAAGTGATAGTGGGCCAATAGTGAAAGACCAACTTGAATATACTGCAATTTACTTATCCAGCTTGGATAGATACCAGAGTCTCTATTCTAATTGGGAGATAACCTTAGCTAAATATGGAGGAGACCTAAATTCAATTAAATCAAGGATTAATTTAATATCTATCCCAACTCAGGCTGACTTGGATGCTGTAATTTCAAAAGTTCAAGAAAATTCTAGAAGAAAGGAAGGGGAAAAGGACAAAGAGGATGCCCAAGTTGGACCACCTTGAAAAACATATCATCTACATCAAGCTAACCTGGGAGACAAATCAACCACTCCTTGAATTTTGTGCCAGCATTTTATTTATTCATAAAGGTTAACTTTTGGGGCCAACCTCATAATATTTTATTGCAATTTTGAATTAGGGGAATTTAAAAAGTCTCATGGCTGACCTAACCGTAAAACCCTAATTTTGGTCGACCTAACTTGTAATCTCTATAAATGGAGGTCTCCTCCTCAATTTTAAGGTTGATAGTGGATATAAAATAGTTTCTAAGAGTTGATAGTACATAGTTAGTAGTTTCTGAGTTGATACAATCTGAGAAACTTGAATTGTTGAAAATTTTGGTGAAGCTAATACAATTGAAGGAATTCTTATTTGGTGTCCTTCCTTGGGTTATTCATCTATGCATGATCCTTTTGCCTCCTTTTATTTTGAAGCATTAAGTAAGTTAGTTTATAATTAATATTAGAGCTAGTTGCAGTTCATTTATGTTCATGGTAAAGTGTGTGAGGTGTTGAGGAATCTGCAGTCCATACTTTTAGTGATTGGTTGATTGTAGATTGTTGTGTAAAGTTAGCCTGGGCCTACTCTATTTTGCACTCAAGTTTAGTCGTGAATTTTGGAATGCATATTTAAATATTTACAATCTGAAAATTATTAGATTCCTTTGGAGATTGCACTATCTGTGTGATACTGTGGGTTTAATCTTGGTTAAGCAGAGGTTGGTTTTTCTAGAAGATTAGTCCATCTTGAACACTCTATTGTTTGCATACTTGATCCTAGGTTTAGACTAGATATTTCTTGAACCCATTATCTTTTTCAATTTCTTTTAAATCACTGTTAGATTATTACTCACAAATCATCACTATTATTGTTTATCTTTTATTAGCATTGAAGCTTCCAACATTTTTTTTGCAAGACCCCTTGTGATTACCAACATTTTCATATTTATCACTGAGTTGTTCTCTACATTGTTAAGACCTAACATTAGAGACCTTGGGGTTATCTCTTGGGGCTTGCTGATAGAGATTTACCTTTCAAGAGAGATAGGATATTATATTATGTCTAAGTTGTTGTTAAGAAGAAAACACCATCAACAGATTGATGCTAGAGGGAGGGCATGAGCATAAAGCAACACCATTGGAAGTTGAATGAGCCTTCATGTTAAAAATTTGAGATATGATAGATCTCTAAATTTGAAAGTACAAATTCTGAGTCAAGATGGAAAAGCAGTCTTATGTTTCTTATGATGGGAACAGTCTTCATATTGATTTTCTTCAACTTCATGAGTCTCTGAATAAGAGATTATATCTCTGGAATAGTGAGGTTTTGCATCACTATGCATTACTAGACAAGTGCATAATTCATAATACCTGTAGGCACAATGAGTTGGAATGTCTGACCTCTTTGGGTAGAATCGAGATTGTTCTACAAAGGGATATGTTTATGTGGAACATTCCTGAACCACTAGCCTCTGCAGATTTAGAGTTTGTTGATGTTGTAGTTGCGGCATTCATAGAGTTAGTTAAAGATAAACTTAGTGGTGGTAGGTGTTTTCAATATTTCCTCTTATCTAAATAGTGCAAATTTCATAATACATCTCATTCGAAATTCACTTATCATTCATGTCTGGACATTATTGTTAAAGTTGGGAGACATCTAGAGTGGAAAAAATAGCCAGTCAAGGAATGTACTACAAAGAAGCCAACAAATTATGGATCTAGAGAATGTGCAACAGGTGTTGAGCTATCCACAAATGAAGTAGCATGATAGAAGGAAGAATTTGAAATATCCAAGGAAATAGACATAACTGATGAAAATTTAAGAAAAGAATAGTATATAAAGATGAAGGATGTTGGTCCTACACAAGATAGCTAAGGGTACAAAATGGAAAACACAGTGGAGGATGAGCCACAAGAGAAATAAGTTACCATAAAAGTTCCTTCTATTCATGATAAAGATCCAATGCAAGCTAGATATGATGAGTTTTTTGCCAAATTTATGAAGGATTGGTCAAGCCTGGGGTACAAAGTCTTCCCAGAGGAGTTGTTGCTACTAGCTTTGTGCAGGATACATGAGGAGGCCATTCAAAATTCACATGTTTCCAATTTCATACAGTAATTAAGGAGGTGGAAGAACAAGTATAGTTGTCAAACCAAACAAGAGTTGCACATAAAGCTACAACAAATGAATCTTCAATCAAAGAATTTCAAAAAGTTGTTGAATATGAGGAATACATAGCAGAAAATGTTGAGGAAACCTTGGAGGAGATTGAGTCTTCAATAAAGGAACTTCAACAAATTGTTGGTGAATGTCTCATGGAGCAAGCTAAAGGAGTTCATTTTACTGATAAAGAAGCTGATATTGGTGATGGTTGTGGTCAAGAATTTGAGTTTTCACTAATAATGAATGACAGGGAGTTTAATTGTTTATCAATTTCTATTTATTCATAAGCATCTATTAATAATGATTTACATATTGTATTCTTTGATTTTGATTAGACTTGTCTAAATTATACTAGTATGTAGGGAATTACAAAATATTTTGAGCGCCATGATATTACAATCACCATCATTGAATATGCGTTCAAAAATCAACATTTAATGGATCCTAATGAAAAATTTCATAAACTAGTTGATGCAAACAAGAGTGTTCTTGCAATTTCATCATTAATACCTCATGAAGATACTCAAATAGGTGAAAATTTCCATGATGTTAATTATGAATTTATTCAATCTTATTTTCACCTTGAATTGCTCAGTGATGACTCTAATTCTATTTTGCATGTTTCGAACACAAGAGGAATACTGCACCATCAGGTGAGACATCCTGACAACATGGATATCAACTCTTCATGGTTGGAGGATGATAAACATGACATTCAGTCTGAGCAAATAACACACTAGGTTGTTTCTTTCCATACTACAAATCTTGAATTTTATCAATTTGATTATGGAGGTCTAGGAAAGACAACTTGCATTTGGATTGATCACTTTTTTAATGAGTTACCACATTTGCTGATTATTCTTGATTATGAGGTTGAGTCTAAATTCTACAATGTGGAGATTTATTTTTTTGAATATAAAGATGAATTTGTATTCTTGAGGACTGTTACTATCGGCTTATTGCTTGCCCATGCATTGACAGACCATATGGGGGTGGGTCTCAATTTTCCCTATCTAATCATGAATTGTTGTGTATCTTTGTATATAGTTTCATCTAAATAAATGTAGTTTTCTCTTCTTTTATTTTTCCATAGGTAGTTTTCTTTTTCTCTTGTTTTCAGCTTTGGCTAGTTTAGAGTTGCTTTCATTTGCTTTTTCTTGCTATTTTTGGTTAGTGTTGGTCTGCTTTGGAAAGTGTAGGTTTGCTTTTGGTTTCACTTTGCTTCTCCAGTTCTAGTTTTCCCTATTCTCTTTCTGGGGTTTCTTTATGTGCACAACAATTATTTTATTTATCTGGGACTATTTCAAGTATTTCTTTTACAAACTCTAATCTTTTCTCTAGATGGCTTGATGAAAGTCCTCCATTCAATGTGACATGTGCTAAACATATAAAGTGGATAAGTCATTGAATTGAGTTAGTTCCTGAATGTGCTCAAATCTTATATTTCATACACATCTTAAGAATCCTAAGGTTGTTGTAGGTTCCTTGTGAGGTCTCGTTAAGTAAAAAAACTTATATTTATGCTTCAATTCCACTGTGATTCTCAACCCTGAGAGTGAGCTTCATTCCTCACAAGTTAAAAATGAAGAGTAAAAAGAAAAATCAAAAAGAAAAGAAAAGAAAATATTGAATATCAAAATAAAGTGAATTCAAATTTTCAGGATTTGAATATCTCTACCGAGGCTATAGACACCTAGCTAGTAGTAGATATATGTTCAAGAGAATCACATCGATAACCTCGTCAGGGCTATAGATGCCTGACTGGCAATGAGGCTCTATCAAGGTTGCTTTTGGAGTTAGAACCATTCACATAGCTTAACTTGACTTAACTCGGTCTCCTATAGTAACTTAGGTAGGGAAATTAATGCATCTACACACACTTGGATTTCTAAGCATAGGAAGGGCTATCTTATTCATGGATTTTGAGCCTTTAGTTTATTGGTTGACCTAATGTGAGGATCAAAACCAAAGATTTTGGGTTCTTGATTCTAGTTTGTCATTGAAATGCTCTAGAGTAATTTCCCAGTGGGACTCACCATTTTTTGTGCACTTTTTGCACACACACCCCATTGAAGGTAGGGACCCTCCTTTTTCTTCTGCATCTCTGCATCTTGGCTTTATCAATTTTTAGTTTTTCTCTTCTTGGGAGGTTATTTTGGGATTAAAGTCCGAATTTGATTTGATGGAAATATTTTAAGGCATCTTGAGGGTTTGGGAGAAATCCACCTGTCATGGATTTTGGAAATAGGTATTTTGAAGTGAATTTTAAATGTCATATGTAAATCATTTTTGCACCCATGGATAGAGGATGAACAATTAGGTTGGGTTTCTTTTTGAACTTTTTGTAAATTCCTTCTAGAAAAAAGGTTATGAGGTTTAGGGGATTTTTCCCTATCATGGATTTTTAAAAATCCTAGTCCAGGCAGATTTTCCCAAAGAACTAAACTTCAAAAAATCCTTGTCCACGTAGATTTTCCCAAAGAACTAAACTTCGGAAAATCCTTCTCGAAGAACTAAACTTCAGAAAATCCTTGTCCTAGCGGATTTTCCTAAAGAACTAAACTTCAAAAAAATCTTGTCCTAGTAGATTTTCCTGAAAAACCACATTTTGAAAAATCCTTGACCTCAAGGATTCCCCTCAAACCAATTTGGAGGTGAATTTTGGATATCATATGTAATTATTTCTTGAACCTATAGATGGACAATGAAAAATTAGGCTAGGTTGCTTTATGAAATTTTCAAAAATTCCTTCTATAACAAAAGTTATGTGCTTTTGGGGATTTTGACCTGTCATGGATTTCAAAAAATCCTTGTCTCGATGGATTTCCCCGAAGAACAAAACTTAGGAAAATCCTTGTCTTGGTGGGTTTTTGCGAAGAACTAAACTTAATAAAATCCTTGTCTTGGTGGATTTTCTTTAAGAACTAAACATAGGAAAATCCTTGTCCTGGTGGATTTTCCTGAAGAACTAAACTTAGGAAAATCCTTGTCTTGGTGGATTTTCCTTAAGAATTAAACTTAGGAAAATCCTTGTCCTAGCGGATTTTCCCTATTTGGTAAAAATTATGTAATCAAATTTTTAATAGATTATAGAACCTAGACTTCAATCACAACTATCTAAGATAAAATCTATCCTCTCAGAAAGGGGAGGCACCCTTCTTACTACTAATAGAAGCTACCATAAAAACAATAAAGTATTTACACAACATACACTATACTTACGAAATGGGGGGGTGTGTCACATTCATGCTTCTCTCTTTTTTTAGAGAAGATGTTTTACAATGCTTCACGGTTGTAATTTCTAATTCAAGATAACTTTAAACTTAGCAACAAGCAGTAATGCCAATATCTCTATCTTTTCAAAGCAAAGCGTAGAGATACCAAATATGATTGATAATAAACAAATAAAAGAGAAGGGAAAGCTCAGGAAGGCACAAAGTCATCCCATAGCTTTTTCACTGATGGGTCTGCGAAAGATGTACCATTTGTTGCATTAGAAGCACAAAGTCTTCTTAGATGTAGTAATTCCTCGAACAACATGAATGATTACAAGCACAAAGTCTTGTAGATCTTTCAACAAAAGTATCCAAACATAAATGTAAATCCAAATAAGGAATGCAACAAAAATTTTACATAAATTACTTGAATCCCTTCAGTTATCATTCACTAATCACCACCAATGAGATCAATTCACAATATTATCGAATCCAACACAAAGTCCAATTTGCAATTCTCTTCTTTATTGATCAGATTTCATTCACAAAATATGAACACAAAGTTGCACAAATATGCTTCAAAAAGGGCAGCACTTTGTTGCAAAAATACTAAAGGTAAAGATTACAATAGAATTCCCTCTTATTTATAGAAAAGAGGGAAGAGCTAATCTAGAAAATCAGTTGAGTGAAAATTGGAAACTTAGGTGAGAAAAAATAGGAAAACCTAACTTTGACTAAGTCAACATGTCATTCATCTCTATGAAATTACATCTCATATTTTTGGTGTAATTACACTTTACAAAAAGACATTTAAGATGTCAAAAACTATTTTGAAGATGCGTAAAGGGAAGCATCAAAATGTTCAACACTGGGAGATCAAGAATATTCATGGTTTCTTGCTTGGGCGTGAAAGTCTTCAAACTTGTTCCTGGTCTACTGCATAAAATTTTCATCTGGACCAACGGTGTGAATCCTCATGATTGATCTCCTAATATATGAAAGAACCTTTTTGCACCTATCAAGATGCATCTTGAGGTTGTCAAGAATGAGCCTTGTATCACACAAAAAATGCATAGAGGCTTCTGAAAATTCTGCACTCTCTATTTGAGTCATGATGGCTTCTTTGAAGGTCTTGGAAAGTTTTGTGGCCGAAAGGAAGACACAGTTTTCTTCAAGAAGCTTTCCTAGAAACTCCTTGACTCTTTTTTCAATAATAACCCAATGCTCTTCAACATCTTCTTGTACTTGGTGGAGGCCTTCTGTAAGATATTTGATTTTCTGAATACGATTCCTCAATGATTCTCTTACTTCAACATATTTCTCCTTGTCGGGGATAACCCCGACTTCCACCAATTTGCTAAGCTTTGCCTATTTCATTTGTGACCACAACAACATGCATTTTTTTATTTCTTTGAGCTCTTGGGAAAGGACACCTTCTTCTTTATCCAGCTTTAATTTGAGCTGAGCTATCTAAGTAGCCTTTTCATTTGTAGCAATTATAATTTGAGAATCATGTTCTATAATCTTATTAATAAAATCATATAACACTCTACCTTTCGAGGAAAATTTCTCAGCCTTCCTTATAGTTGGGTCCTTAGTGCTTACCATTACCAATGATTGTTTACTACTTGAAGATCCTTAAAGATTCTTTACAATAGCGGCATAATGCTCTGCCCTTTATTTGTATAAGTTTCAAGCTTGCTCCATTTTGTCCAGTCTTCCTGCCAGTATATTCAAAGTTATTTGTGCATCTGCCTTGGCACTTTCATTTGTAACCTTTCCAAGTTGGACTCTTGTCACTGTGTAGTCCTCCATATTGGCATCTCCCTCCTCTTGATGTGGTAATCCAATCTCTGCATAATTTTGACCGGATTTTTCAACTTGAAGCCGTCAATACACTTTTTCCTTTTTCTTCCCCTTGGCTTTTGAAGGGACTATCTCTTCAAGATCGAGCTCTTCTGGTGACATCATTTTCTTTTTTTCTCTTTGATACTTGAGATACCAACCAGGGGGGAAGAGAGGAGGTATGAGCTTCTTGATTTACCATCAACTCTATTGTTACCACCACTTCTGAAGGAATGACTGGTATAGTGATAATTGGTCTAGTGTCTATCATTACTACTCTAGTAACCTTCACATTGTGTTGATTCTACAAAGATTCATTCATAAACCTGTTAAACTCAGCTTATAAAGTGAGATCATAGGATGGAGTTGACAAGCTGGGAATAGATGATGGAGGGATCAACAAAATGCCAACTTTTTGTATACTTTTCACTGAAGGAGTATCAAGTGTGGTTGATTTTTTAGGGAGTGGTGCAATGTCCACTACAGGTATGATAGATGTAGGAATAGGTGATGTGGGAAAAGGTGGTGGGAGAGTATTTGTATTAGGAAGTGTGAGGAATGTTTGAAGTTACAGACGATGATGACTGGGGAAAATCTTCAACTACATTCTCAGGTGGAGACATAGTTTGTTCTTCATCATGCCTGGGTACCTATTGATCACCCTCTTGATCTTCTAACTCTTGTTCACCTTCAAAATTTTCTTCCTCATCAGATTCTATTTCTTCTGAATCTTCTTCTTCAGTAGATTGATAACTTGAATTTTCTTCTTCATCGAAATCTATCTCTTCGAAAACATACTCCTTTCCTTTTGAGTGGGATGTTTTAGATTCTATTGTTTCATCTTTATGAATGGCTCGAGAATCCTTTTTACCAAGAGTGAACTTAATCCTGGGGCCTCTTCTGGAAGAAGTGGGAATAGTCACTAATTTTTCTTTCATGTGGGGCTCTTGTTGTTGACTGAATTTTGCTCAGGATTCTTCTCCTTCAAATTCTATCCTAAAATTTGTCATCTCAAAGCCATGCTTGTGTAAGCATTTAGCAGTGTTAGCCAATATTGGTGCCAACCTCTCTCTGATGGAAAAATTTTCCTTTCTAAACCATTGGATTGCAAGAAAAGGTCTTTTGGAGATTTCTTGTTCATCGTAAGCAGCATTCATGATGTCACTAGGGCAAGAAAAGGTCTTTTGGAGATTTCTTGTTCATCGTAAGCAGCATTCATGATGTCACTAGGATCTGTGAACTCCTCTGGTAGGTCAGAAATACCAAGATCTTTGATCTTTTGTATGGTTAGTCTACAAAATCCATCTTATATATAGCCTTTTCATCTTTGCAATCAGCCCAGGTGTCTTCAAAGTGGTACCCATCCTTATGACCCTTTTTCAGCCTCTTCTTGATATTCTGGTAATCAAAATCAAGTCTGTATTTATAGGTCTTGACTGTCATGACCTGCATCTCTACACAGACTAATTTAGACTTTTGTACATTTTTGATGGTATACCTATCAATTGCCAGTGGAAACTTAAATTCAGGCTTGTGAATCCTTTGACGTTCCTTGTGGATTGAAATCAGTTGACTGCATAACTCCATGAGTATCCACTTGTCTAAAGGATACCTTGGCAACATGTCAGGACATCCAATGTAGCATCTGACCCTTATGTAAGTAGCAATTGGGAATTGTAGGAATATGCATCTGACTTTACTTACCACTTTGTAGGAATCATCAGACACTCTCTTCTTCTCGAGAGTCGCATCAAAGTTGAGGAGAAAAGGTGAAAAGAAAGCATCAGTCACCCTCCTAAAATGGTGATGGTTTTCTTTCAGTTCCATTTGATAGAAATAATTGTACACAGGTGTAGAAAGTCAGTTCCCACTTTTAGATAAACCTAGGAATTGTCTCATCACGGCTACAACATACACCAGGTAAGAAGTCATATAAAACTTCAAGGTGGTTGGCACATTTATTAGTTGTTCATGGACTGCATCACTGATCTATTTTCCCCAATCAATATGATCCTTATGTCTTCTTATGATCTGAATGTACTCATACATCCAATTCTAAAAATGAGACGTTTGAGGCAATCACTTAACTCTGCTCAATAGTATTATCATGTCTCTGATATCTTCCTTGAATTCACTTCACGAAAGTCCCTTTGGCCATCTTGAGATAGTACGTTTGGGTTCTTTCAACCATTGTCTATTGATCAAGTACTTAGCCTTGTTTGGATTTGATTCATAGAATTCTTGTGCTTGTTGTACTAAGATTTTTGTGTACTTCTCCATCTGTGGGACTCTGAAAAAAATATCAAAGAAATTAGGGTCCAGCCTCAATATTTCCTTCAAGAGTTAATTACACTTCTTCTTTCTCGGATGTAGTGAGATACAACTTCGAGGACAAACTCTATATGGTGTGCAAAAGTAGGGAAAGTAGACATAAGGTGTAGATTACTATGCACAATGGCTCTCAGAGAGTCTTCAAGAGGCTTTCACTAGAATCCTCTTCACGAAATCAATGAGGTCTTGATGACCAACCTTGGTATCTTTTATCTCATCCACCTTTGAAATTACTATTATCATTAGATAAACACCTTGGTATTTGTATTTCATTTTTCCTTCAGCCTTTGAAGATGATGGAGGCTTCTTAGCTATCATCTGAAAGCAACTGGATCAAGAGAGAAATCTTTGAGGATTCCTTGATGATATTTGAAAAGCAACTACAGATTTAGGATCAACAAACGTTAGTCGAAAAAGGAGAATTAGGATGCATGAAGTGAGAAACGATGTTTGAGCAAGCATGATATGAGTGATGGAAAATGATGGAAAAGTGGAGAAACAAACCTCGAAATGAAGAAAGATCAAGTTTGGAGAGTTTATTGAAAAACTATAAAAAGTGTAAGGTCACTAAAAATCAGTGCCCTTGCACTTAAGAGAAATGACCTCAGGTGCAAAGGTGTTGATTTTCAGTGCCCTTGCACTCAAAGTGTGAGGTTGTTAAAAAATGTGTTAGGGCACTGAAAATCAACGCCCTGAGACTTTTGCTTCAGATTTGGAATTTTGAAGGAGTGTAGTGGTAGAGATTTTTGATGCCTTGATACTTAGGGAAAAATATCTCTAAGTGTGGAAACATCAAATATAATGGTGTTGGGTTTTAACGCCTGGATAGCATGGTTGAAATGAATGTGATGAGACCATCTTGCAAGAATCAAAAATATCATTACATGTGGATGTTTTTCTTGGAATATTAAGAAAACTTAGGAATGCAAAGACTTGAAAAAAAAATGCATTCAAAATGAGAGAAAGAGAGAGAAACCTGTGCGCAACAATTAGGATAGGAGAGATAAATTCGAGTGAAGGAAAAAACATGTTTGAGGAAGAAGAGAAAAGGTAATGATGGTGACGCAAAAGAATGAAACGATGCACAAGAAAGATTCGCTTCTTCGAAACACGCTTAGCTTATAAACAATAATGAAAATGAAACGCTTGAAGTTGTTCACTCTCTGCATATAAAAATGAATGAGAAAGAAAAAGACATGGTGAAAAGAAGAAATGACATACCTGGAAGAAGAACAAAAACTAAGTTGAATTCCTGAAGAGAAATCTTCAAAACATGTTTTTTCTTGAAGAATGGTGATGCCCAACATGTTGGGAGTGAATGAAATAAGGCAAGAATGAAGAAAAATCGACTTAAAATAAATTTTGAGTGATTCACAAGTGAGATAGATGAACTCAAGTTATGCAACTAATTAAGGCACATTAAGTGGTGAAAACTGGAAAATGTGCAATTGAGCCAAAAAAACACCGCCCATGTCAAAAAATGACTAATTCTAAAGTCTTGGTGTAAGGGCGCTAAAAATTATTGCCCTTGCACCAAGTCAAAAATTCACCTAAGTGCAATGGTGCTGAAAAATTCTGCCATTGCACTTTTCACACTCAAAACTTTTTCACTTAAGTGTTAGAGCGCTTTTTTCCAGAGCCTTTGCACTTTTGACAATTTCACAAAGTATGAACAATGAACATTCACAAAGATACTCATTTCAAAGGTCTTCATGAGATGGATGCAAAGGGATTCTCAAACAGACTATCTAAGAATTTGGAACGCACTTCAAGGTGGGTTGAAAATTGCCTCATTTTGCGTTCTTGAACATCATGAACCTAAGAAACAAACAAATTTTGTAGGGGGGTTATCCATGGAACGAACGCTACTAGATTCCATGATAATAGTTGGATCGTGCTAGGATCTTCCTTTAACTGTTCTTTGAAATGAATGAAGGGAGAAGAAATTCAGAATTCAAGTACCTTTATCCATCCATTGGGCTTGGAGTCAAGCGACGACAATGATGCAACTTAAAAAAAAGACATAAAGGACTAAAAATAAAAATATTTACATTTGAAACGCTTGTTACTTTACTATGTAAAGTGTTTGAGGTGTTTCCCACTGTGAGGAAGGGTGAATGACATTCCATCTCCAAATGCTAGTAGGAAACTATTCTCACCATACAACTGATGAACTTGGAAGGGTCTTGTCCATAGTGAGTCAAATTTTCCATGCATACCTTTTGGTTCTCTTTGTTTGTACCATAAGAAAGCAAGATCACCAATTTAAAAATATCGAGACTTGGCTTTCTTGTCGAAAATATTCTTTACTTGCTCCTAGTGTTTTGTGATGTGGTCAACCACTTGAACTCACTTCTCTTCCTATTCAAAGAGATACATCACACGCTTATCAACAAAATTATCAAAAATCTCATCCTCAATAGCCTTAAGCAATTTGGTGGCTGGAAGTTCCAAGGTTATAGGAATCTCGACATTCAACCCATACAAAATTTGAAAGGGGTACATACTGATTTCCCACTTTGGAGTTATCTTGTCTGCCCATAAAGCATCATACAAAGCCTTGTGCCACAAATGTTGTTTCTCGTCTACCAGCTTACAGATGATAGTCGCCATATTTTGTTGTTTGATTTAGCTTGGCCATTACCTTGCAGGTAATAGTCGGAAGAATGTGACAAGGTTATGTCATGTTTGAAATAGAACTCGGTGATCTCATTTGATGAGAAGGTGGAAGCATTGTCATCAACAATTTTTTTCAACATGTCGAACCTAGAAATGATGTTTTCTTTCAAGAAATTACACACCACTTCAGAAGTAGCATGCTTAGTAGGAATTTCTTCCACCCACTTGGTGATATAATCAGTTGCAATCAGGACATAGACATGTCTTGCACTTGATGATGGATTAACCGCATCGATGAATTCAATTCCCCACTGCTGGAAAGGTTCTTCAATGACAATAGTTTTTAACGATAAAGTCGCCAACTTAGGCCTACCAATGAACTATTGACACAGCTCGCACCCAAGAGTACACATCTTGAAAGAGTGTGGGCCAATAGTATTGCACTCTCAAAATCTTGTGAGCATTTACTGACATAGAAAAATTTCCTCCACATGCCAAGTCATGATATGACTTCAACAATTTTTCTTGTTGTTATTTATCAACACATTGCAAAAAAGTCCCATCTATTGCACGCTTGTATAAGCCATTGTCCCATAAGAAAAAAAAATGATTTTAACTTAACAGTTCTCTTCTCTTTTGAAGTCAAATTATCGGGACATTCCCCATAAGTGAGGAAAGAGTGATGTTGGAATACCATTCGTCAGTGGTGCTGACGAATAACACCATTGGAAGTTCACTTGAATCTACTTCTTCCTTTTCTAAAGCTTCTTCATTTTCTAAAACTTCGTCACCAGGATTATTTTCAGCAATAATATGACATATTCCATGTCCCCATATCAGCTTGGTGGATTTAATTTCCATGTCATATTCCTAAATATTGGCAATCCAGTTACCCCTTTTCATCCTGAACTCTTAATGTGTTAAGATGGACTTAACAGTTGAATCTTGGACTATAACTTTGACATGACTATTCAAAATATAGAACCAAAAGTTTTTAATAGCCTTGACCATAGCGAAGGCATGTTTTTCCATCTGAGAGTATTTCAGCTCATAATTCTTTAGAGGGCATCTCATTAATGCAATTGGTGATTCAAAACCCTCATTGTTTTCTTGCACCAGAATAGCTGAAAGTGTATGCTCAAAAGCATAACTGTATATTATGAATTCTTTGGTGTAATCAGGACAAACCAACATTGTTCCATGAGCAATGGCCTCCTTGATGTTATCAAAAGAGGCCTTCCCTTATGTTGTCCATTGGAAAGTGGTATTACCCTTCATCATATTAACAATATGACGAGTCTTCTCCACAAATTATGGAATAAATCTTCGCAAATTTTTTATCTTGCCAAAGAAGAAATGGACAACCTTCTTGCTTGATGGAAGGGTAAGATATTTGATACCGTTGACTCTTTCTGAGTCAATTTTTTGAGTCAATCTTGATTCCTTCAATGGACACTACGTGACCAATAATTTTTCCTTCTGTGACTCCAAAAATTGACTTTTGGGGGTTTAGGGAATACCATGCTATCAACATCTCTCCAAGATCTGCCTTAGATAATAGCAGTGTTCATGATTCTTTTTAGAGAATACCGTGGGATCATCAAGATACACCACAATGAACTTACCCATCACATCATGAAAATCCAAGTCCATAGCATGTTGGAAAGTGGCACTGACATTTATTAGGACAAAACGAATTATGTGGTATGCAAAGGTACCCCATGGCATCGTGAAAGTCATCTTGTGCTGATCACTTGAAGTAACTTCAATTTGGTTATAACCATAGAACCCATCCAGCATGGAGAGAATCTCAGATCCAATCACATTTTGTAGAAATTGGTCCATCATAGGGAGAGGATAATTATCCTTGAGCAACAACTGGTTGAGGTTTCTAAAATCCACACAGATACAAATTTCATAATTTTTCTTATGAACGGGAATGATATTTTCTATCCACGTTGAATGATGGATGGGAAATATTATCCACACGTTCAAAATTTTTTGGACTTCCACAAGGATTGTCTCAGAAATCTTCAGGTTGTATTGCCTCTATTTTTTCTTAGAAGGTGATTCTCCAGCCTTCAGGGGGATTTCGTGTTGCACGTCTTTCAGCTGGAAGGATTTCAGATCCTCATATGAATATGCTAAGACATCCATATACTCTTCCTCTCTTTGACCATGCAACATCTCCCAATGTTCACCATCTTATGATCACTTTCAGTCCCCAAGTTGTAGTGTTCGACCTCATTTGACGAATCAGAGTCCGCAAGTTGCTTCTTGATGTAGCGATCATGCTTATCAAAAAAAATTTCCAAAGAAACCAATCCTTTGGGAATTTTTTTCCCTTTGAGTTGTCATAATTCCTCACCCGTGACTAGATCTACATCAGACACAAATTCTCGAGGAGGAGAATTGCTTCCTTCAAAGTACAATTCATTGAAACTTTTTGCCTTTTCCAAGAAGGCAACAATTTGATGATCATTGTTGAAAATCTACCAGTTCTCCAAATTATCAGGAACACTTAGGTAGAAAACCAACTTGATGGTGTAGGTAGAACCTTAAAAGTCTTTAAGTGGTATCAGGAGAGTGGCCGAGATCACCAAGGAATCAGCCCTATCACTTTATATTCTCTTGGGACCACAGAGATATTGAAAGCCTCAAATTCTTAAATGCAATCCCAAACGAGATTGCAATAATGCCTAAGCCTATAATTTTTAGTTTGATATAGGTTCCTCACCTAACATACTATTATCTTAGCATTGCCTTGTGCATGAATATTTTTGATACCCTTCTTGCGTGCAACTTGCATTCCCAAAAACAAGGCTTCATACTCGGCAGTGTTGTTGGTGTTGTCAAATTGCAGCTTGAAAGAAAAAGGAAAAAAAAACCATTCCAACTCTAGAACCGATTGAAGAGCAACTGTCGTGAAACTCTAGCAACCAAACACCGTTCGGATCACAAAGGCTGATGGTGTCAAAATCTATAGCTTCATCATTTGATGAAGCTTCAAGATCTGATATTGATGAATCATCTGGAGATGACTCATTTATTATGGAATGAGATTCAACACTCTCCAACTCATGTGTTGTCAAAGATTCACCAACCTCTTTTGTTTGTAGATAGTAAGTTCACATGCCTGAAGATTTGAAAAGGATCTGGGTTCTTGGGTCATCTGATTGGGTTTTGCTTCCTTTTTAGGAATCAATTTTTGCATCACACCTTTCACCGTTATTTTGGCTTCAGACATATCCATACTTAGTTCTCCCCCAACATCCTCGCAAAAATTGCATCCGAGGAGGATTTTGTAAGATGCTGGTATATCGGCTACTAGAGCCATCATTTTTATCTTTCTATCTGGGTATACAACAAATGCATATTGCGTGTCCTTGATCTGATCGATCAAGGGCACTTGTTTTTTTTCCATGGAGAAGCAATGGCTGAAAGTTTTAGTCATATCTAAACCTAAGGTAGTAGCTACCTTTGTAAGAATCACATTATTAGATGCACCAGATTGTATGATGTAGTTACTTAGTTTGAAACCGTTGACTAGTAGGGAGATGAAAAATGGATCAATGCATTCAGAAGTTGTTGGAGGATTTGACACAAGATTATTTTGTGGCGCTTTAGGCTTAGGAGCAACAGGAACATCAAGAGGTGAATCCTGACTTGGGGTAATTCCTTGGTCTTTGATGAACTTGATGAGCCTACCAAATTGGTCAAGATTGGCTTTGAGTTATTCAGCCTCAGACATTTGGACCTTGGCTTTCTTGGCATGGTCAATGATGTTGAAATCCTAGAAAGAATTTTGTAGACTGGAAGTAGTAACTTCACTAATTCCTTTGATGAAAGGCATACTAGTCTTTGTAACAGGAGGATTGGTTTTAGGAACAATAGGAGTTGATGAAGAGGGATGAGGTGCACTTACTTGTGGGTTTGCTACTTTCTTTGGTTTCCAAGGGAGTGCAGACCCTCTTTTGGAAATTGTGACTGGCGACTTCTCTTTCTCTAGTGGAGCAGCAGCTTGAGCTTTATCAATCTGATTTTGTTGATGCCATGTAAAAATAGCATACGTGTTTGTCACCAAGTCATTTTCCTCATCTTCATCCTCTATTTGTAAATAGATAATCTTGGAGTCGCCAGCCGATTTTGCTTCTTCGTCTTGGAAGAGATCGAAATTTTCTTCCTCAGGATAATTTGGCTATGCATAGTCTTCTTGTTTAGCCTCATAGTATCCTATGACAGTGTTGTTAGGTGGAGCTTCAAGTGCAAGCCTACCTTGTGGTGTTGGAAGGTGGTTTTGATTCTTGTTCCTGGAATAGTTGGGGAAAGTCCTTCTTGGGACGTCCTTGTAGGTGTTGTTGTTATTAGAGACTTACTTCTTCAAAGCTAGGAGCTCATTTGCCATCCTTTGCACCAAGGGATCTATAAAGTTGGAACTAGCACTAGGAGTGTTGGAATTGGATGTTGAAGATCCTAATGCTTGCATCCTTTTGTTAGTGTTGGTGTTGGTCCTTATCTCTCCAGCCAGGATATCATCCTCCATACTGGTGGCCAATTGTTGTGCTGCTTCAATGTTGGCAAGATTTTCCCTACGTAAGAAGAAACTTACTTTAGGCAATTGTTTTTTGATGAAAAATAACTTCAAATTATGATCTATTAGTTTGGCATCTTGTGGGATCCATGTCACCAACTTGTTGAACTTAGCCACGAACTCTCACATGGGTTCATGAGCCTCCTTCTATATGGTTGTGAGTTGCACCATTAAAGCATGCACATCCTCAGCAGGTTTGAATCTTTCCTTGAACTTTATTCAAAGAGTGGCCAAGCCGGTGATTGAGGCATTTAGAAGAGTGTATAACCATTCAGCAGCAACCCCTTGGATGGATTTGATGAACAATCTCATAGAGACGTCTTCATGTTCTATGGAAAGAACACCATAAATGATGTAGAAGGTGTCGATGTGCTCATCGAGATGTTGTTTGTCATCACCTAAAAGATTTGGGAGATGTTTCCTTGAAACACATAGAAGATCATGCAGAGGTGCGGCCAAATGGAGGGGGCCAATAGAATTTCCCCATGGTCCTGCAGGTGGTGCAACCATGACTGGTTGCACAAAAAGTACCCGATCTAGATGCCTGTTGTAGATAGACCAAACAGGTGGAAGAAGAGATTTTTTTTTTTGTGGAGGATAGCTCGTAGTACATTGTAATGTTGACCTTACTTGCAAAGGAGTGAAAGGAAAATTATGTTGCAACAACTCTTCAAAAAGTGGATTTGTTACTCCTTGAGCCCTTAATCCTCGTGTATAACTTCGGTCTGCCAGAGTGCAGATCTAAAAAGGATGAATGTTTATAAAGAAAAATATAAAAGATACAATAAGAAAACTAGAAAGATTATTCACTTCAATCAAAAGCATGAGGCTTAGATTGAGTGATTTTTCCAAAGTCACGAAAAAAAATTTGGGTGAAAATTATGTAATCAAATTTTCAACAAATTATAGAACCTAGACTTCAGCCATAGCTATGTGAGATAAAATCTCTCCTCTTAGAAAGGGGAGGCACCCTTCTTACTGCTAACAAAAGATATGGTAAAACTAATAAAGTATTTACACAATGTACACTATACTTAAAAAATCGGGGGGTTGTGTCACATTCAGGCTTCTCTCTTTTTTCAGAGAAGATTTTTTTGCATTTCTTCACGGTTGGAAGTTCTAATTCAAGATAACTTTAAACTTAATAACAAGCAGTAATGCCAATATCTCTATCTTGTCAAAGCAAAGCATAGAGATACCAAATATGATTGATAATAAATAAATAAAAGAAAAGGGGAAGCTCACGAAGTCACAAAGTCATTCCATAGCTTTTTCATTGATGGATTTGTGAAATATGTACCATTTGTTGCATTAGAAGAACAAAGTCTTCTTAGATGCAATGATTCCTCGAAGGACGTGAATGATTACTAGCACAAAGTCTTGTAGATCTTTCAACAAAAGTATCCAAACATAAATGTAAATCCAAATAAGGAATGCAACAAAAAATTTACATAAATTACTTGAAGCCCTTTAGTTATCATTCACTAATTACCACCAATGAGATCAATTCACAAGATTATTGAATCCAACACAAAGTCTGGTTTGCAATTCTCTTCTTTATTGATCAGATTTCATTCACAAAATATGAACACAAAGTTTCACAAATATGCTTTGAAAAGGGCAGCAGTTTGTTGCAAAAATACTAAAGGTAAAGATTACAATAGAAGTCCCTCTTATTTATAGAAAAGAGGGAAGAGCTAATCTAGGAAATCAGTTGAATGAAAATAGGAAAGTTAGGTGAGAAAAAATAGGAAACCCTAACTTTGACTAAGTCAACATGTAATTCATCTATGTGAAATTACATCTCATATTTTCGGTGTAATTACACTTTACAAAAATACATTTAAGATGTCAAAACTATTTACAAGATGCGTAAAGGGAAGCATCAAAATGTTCAACATTCGAAGATTAGGAATCTTCATGGTTTCTTGCTTGGGCGCTAAAGTCTTCAAACTTGTTCCCGGTCTCGTACATAAACTTTTCATCCGGACCAACGGTTTAATCCATAATGGTGTGAATCCTCGTGAATGATCTCTTGGCTGATGAAAGAACCTTTTTGTACCTGTCAAGATGCGTCTTGAGGTTGTAAAGAATGAGCCTTGTATCACCAAGAACACGCATAGAGGGTTTTGAAAAGTTCACACACTCTACTTGATTCATGATGGCTTCTTTGAAGGTCTTGGAAAGTTCTGTGGCCGGAAGGAAGATATAGTTTTTTTCAAGAAGCTTGTTTGGCAACTCCTTGACTCTTTTTTCAAGAATAACCCGATGCTCTTCAACATCTTCCTGTACTTGGTGGAGATCTTCCGTAAGAGATTTGATTGTCTGAATACAATGCTTCAATGATTCTCTTACTTCAATGTATTTCTCCTTGTCGGGGATCACCTCAGCTTCCACCAATTTGCTGAGCTTTACCTATTTCATTTGTGACCACAACAACATGCATTTTTCCATTTCTATGAGCTCTTTGGAAAGGACACCTTCTTCTTTGTACAGCTCTAATTTGAGCTGAGCTTTTGGAGTAGCCTTTTCATTCGTAGAAATTATTATTTGAGAAACATGTTCTATAATCTTATTAATAAAATCATATAACACCCTGCATTTGGAGGTAAATTTATCAGCCTTCTTGACAGCTGGGTCCTCAACACTTACCTTTGCCAACGATTGTGCACTACTTGAAGATCCTACAAGCTTCCTTAAAATAGTGGAATAATGCTCTACCCTCTATTTGTATAAGTTTTGAGCTTGCTCCATTTTTTCTATTCTTCCAGCCAGTATATTCAAAGTTACTTATGCATCTGCCTTGGCACTTTCATTTGTAACCTTGCCAAGTTGGAATCTTATCACCGTGTAGTCTTATATATTGACATCTCCCTCCTCTTGAGGTGGTATTCCAATCTCTACATACTTTTGACTGGCTTTTTCAACCTAAAGCTATGAACACACTTTTACCTTTTTCTTCCCCTTGTCTTTTGGAGGGGCTATCTCTTCAAGATCGAGCTCTTCTGGTGAGATCATTTTCTTTTTCTTCTTCGATACTTGAGATACCAACCAGGGGGGAAGAGAGGAGGTATGAGCTTCTTGATTGACTGTCAACTCTCTCATTACCGCCACTTCTGAAGGAATGATTGGTATAGTGTTAATTGGCATAGTGTCTATCATTACTGCTCCAGTAACCTGCACATTGAGCTGATTCTGCAAAGATTCATTCATAAACTTGTTAAACTTAGCTTTTAAAGTGAGATCATAGGATGGAAATGATAAGCTGGGAATAGATGATGGAGGGATTGACAAAATTTCAACTGTTTGTATACTTGTCACTGAAGGAGTATCAAGTGTGGTTGATGTTGCAGGGAGTGGTGCAATTTCCATTGCGGGTATGGTAGATGTATGAATAGGTGACATGGGAAAAGGTGGTGGAGGAGTATTTGGATTATGAAGTGTATGAGGAATGTTTTAAGTTAGAGGTGATGATGAATGGGGAAAATATTCAACTACATTCTTGGGTGGATACATAGCTTGTTCTTTATCATGCCTGAGTTCTTGTTGATCATCCTCTTGATCTTCTAACTCTTGTTCACCTTTGGAATGTTCTTCCTCATCAGATTTTTTTTCTTCTGAATCTTCTTCTTTAGTAGATTGATCACTTGAATTTTCTTCTTCATCGAAATCTATCTCTTCGGAAACATACTCATTTCCTTTCAAGCGGGATGGTTCAGATTCTATGGTTTCTTCTTCATGGATGGCTCGAGCATCCTTTTTTCCAACAATGAACTTAATCCTAGGGCCTCTTTTGTAAGAAGTAGGAATAGCCGTCGATTTTTCTTTCATGTGGGGTTCTTGTTGTCAACTGAATTCTACTCTCAATTCTTCTCCTTCAGATTATGTCCTGAAAGTTTTCATCTCAAAGCCATGCTTGAGTAACCATTTAGCAGTGTTAGCCAATATTGGTGCCAACTTCTCTCTAATGGAATATTTTTCCTTTCTATACCATTGGATTGCATGCAAAGGTCTTTTGGAGATTTCTTGTTCATTGTAAGCAGCATTCATGATGTCACTAGGATCTTTGAACTCCTCTAGTAGGTCAAAAATACCAAGATCTTTCATCTATTGTATGATTAGTCTGTAAAAATCAATCTTACGGATAGCCTCTTCATCTTTGAAATCAATCCAAATGTCTTCAAAGTGGTCCAAATGCTTGTGACCCTTTTTCAGCCTCTTCTTGACATTTCGGTAATCAAAATCAAGTCTGTATTTGTAGGTCCTAACTATCATGACCTACATCTCTACATAGATTGATTTAACCTTTTGTACACTTTTGATGGTATACCTACCGATTGTTAGTGGAAACCTAAATCTAGGCTTGTGAATCCTTTGACATTCCTTGTGGACTGAAATCAACTATCTACATAACTCCATGAGTATCCATTTGTCTGAAGGATACCTGGGAAACATGTAAGGAAACCTAGTGTAGCATCTAAACCTTATGTGAGTAAAAGTTGGGAATTGTAGGCATATACATCTGATTTTACTTACCACTTTGTAGGCCTCATCAGACACTCTCTTCTTCTTGAGAGTTAGGTCAATGTTGAAGAGAAAAGGTGCAAAGAACACATCGATGACCCTCCTGAAATGGTGATGGCTTTCCTTCAATTCCAGTTGATAGAAATAATTGTACACAAATGTATAAATTTGGTTCCCTCTTGTAGATAAACCTGGGAATTATCTCATCACAGCTGCAACATACACCATATAAGAAGTCATATAAAAATTCAAGTTGGTTGGCACATTTATTAGTTGTTCATAGATTTCTCACTGATCTATTTGCCTCAATCAATATGAGCCTTTTGTCTTCTTATGATCTGAACATACTCATACATCCAATCCTAAAAATGAGACGTTTTATCCAATCCCTTAACTTTGCTCAAGAGTATTATCATGTCTTTGATATCTTCCTTGAAGTCACTTCGCAGAAGTCCCTTCGGACATCTTGAGATAGTATGCCTAGGTTATTTCAACCATTGGCTATTGATCAAGTACTTAGCCTTGTTTGGATCTAAGTTATAGAATTCTTATGCTTGTTGTACTAAAATTTTAGTGTACTTCTCCATCTATGGGACTTTGAAAACAATATTAAAGAAATTAGGATCCAACCTCAATATTTCCTTCCTAGAAGAGTTAATCACACTTTTTATTTCTTGGATGTAGTGAGATGCAACTTCGAGGAAAAACTCTGTATGGTGTGCAGAAGCAGGGAAAGTAGACACAAGGTGTAGATTACTGTACACAATGGCTCTCAAAGAGTCTTCAAGAGGCTTTTGATCGATCCTCTTCACGAAATCAACGAGGTCTTGATGACCAACCTCAGTGTCTTTTATCTCATCCACCTTTGAAATTACTATTGTCAACGGATAAACACCTTGGTATTTGTATTTCATTTTCCTTCATCCTTTCAAGATGATGGAGGCTTCTTAGTTGTCATTTGAAAGCAACTGGATCAAGAGAGAAATCTTTGAGGATTCCTTGACGAGATTTGAAAAGGAACTGTAGATTTAGGATCAACAAATGTTAGTCAGAAAAAGTAACATTGGGATGCATGAAGTCAGCAACGATGTTTGAGCAAGCATGATATGAGTGACGAAAAATGATGTAAAAGTGGAGAAACAGGCCTCAAAATGAAGAAAGATCGAGTCTAGAGAGTTTTAGTGAAAAAGTGTAAAAAGTTTAAGGGTGCTGAAAATCAGCGCCCTTGCACTTGGGAGAAATGACCTCAGGTGCAAAGGCGTTGATTTTCAGCACCCTTGCACTCAAAGTGTGAGGTTGTTAAAAAATGTGTCAGGGCACTAATTTTTAGCACCCTGACACTTTTGTTTCAGATTTGGAATTTTGAAGGAGTTTAGTGGCAAAGATTTTTGATGCCTCGATACTTAGAGAAAAAGAACTCCAATTGTAGGAACATCAAATGTAATGGTGTTGGGTTTTAACACTTGGGTAACATGGTTGAAACTAATGTGATGAGGCCATCTTGCAAGAATCAAAAATCTCATTACATGTGGACGTTTTGCTTGGAAGATTAAGAAAACTCATGAATGCAAAGACTTGAAAAAAACATGCATTCAGAACGAGAGAGAGAGAGAGAGAAACCCGCATGCAACAATGAGGATAGGAGAGAGAAATTCGAGTGAAGGAAAAAATGTGTTTGAGGAAGAAGAGAAAAGGTAATGATGGCGACACAAAAGAATGAAATGATGCACAAGAAAGATTCACTTCTTTGAAACACGTTTAGCTTATAAACAAGAATGAAAATGAAACCCTCGAAGTTGTTCACTCTTTGTAGATAAAAATGAATGAGAAAGAAAAAGACATGGCGAAAATAAGAAATGACATACCTGGAAGAAGAACAAAAACTAAGTCGAATGCCTGAAGAGAAATCTTCAAAATTTGTTTTTGCTTGAAGAATGACGACACCCAGCACGTTGGGAGTGAATGAAAGAAGGAAAGAATGAAGAAAAATTGACTTAAAATCACTTTTAAGTTATTCACAAGTGAGATATATGAACTCAAGTCGCACAACTAATTAAGGTGCATTAAGTGGTGAAAACTAGAAAATGTGCAGTCGAGCCAAAAAACACCACCCATGTCAAAAAATGACTAAGTCTAAAGTCTTGGTGTAAGGGCACTAAAAATAAGTGCCCTTGCACCAAGTCAAAAATTCACCTAAGTGCAATGGCACTGAAAAAGTCCACCATTGCACTTTTCACACTTAATTCACTTAAGTGTTAGAGTGCTTTTTTCCAGAGCCTTTGCACTTTTGACAATTTCGCTAAGTATGAACAATGAGCGTTCACAAAGATACTCATTTTGAAGGTCTTCACAAGAAGGACACAGATGGATGTTCAAACAGACTATCTAAGACTTCAAAACTCACTTCGAGGTAGGTTGAAAATTTCCTCATTTTGCGTGCTTAAACATCACAAACCTAGGAAACAAACAAGTTTCATAGGGGGGTTATCTGTGGAATGAGCGTTGCTAGATTCCATGATAACAATCCCGAAATCCATGACAAATCAAAATTCTTGAAATTTCCATTTTCAAAAAAATCCAAGACCCATCAAAAATCCTGAAATTTTCCAAAAATGGAATTTTTTTTTTTCCCAAAATGCATTTTTTCCGAAACGGAAAATTTTCCAAAAATAGAATTTTTTCTTGAAATTTTAAAATGTTCCCGAAAATGAAAAATTATTGAAATGGAAGTTTAATTTAGAGATTTTATGGATTGGATTTTTTTTAACATGTGAGCTACTAATGATGATATTTGTTTTTCAAGATTAAATAAATCAAAAGGGGACTTGCATATGGATTTGTGCCAAGAGGAAAATCTGGAAGAGTTCAATTCAAATATTAAATATGGGGCTTGCATAAGAATCTATGCCACAGTTGTTCCAACTAGAGAAGATGTCTAGAAGGTTCATGATCACATGTGAAGCTATTTTATTTCTCCAATCAGAATTGTTATCAAGATCAAGGTGGCATATTTCTTTTTTCTCATTGCTCCAGAATGTAATGGCTTGGATGTAATTGGATGATGATGTACCAGGATTTGTCAAACCCTAATGTAACCTCCTAATTTTTCTAGATGTTCAATTTGAGCCCTTGGATTAATTTAATCTTGGCCTTTGATTCAAAAGTGTAATATCTATAAAGGGCCTTTTCCTTCTCATTTTTAAGGGATTAGGGGGTTAGAACTTAGTTGTTGCAAGTCAGTAGTTGTAGGAGAGGAGACAGAGCTAGAAAAATGTTATGTAAATGTCGGAGAAGTTAATGCAATTGGGTTGTTGATTTGGAAAACTTTGTGTTGAGCTTTGATAGTCTTATGGTTTTTGGTTCTTGATTCTCAATGTTAGATGTTAGTTTTCAATTATTTCATGTCAATGGTGGAATGTTTGAGATGTTGATAGATCTTCAGTCCATATTTTCAGCAATTTTTTATTGTAATTTGTTGTGTAAAGTTATTATGGGTCTTATCTTGTGCTAAGTTCAGTTGTGAATGCTTATTCAGTGTTGCGCCACTAATTGGGTATGTAGATAAATTTTCATAGTATAAAAATATTATGATTACCTTAGAATATTTCACCATTTCTGTGTTGTGGGCTTGTCCTTGATCAAGCATAGGCTAGTTTATTGGGGATCTATCCATTTGTAGCATTCATCATTGTCGTGATTGACTTTAAGGGTTAGTTTTAGAATATCTCTTGAACCCTTATCTCTTTTGATCTTTCTTTGAAATCTAGGTTAGTTTTAGGATTGAAAGCATCACCATATTATGACATCTGATGATAAGTACTTCCAAAATGTTAATTTGTAAGGCCTCTTATGATTACCAACATTTTCACATTTATCATTGAGTTGTTTTGTATTGTCAAGTCCTGGCATTAGAGACCTTGGGGTTGTTTCTTGAGGATTTCTGATAGAGATTTACCTTTCAAGAGAGATAGAGTACTTGTATTCTGTTTGAGTTGTTGCAGTGCTAAAAACACCATCAACAAGTCGTACCACATTGTAGGTGAATAGGCTTCTATCTTGGTGCCATATTATGAAATTATTAATGTTGTAGAAGTCCATTCTAGGAATAATTTGAATGTCACCATTTGATCATTTGTAGATTGAAATAGTCTTAACTTGCTATCAACCATAGATGTCGAACTATAGCTTATTGTGTTGAGTTAACTCTTAAATTTCTACCACCTTCTTATCAAGTGAAGTGAGTAAACTAGCTTGGAAATTGTTTTCAATTTACATGCCTATTTTGTAGGTTGTGGAGTCTCCTTCCTGCTATATAGATAGAGAGGTAGAGCTCTCATTTTGAACACATTCTATTGCTTTCTATTCTACTTTTCTAATCTAAAATATTCTGCAAAATCATTTTGAGTATTCTGAGAGAGCTTGAGTATTTTGGGGAGATCATATTATCAATTTGAGAGAAGTATATTATTCACTTGAGAGAGAGGTTTTATTGAGGCTTTTCTAGTGGGATCAAAGTAAATCTAGTTGTTGTTATGGGATAGTTGTGCAACAACAATCAATTGGATTAGCATAATACATGCATGAGGATACATCTTCCTTTATTTTTATTTGTTTATGAAAGATTGATTCATGAGTGCTTTATTTGATCTGTTGAGATTACTTGTACTATGGAAATATATCATTTGTTTTGAAGGGAAAATAGAACTTGTTTATGTTGTTTTGTGAAATGCTTGTAATTACTCTGTAATAAGTGGAATTTTTTGTCATAGGTATTAATATGCTAGATATGAATAAACAAAGGTATATTAAGGGTTACTCATAGCTAAAGTTATTTGATTATAATAGATAGCTAGTGGGTTACTCTTGGGTTGAGAAGTATAGTGAAACCTAGTGAGTTAGAGCTGCTACTTGATTAGTGGCATTGCACTCTTAAATATAAAGTTATAGTATTGACAAGAGTAGACTCATTTCTTAAACCCTTTTAGTTAAGGAGATTATACTCTCAAATGGAATTGTTTATTGATATGATTATTCCTCGATTGAGGTCATTCATTGATAAGGTTATACTCTTAATGAGTATCACTTATTATGGGTTGTTTTATTGAATGGAGTCGGTTATTTAATCTATGATTACGATGAGGATTATGTAGCTATACTCTAGATTGTAAAGTTAAAAATTGGGACTAGATTGTATTTGAGGTGAAAAGCTTGTTTATGCAAAGATAAGCTCATAAGTTATACCTAGGATAGGAATGTGCATTGAAGGGGTAACTAATGCTTAGGATTGATTGGTAGAGATACCATTGTATTTTGGAAAAAGGGGAGTAGGTTATTTCTGGGGTTAAAGATTACCTATTAGAGGAAATTACCTAGGCATAATATAAGAATGGTCATAATCCAAATTGAGTTGTAGTAGTGTATGTGACTGTGAGGACTATCACTCAAAGTATTGAGTGATAATACTTTGGCCAAAGTAGTGTAAGTTTCCATTGTTTACACTATCATTTCACTATGCTCCTTTTATGCATTCTAGTTTAGGATTTTCATACTTGTAGAAGTAGCTACCGTATGATTAGGTTTTGGTTTGTAGGACACGACACTAAGCTTAGATAGCCATTTTTTATGAGTTTTCCCAACCAATCTCTTCGTCAAAGGGTAGGTTCATCTTGTCATGTGTGACAGAGGTGTGGGGGACTGCATTTCAGTTTGTGGTTGGCAAAAAAGTGCTTGAGTAATGCTTCTCCTCATCATTCTGTAGCTAAGGTTTGTGGATGTTTGTGTCAGTATCGGTTCAACTGTAGTGTTTGCACCAACAAGCAAGGACATTCAAAATGTATTTGTCGATGTGGTGACATCAGGACCAGTTTGTATATCTATTGCCATATGAAGCTTAGAAGAGCTATGTATGTATCATGTACCCATTTATATGGAAGGATGTAATCATGAAAGATATACTTGAGTTCAATCAATATGGCATCTATGTTATGGGAATATTTGTGAAATTACAATGGAATGCAATGGAAGTTTGGAATTAGTGCTATCTCAATTGTGCATGTAATTTACATTATGGGAAGAAAAAAAAATATTGCTATTTCATGGCATCATAGAATATTCACTTAGCATCAAATTTTTGGAATTTTATTGAGTAGAACACTGGGGTTGTTGCAAATGACAACTCACCTAACATAGAAATTTCAAATTCTTAATGCATTTCTTTAGTAGACTTTTTGCACATTTCATTATTGTCTCTGCATATTATATCATCAACATACACCACAACAATTAAAATCTTTTCATCCTCTATTTTGATGTATAAATTACTATCTATGGTACCTTTCTTGAAGCCTTTCTGACATAGGTACTTGTCCAACCTTGCATACCAAGCCCTAGGTGCTTGTTTGAAACCATGTAGAGACTTCTTTAGTCTGTAAACCATTCCCAAATCTACTAACATTCAAAAACCATTATCTATTCTATGTATACTTCTTCCAACTCACCATTCAAAAAGGAAAACTTCACATCCATCTGATAAACTTTAATATTCTTGTGCATAGAAAATACAAGAAGTTTTTTGATGGCCTCCATTCTTGCTACTAGAGAAAAAATTTCTTCAAAGTTAATTCCTTTCACTTGTGAATATGATTTGCAAACCAATCTTGCTTTATTTCTTACAACCTCTCCATATTCATTTAGTTTGTTTCTAAACACCCATTTTTTTCTAATTACATTCTTGTTTGGAACCAATTACCAAGTATGATTCTTTTCAATTTGATTTAGCTCTTATTCTATAGCTTGAATCCATCCTTCATCTTTACTAGTATCAACAAAAGTCTTTGGCTTAACTCTTGATGATAGATAAAAATTCACCTGTTCATTTTATTTTTCAAACCTTCTTCTTGTATGTACTCATTCATTCTTATCTTCAATAATCTAATCTTTTTAATGATTCCTTTGAACAGAATTGGCAAGAGTCTTAGGGACTTTCTCATGTGCTTCCTCTTTTTCAACAACTTCTTTTTCCATTGTGCAGGTAGATTCATCAATCTAGCAATCTTCTTTCTCATGTGTGCTTTGATGAAATTGTTCATCCACTCTAACATTTACACTTTCAAAAGCTTTCCTCAATATTTTGTTTTAGAATTTATAGGCTTTTCTCCTAATTGAATATCCAAGAAAGATTCATTCATCTAATCTTGAATCAAACTTTCCCAATCCTTTTTCATCTCTTCTGATAAAACATCTGCTACCAAAATTTTAAAAATATTTGATAGTAGTTGGTCTCCCATACCAAATTTCATAGGCATTTTTGGTGTTATTCACTCTTAACCGACCTCTGTTGATAATATAGAGAACAGTATGAATTTCTTCCTTCCAATACACATTACGCAATTTGGATTCATTCAACATTGTTCTTTCCATCTCTTGAACAATTATATTCTTTCTTTCCACTACTCCATTCTACGGAGGAGTTCTAGCAGCAGAATAATATCTCCTTATCTCATGCTCTTCACAAAACTCTTCAAAATTACTTGATGTGAACTCACCACCTCTATCAAATCTCAAACACTTGATTTGAGCATTTATTTCATTCTCAACCATTTATTTAAAGATCTTAAATCTACTGAAAGCTTCTGATATTTCTTTTAAGAATCTAACCTATGTCATCCTAGAGAAATCATCAATAAGTAACATGAAATACCTTTCACCTTGAAGACTCTTTGTTTTGATAGGTCTTCATATATTAGTATAAACTAATTCCAAAGGTCTAGTAGTAGAATACTCCTTGGTTTTGAAATTTATCCTTTCTTTCTTCCCAATCTAACATTCTCTACTGATATTGTGGTACTTGTAGGCTTGACAATCCTTGGCATGTCTCTCACTACATGCATTGAGTTGATCTTCATAAGGTTATCAAATTTGATGTGTCTCATCCTTTTATATCACAACCAACTTTCATTTTTCTATCTTAGAAGACAACTTCTTCCTTTTTGAGTAACAGGATCTCCTTCTCAAGATTTTTGCATTCTCTTAATTTGGCTTCATTCAGGGCCTTTTTCCTTTTGTTCTCTTTCTTTTCAAAATCAAGATCTTCAAGGGTAGATAAAAGTTCAAATTCAAAATCAACTTCACCTTCTTCTTCATCCATAGATCTAATTGAACTTATAGGGATCACAGAGGCCATGAATAGGGATTCATCTATATCATCTTCTGGTGTACAGTGGTCTCCATCTAAGGAGCAGTATTCTTCTCTGGAGAGAAAATTCTTCGTGAAATTGTTTCTCTTGAAATACTTGATGCTACTTTCAATTTATTTAAAAGGACATTTAGAAGCATAGTGACCAATTCTACCACAATTAAATCATTTGAATGGTAATTTACCTTTATACTTTCCTAATCCTTTCTTCAGCTTTCTCACAAAGTTTGCTTCTTCTTCATTAGAATCACTAGGTGATCCGAAAGCTTCTGCTTTCTTCACAAAATTGAATGTATCTTATCTTTTGAGTGTAATTTAGACTTCATTCCTCACTTCATATGTTGTGAGAGATCCAAAAAATTCCTCCATTGTAAGATTTTTCAAATCCTTGGCTTCTTTTATTGTAGGGAATTTTGAGCCAAACCTCTGAGGGAGAGTTATCATAATTTTATTTACCACCACAAATTCAGTTATGTATTCTCCAAGACCTCTTATTCCATTCAAAACATCATCTACCCAGAGCATATAGTTGGCTATGTTTTCTTCTTTCATATTCAGATTCTCAAACAATTTCCAGAAATATTGCAACTTTTCTTGCTTCACACTATTATTTCCTTCATAGAGATTCTTGAGTTTATCCCATATCTCCTTTGTAGTCTTGTATTGCACCACCTTGAAAATTTTAGAATCTTCCAACCCACTTAATATAGCATTGTTCTCATGAGCCCTTTTTACATTTGATTCAGTAATAGGATGAGTAGGTTCAACATAATCATTTTAGAAACTCTCCAAACATCATAACCAAGTGATGTGAGATAGGAATCCATCCTCATACTCTAGAAACCATAATTGTTTCCATCAAACTATGGTGCCCTAGAAGAGGAATCCTTCCAAGCCATGTCTTCTAAACCAAGATCTTCCTTCAGCTACTAGGTTGTACCAAGGAACTCAGCTTTGATACCAATTGTTAAAACACACAGATATACTGAGAGGGGAGTCAATCAATATATCCCTCAAATCAATTCAATTTCTACTTATCAATCAAAACCTAAAACTATATTAATTAGATACCACATTCAAAGTAAGCGCAGAAAACCATAACACTAGATTTACATGGAAACCTCAACAAGGGAAAAAAAATGGTGAGAAAAGTTTCTTGGAGCTACTATCCAAATCCAGCCTCACAAATGAATCAACAGTTACAACAAATTTAAGGTATTTAACCTAAGGAATTTTACAACTCCCTTCTCACTTATAGAACGAGACTAAAACCTCATAATACAACCCTTTGAGTAATTATATGATAAATCACAACTGCAACACTTCTTTTTCCTCCAACTCACTACATTCATCACTTTTACACCTCTTTGACTTTGGCTCACTTCCTCTAGCACACACTTACACAATGTGGCTAGATCACTACCTTCCGCACACCACTTAAACTCTTTTGATTGTGGCTCACTACCTATAACATGTATCAAACACTTTTCTGCAACTTCACACACATTACTCTACCTTCAATGCATTGTTATAAAATTACATTGATTGCACCTTGAACATGTGTACACATTGATCACACACTTGATCTTACATTTATATCTTTGAAAAGAATCAAAAAGTTTCTCCTTGTTAGCCATCTTGAAACGTATGAACATGGAACATGTAACATCCATATTTGAGTCATCTCCAATAGATTCATGGGAAAGGGAAATTCAATACAATCCAAGTTAGGAGATAAGAAATACCTAATTCAAATTTTCATGCATCCCTATATTGGTGCATGCCACAAGAACTTTGCACAAACAACTTAGAATACTAAGTCAGCCTAGCAAACACTCAACCCTTAAAATATTAATTCCAGACCATAAGAAGTATCAGAGAGAAAAGATAGTAACATGCAGATGACATCATAAGTATCATATATTATTCACAAATATTTCCATCCCCTTCTTTAATAACTTCAAGCATCAAAATACTGGCGCAAGCAAACATACATAGAACCAGTATCTACCACAAACCCAGACAACACAGTCTTGAGATATAACTTTGATAGCTCAACTTGAGGTACACTTCAACAACTAAAACATGAGGAGAGATAACAGATAGACATAATAAACAATTCCTCCAAACCGCAAGACCATAATAGAAATAGTGAAGAAATATGGAGTATTTCTCTTAACGTTCTAAGACTGCAACTATATAGCATTCACTCTGCTTACTCAAGAAAATTTTGTGGTATCATATATTATCTAAAAAATTGGAACACACATGATTCACACTTGATTTTTTCTAACTTTCAAACCATAGGAAAAAATCATAAAATATGGAGGAATGCAAAGCATTCTTTGGAGCCTTTCCTGAGCCACTAATTGTAAGAAATTTTTTTATACATTTACATCAACAGGACAATGAAAACAACATTCACATGTGCCATAATAAATATAGGAAAATTATTAAATAAACTCAGGACATTCAGCAACATTTATAATAATTCTTATCAGCAACCTAATTGCAACATTTACAACCATCCACACACTACCACTTTGTTGACAACACGGACAACATCATCACCAACCTCCATATTGATTAACATCAATGACAACTAGTAAAATCCATACCATTGATATCAATGAAAAAACCTACCACATATTTGTAATAGGTACTTTCATAGCACCAATCTCCTTCTCAAGCTCTCTCATTGTGGCACTTGTCACTATCTTGGAGCTTGAGAGATCATCTCCCTCTCATTCATTGTCCTTTGACACTTGGCATCATCTCATTACTTGAGATGTCTCATCCATTCCTAGCCATTTATCTTTGAATATCTAATCCTAGCCATCCACCTAATTCCTTCTCATCTCATATACTCAAAAAATTAGCCATTTTTTATCATCATCCAACTTTGAGAAATCTCATGCCATTATGCTGCCAAAATCAAATGAGCACACATCCAAAACAATGATCTTGGGTGAATCTACAGTCAAGGGCTTTGACATATGTGATTTTTATTAAAATAAACCAAGGTTTGAGTTTTCTTAGCCTAATCCAATTTTTGTATTTTTTTGAGTGTTTTTGAGTGATTTCCTTGTTGTTTTTATTCTTTTTTAGTACACTTTTTCATTTCACACATTTTGTCATGCGTAGTGGGACTGACATCATGAGTTAGCTAACATAATTTTATCTTTTTTAGCTATTTTACACTTCCAATTTTGTGAAAATTCGAATACATTCTTGCTTGAGAAGATCCATTACTACTTGGGTGGCTACATTTTGACTTTTTACTAACCAATTGGGTTGCAAATAGAACGAGTGGCTTTGCTCTACAAATGGGTGGATGTTACTACTTGGGTCGATCTACGCTAGTTGAGTGGTTTTTCTCCTACTTGGGTAGTTCTTCTCCTACTTGGATGGTTCTTCTCCTACTTGGGTGGTTATATTCATACTTGGGTAGTTATGCTTTATTTGGGTGGTTCTACTTACATTTCAGCAATTCCACACTATTCCTAGGTGGTTCTACAAGTAATATGAATTGTTATATTGTTTCTTGCTTTTTAGTCCACTTATGCATCTATTACTATTCTGATAACTTGTACTCATACTTGTGATCTCACTAACACTTATTTGCAGCCTTTTGTAGCTGAAGACTAGTGACTTAGACCCCTAATAAATTTCTTACAGGACATGGACAAAGATCTCTATTTTTCCACTAATTTATGCACACTTTAATTTTTCTAAAGGGTCAATTAACATTATTATATGTGTTTGAGATTATTTTTTTGTGTATGCTCTCCCCTTGCACCACTTGGTGAGCCTGTGGATTAGAAATTGAAAAGTAGTCTAATTCCACTTGTTGTGTATACCTAGGAGTGCTAGTTGAAGTGTATGTTCTCCTTATGCTTTGTGTGAGCCTAGAGATTAGAAATGTGTGGCATATCCTTTCCTTTAGGAGGCCTACTTGGGGATCTAATCCCCTAATGAAAGACCTCAAACATGTGAATTGATGGGGTATATAAAGGGGGAGAATGAAAGTTTTATCCTAATCTAGTTGTTTCATGTTTAGTGAATCTTTGATACTTGGGTGATATCAAGTTAAGAGTGTAGGGCTGGTATAAATGACTTAGTTGGTGTTCCTAACCCATGCTTGTGTTAGACTAGTGTTCATGGATGTGTCTCACATACCCTCCTGGTATTTAGAGGATGCACTATATCACCTATTTGAGCCTAGCATAAGACATTTCATTTATTGCTTAGTGTATTGTAGGGTACAATATCATGCCTGAAGCTACTCACAATGTATCTCCCTAAGTAGAGATCAGATTTATTTGGGAAATGTCTTAGTACCTCAAAATAAATGGAAAAGGTGAGCCCTTATGCCACTGGATCCCTATCTATCAACTAGTGAAAGAGAAGTTCTTGGCACTAATCTTGACATACTAGCCTTTTGGCTAGTGTGCCTACACTAAGCTAATATAACCACTTGATTAACTTAGGTTTTTTTATCGAGTGTTTCTTCTTGTCATTACCTATGTCTTCAGTCCATCTGGTTAGCATTAGTCTAGTTTATCTATTTTTTTTCTAAGTACTTTTTTGATCGTCATCATCCTTGGGAAATTTTTCCCTCTTCTTGGGTGATTCCATCCCTAATCAAGCATATCTACTATTTCCTTGGGTGATTCCACTCCTAGTAAAACCCCAAAGTTATCCTTGGATAATTTTACCATGTTCTTGGCTGCTTTCACCCTATTCTTTAGCGATTATCTTATTACTTGGGAGGATCCATTAGATATTTGATAAAACCTATTAGTCATCCTTGGGCAGATCTACTCTATTATTTGGTAGCTCCATCATACTTGGGTGATTTTTCTCTTTTCTTGGATGATCATGTGCCTTGTTGAGTGAATACGCTCTATTCTTAGGTGATTTTGTTGGGTCTTTCATTATCCTTCTTGGGAAGCTCCATCATACTTAGGCATTTCTACTTTATCCTTGGACAGTTGTGTCCTTGGGTGATCATGTGCCTAGTTGGGTGGATATGCTATGTTCTAAGATGATTTTATTAGATTCCTCACATTAATATTTCATGGGTGGCTCCATTCATATTTGGGTGGATACACTATGTGCTTGGGTGATCCCAAACTTTGATGTCTATCCATTATTACAAAGATGGATTTGTTATTTTCTTGGGTTAATCTATTTCCCATAGAAAATCTAGAAATCTAATCCTCTTAACCGTTGATAGCTAGCGCTATTACAAGGCTAACCTCATAATATATTTTTTTACATCCATCTCTAGTGCGTATTGGTCATTCTCATCATATCACCCCTTCCACAACCCATCAAAACATCATCTTATCGACACAACATCTCTCAATATCTATTATCACCATCCTCATCATCCCAAACACAAATATAGCCTTCTATCACTCGTTTGAGAACCTAAAATATTAAATCCAACCATCATTGTCACACTTTCTTAGGAACTTTTCCTATCTTGTTGGTTGTTTTTACTGTAACCAGGTTGATCCTCTAATCTACCTATGGAATTACCAATTCCAATCAAGGGTAGCTCAAAGGACCTGTACCAACTGACAAGGACTTTAAAGACCTCCTACACTTTGGGCTCTGCAAGACCTGGGAGGGTGATCCCTTAATGTGTTTATAACCTCTACATCATAATTATAAACAACATTAACAACAACAAATAATCTCACCTAATAGCTCAACAAAATGGGATAATATTGAATAGAATTGGTTGTTCATCAATAGTATCAACCATTTGGAGCATGAGATAGCCACAATAATACTTCACAAAAAAATATATTCATTGATTTTCAATTTGTAGCAAGCTCCAAGTGAACACAAACAAAATACTGAATATCAAAACATGTACAACTTAGATGAGTGCCCTATATCCATTTGAGGAGTCAAACTCATAAGAATCTAAGGATTCAAGATAGATTCAACACACAGCATATAAGATCTTCGATGGCATTGCCTTACAATATCACCAATTTATATCCTAGCTCAATACTACTTATCAAATCCTTGTACAAAACATATCAACCTACAATCCCATTTAAGCATTTTAATTAATTCTTTGAATTAAAGCTAAAATGAGAATTACACACACCACAACAATGAGATGAACAGAATAACCCTTAATCATTTTATTCAAAGTTCAAATATGCTTGTACATTGGAGAGACATGAGCTCGAATTAATCAATTTAATTCAAATGCCAATACTATCATGAAACATTAAATCTACATGAATTAAAAACCTACAACAAAAATGATTCAAAACCTAACTTTTATTTCTCTATAGCTACCAGACTTTACAATTGCTCAGAAACATCACCTAGACTTGACCAAAATTTGCTAACTTGCTAACATGTACTTCTGGCCTTGAAATCCTTCTTATAGAAAATGAAGGAGAAAACAAGCATTGGGTCAGAAAGTACACATGTCACCAGCCACTTGGACCGCCTTGTGACATTTCAAAAATCTTGTTACAACAAAAACCTCTCTCGGAGAATCTTCTTGTTCATTCCTATCTTTCTCATTGAGAATGGTTTGATGCAGCAACAAGTCTTCAAGAGTTTTGTGCTTAAACTTTCATAAAAAAAAACTAGAATATGTTGTAACTGCAATGATTGATTTGTTCATTGCTAGTAGCCTACTCCCTTTTTACTCCTCTTCAGTAATTGGCATATTAAAATTGATTACCTCATTTACCTTGACACTATAAGGCGTAAACTTAACTGCCACTTGGTTTTCCTCTCGTTCAAAAGACTCATGGAATGAGCTAGTGCTGATAATTTTATCCATACAACTCACTAATAAATCAAAATCAAAATCATCATAGATTAATGTAATTTGAGCATTGATGACCTCATTAGCCCGGTCTTGCCACTACTGAAATGACCTAATATTTGTGTGCTCATCAATTATGTCAGGTAGTAGTGTGTCACTCTAATCATCAAAAAATTTCACCAAATCTTTGATCTTCCTACCCAAATCATCTGGTAAGGCCTAAAAACCTTGCAATAAATTAACAAACATCTGAGTAGGCCTTAATTATTGGGGCCTATTTTTTACATCAAACCTTGAGGCCTTAAAAATTATATCTAAATCATTAGCCCTAGGGATCCACTTCTCAACTAGTGGTATTGCTACCTCTTGATCCCTATCAATGTTCTTTATTGCACCTAGTAATAGAGAGTAAGAAGAATACACAACTGAAAATCTGTCATCAACCTTCTCATTTAAATGCCACAATACAGTATTAACAATCTCCCTTTGCTTTGAAAATACCCCCTCTTCACTCACCTTCAAATATGTCTGTAGCTCTACAATTTTGGGCATTAACTATTTCTTTTTTGGATCAACAAAGCATTCTAACTCTTCCTCAATTGGTTCCCATGTAGGGTTGAGGGAGGGGGTTTGATGGGAGACCTTGGTGTACAAACAATGGGCAAAATAGGAGGCAGTGACCCTGATGTGGAAGGCAATGATTTAATTTCATGAGCACTTGATGTTTCCCCAATCTTATTGTATTTCAACCTATCCACCTATGTCTGTAGCTCAATATTCCTTTTTTGCACCTTATTATATTCACCAATTATAATATTATATTTTTCCATAAGGCTTCTTTTTTCAACCTCCTCCCTCTTTGTAGTCTTTTGGGCCAATTTGGCCACATTTACAATCAAATTAGTGGTCTTTGTAGTTGAGGTCTCTGAAGCTCTCTTTATTATTAACCCCCCTCTCCAATTTGGGTTAATATCAGTAATATTTGGATTTCTCCCTTGGGGATCCAAAGGCCAAATTTCCAAAGTCTCGTATTCTTCACTAAAGGCAGAATCTTGTAATGCTACCTTGACCTCTTCTTCAGAATTTTGCACAAGATGCTTGGATTTCAGAATAGCATTGAAAGCTACTACATCGGCAATGTCCCACTCCAGTAGAATCAAGACACTAGCTTGATTGACCAATTTTATCCCTTCCTCTGGAGTGATGATCTTGAATTCATACATTAATTCAGTCTTTACCTCATCATAATTCTCTTGGTCTTACCTATCAGGCCTCAATTCTCTTCTCTTCTTGCATTTCTCTTGATATTCTTCCAACTTCATTCTCCATACTAGTTGCAAGAATACTAGTGCCTTTACAAAGTCATCATCATCTAAAAACTCTTTACAGGCCTCCATTTGTGCATCTTGTACACATTTATCCTTCATATCCAAGTTTGATAGAACCAACTCAATTGGTCTAGGAGGAGAAGGCATGCCCGTCTGCATATCTTGATCAATGACAACAATCTCACCCACCAAGTCCTCCTGTGACTACTCAATCCTTTTCCTCTTGGGGCTTGGATCTAATGGTTGTGGTGAGGGACTTCTCTCAGGTAATGACTCTAAATCAATTATCTTAATTGCCCTAGGTGTTTTGAGCATTGGACCTAGTTGTTCATGCAATTTCATTGTATTTTTTCCTTTTGTATATTCTTCTTCTTCATCGCTACTATCATTCCTTTTCCTCCTATAAATAGGCCAATCATTTGAAGGTTCTTAGGTTGGCCTCTCTTCAAGTGGCCTTGTAGCTTTCTCCCATATGCCCAAGTCTAACTTTGAATTTACTTTCTTGGTCATCAAAATACCCATGACTTCTTTGAAATTCTCCATCAAAAATTTAATATTTTTGTGATAAGGGTTGAATTCCATCAATGGGTCATACTTAGGATCCATCTTGTGTACAGTGGCCAATAGCTTATCATAAGCTACCCATTTCTCCTTGTTCAACTCCTTATTTAGATCAAATTCATTTCTAACTAGATCCTCAGGGAAATTGAACTCATGCACAAATTTGGCACCCTTTATTCTTTGCCTAAACAGGGCAAAGAAACCCTCAAGATCATATTGCCTCTTGGGGCCAAAAATCAAATGGTATACATCAAAAAATTTCTAAAATGGACCCAACCTCCCTTTGAAAATGCAAAGTCAGACACCACTGTATAATCTAGGTAAAGATTCCCCTTACCCTTTCCTGTAAGGTTATCCTCATGGATACATCCAATCTGCCACATAACCTCAACAAATCCAACTCTTGGTGGCACATTATATGGCAATATATGTAGGGTCCCCTGAAAAACCATACACCCTCAAAATAGTGTTGACTTGGTATGGGATAATATCACCCTAATTGTGGAAAATTTTCAAATCTGACCTCCTCCCCTTTGGCCTGAGGAAATCATGAAACTCCTCAAGAACTCTGGGTAAATTTACCATTAGTCTGGCCCTCAATTTGGATGCAAATTAGTTTTTGAACTGCACATAACTAGCATTCTCCCTATTTTATGGAAGGTCAACAGTCCACACTTACACTAGCAGCCTTTCTCCATTAACAAACTGCTTCAAACTCATCTTCTCAGAAAAGAACTCAGTATTCTTAAACAAAAACATATACATCAACATAGAGTACCAGTAAAAGGGGTTGCTAGCATCATTTTTTTGCAATTTCATCAAACCTCCATGTATCTTTTAGCCAAATAGGAAGCAAAATCATATATCATAAAGAAATTGGGATGTTGTATTTGCACCCCCATGAACATATAGGCAATAGGCATCACTGTGTTGGGACTAAAATCAAAAATTTGACATAATGAGTAGAAAGTGGCCAAGAAGTGTTATGAAAAACAATCCAGTCTGAAAGGCTCCTGGTCACTAGGGATAATATAAAATTTGGAACCTCTCTCCCTAGCCAAGTGAGGTAGGAGCATCTTAACTCTAAAAAGGGATTCCAGCCTCCCATACTCATGTTTCAAACCCTCAAGATCAATAGGAACCAAGAACACACTAGGCTCACTCAGATCAAAAACATGTCGAAACTCTTCTCTGTTAATGCTTAACATAACCTTTCCATCATTATCTCTAGCCACCCATGTAACAAGGTCATACGTTGCAGCCACTACCTTGAGCAAGTCCACATCAGGGAGCAAATTTGGAACAATTAGCTTCCCCATATCATACATCTAGCCATTTGAAAAAGGATGGGGCAAATTTATCTATCCAAACCATACTCTGAACATCTCCAAACCCGTAAGGGGCACCCTAGCATCGGCTATAGTAAAATAATTATACACCAATCCCTCCCCTAGGGTTTTTCCTTGCATTAAGACCAACCCCTTCTTCCTATCATTTGTTGACAAGGGCAATTGATCTTGGAAATAATCATATAGGTTTCTATTTAGATAGTCAATTCTATCGGAATGATGTTTTAATGGTGCCATTTTGAGAAAACTAGGGCTTTACGAAACTTACAAAATTACAAAACAAAAACATTACAATTTCCCACAATATAGTTCACCTATAGCCCGAAACCAATTAACAACAAACTTTTCGAAAAGCACACAAAAAATTTCCCTGAATTCATATTACAAATTAACCAGGAGATACAAAATTTAACTTATGGCTTTGTGTTTGCAGAAACCCTAATCTTTGCTGTAACAACTCGTAAATTCATCCTTGGCCTTGAGACTACTCCGTGAAATTTTTTGAATACTTTGTGACACAATAGAATAGGAAAATGGTCACTTTATTTCAATCAAATCATGCTAGAGAATGTCTCATCCGCCATTAAATCTCACTCCTGCGCTACACCAATGACTCCAATCACATTTGATGCAGATTCAAATATTATCCATCTATCTTTCATTTTGGTTGGATCATCGAATTACTACCTTCAAAACAATTTGACATGCCCTCCACCATGGCAACAATGGCCCACCACATTTTGTGTCACCAAGGAAATCCACGTGGCGCTCGCCCATGATATCACAATCAATAAAGACCTTGCAACTCCTGATCATGCGATGGCAAGCAACCGTGGATCTCAACCATTGAAAATCCTGCTCATTCAAGGCACTCACCAGTTCTATCATTAATCATTGAGCACCTTTCCTACCAAGATTATAACATCTCCATTCATTTGAAGCATGTGCATCTTATAACCGCTTTAGTAACCCGCTACATAATGTACTAAATCTGGATTAATGTTCTAAAGTTTTCCTATCATTTCTTTGGCTTCACTAGATGAGACACGTGGCGCTCACCTATGATATCGCGATCAACCAAAGTTGTGTGGTGGGGTCATCACGGGATAGCGGGGAATGACTGAGATCAATCGGTGATTCATCAATGGTCATGAAAAATTTTCCCCTTGAAAAATATAAACATTTGTTAAAAGGACAAGGGGACATCACTAGGCCAACGGTAAATAATGACATAATTTGTTTTAAACGGGGGAGCATAGGGCCAACCTAGACTTAAGAAATAATAAATTCTAGCAAAATAAATAAAATGATGGATCAAAAGGGGCCCCAACCTAGACGAAATGATGGGGCTTAAGTTATTTTTAAAACCCTCCCCAAAAGTAATGACCAAATAGATCCCAGCCAAGGTAAAAGACAAGACACTAGGGTTTTACATAAAAATAAGAGAACAAATGTAAAACCCCAACCTTAGGCTTCTCTCAAACATTATGGAGGGCCATAAACAAAGGAAAGATAAAATGGAACTTATAGAACATAAATTTAAAGTTCCATAATATCCTAAGGTAGTAATCCTTCTCGATCAAACTATTTCACCTTAATTAAGAGGTATATTTTTTGTCAAAATCACTTATTCTTAAGAATATTTCCTATCTCAAGTATAATCCAATCATCCCCATCAATCATGCTTGAAAACATTTCCTATATCAAGTATTAATCCAATCAATCTTCATCAATCCAAGTTCTCAATTATAGTTGGAGTGCTCAATCAACCCTCAAATCATGTATCCAATCACTCTTCTTTAGTATTGTCCCTAGGCTTAGGGTTCCCAACTTTCAACCAAATTTCCATCTAATCTTTCATGCTCATCACCATGTGGCTACAACTTAGGAAACACATGGATTAAAAATAGCAATACCACCATTCACCCTACACTATCATCTTTCCTAGTAGTGGAGAAACCTATCACATCGACATGCAAGGGGGGCCATGTAATCCCACTTACCCCCATGACCTTGTATCTATCAAGGAGGATATGGCTTCTTGACTGAACTCACTCCTATTCTTCAGGAGCACTATAATAATCCTACTAGTGTATGCATGGCTGATCATATCATAAATGCATGTGTAGAGGCTATCCTCACTAAAATCCTCATGCAAGGTACTAATTTTCCACCTAGATTCAATTTTCCATAATACTTAGACACTATGGGACCATCTACCCCTCAAATTCCCCTTGAAAATTCATGGGGTATTGATGCAAGAGCATCCTTGGTTCTTGGCAATCTTGCATCAACCAAAAAAATATTTTCATTCATTTTTTGTTCCTTTTCCAGTTCAAGTTGGTAGATCCATTGTTTCTCCTTGTTTTCTCACCAAATCTCATGTACCTACATTTTCATTGTGGACATGTTCAATTTCATTATTCCAAATTTTCAGCTCGATTGGATCTTTTTTTGGCAAGTTATCACTTCTGAATTGAGTGACAGTTTCTTGTTCTTGGCCCTAGAATAATTTCAAAACCTAACTACTAGTTGGATCAATTGTACATCTCTCCTGTGGCCTATGGATTCTTGTAGTGTATTTAGATTTGTTTCATGGAGTGTCCCCTACCTTACACTTAGGTCCACACTTCATTATGCACATCTACCATGGATGAAATTAATATTTGAGGCTGACCTATTCATGCACACATTACATTTTCTTCATCAGAGATTGTAATGATCTTTGTCTGAAGTGGATGTTTCTAGATTCGTGGATATGGTATAAAGCTTGTAATGGATCATTAGAATGGAAAAATCAATCATGATTGATTAGATTAAGAAGATTGTAAGGTTTGATCTATTGGATTTTTTGCTCACATTTATGAGCATTATATTTTGATCATGTTGTTAGTAGGCCTGCGAGCCGAATCTGTATGCCCGAATGTGGCTGACTGTTTGTAATCAAATGTTTGGATAATGAGAATGACTATATCTACAATTTCCTCCAATTTTGGAATTGCTTTGTTCATTTTGTGTTATTTTCATTGTGTTGTTCTCACTGCATGGTTGGACAATTTTCTTTGAAGAGCCTCCCGCCATGACTGCATTAGGTCTAAAAATCCATGGGGTCACATACCAAACTTTGGGAATATAGAGATTCAAGTACCACCATCCCCCATTCAAATCCCAACATTTGGATTGGGATTGAGGTAGCCATGTTCATGGTCCTGATCCTACATCTTCCACCCCACTTCAGAGGTCAATCCCACACAATATCCTACTTTTTGTTTCACAAATGTTGGTCCATTCCATATTTAGGGAATTGTGGTAGTTCATGTAGCTGATACTCCTACATTGGAACCCTATCATGTTCCTCTTTTACCTGTCCAACTACTATACCATACCTCCTATATCCTCTTTTCATTATCCTCTCACATTCCACAATCCTATCCTACTCCACTTTCACAATCTTATCATAAACCTCCTCCACAATCATATTTCTCCCCCAAAAAACATCAATATCCTACATTGGTACCTCCCTTGGATCCCATCATATTATAACCAGCCTCCTACTCCACATCATACTCAACACACATATGTCCCTTAGTATCCATCACACCAATCACATCCACCTACACTACCTCCATATCCTTCATGTCAATCTCAACAACCCTCACAACAATACACTAATATTCAACCACCACATAATAATCCACTCCAACATCCATCACAATCCTATCCTTCTCAAACACCTCATCATCCATCCAACAATCCTCCTCACTATCAATCACACCAACCTCCACTATCTCAATAAATTTCATACTTCAATCTACCTTAGCATCAATCTCAACCATCCAAACCTCCTCCACAATCCTATATGAATCATATTCAACATCAATCTCAATCGTCTTACATTAATCCACCTCAACACTAGTCCTATGTCGATCCCCTCCTACATCCATCACATAAATTTCAATTGCCTCCTCAATAATCATATAACAATCAACCTCAACAACAAGTTTATCCATCTCAACCATAGCAACAACCATCATACTTTAACCTACCACAACATCAATCATATAATAATCTACCTACAAATCAAACTTGCCATCCTCCACCTTCACAAAATCAATACATCAACCAGTCAAGTTCTAATGTAGTGGTTCCTCCCCTATTAGCGGCTCCTAACTAAGAATGGGAGGATATTATGTCACCAAAAAGTGTAGCCTTGAGACTTTTCACTCATTTGGGCACTTTCCTATGGATTTTGGACCTCTTTTTACCCCTTTTCCAAGCCTTTTGCCAAGGTTTTGTAAGATGTTGTAACCGACCCTCAAACTTTCCTAGGCTTGTCATCACAAAATCAACCCTTTCTTATGGCATAATGGCCCCTTAATGCACTTGTAGGTTCTACTTTAGTGTGTTTTGTGAGAAAAACCTGTCAAAAAAATTTAATCACATTTTAATCCTCAACAACCACTCAAAATTTTCCAAGTGGCATAAAAATCAAATCTAACTTAAAATTGTTGAAGGATTTTGTCTCCTAAACCCTAAGGTCAGCCTATCTTGTGTTATTTTCGAGGAAATTATGGCATCACATGTATAAATAAGGGTTTTTTTGATGGTGTTTTCTACACAACAACTCAGACAAAATATGATATCCTATCTCTCTTGAAAGGTAAATCTCTATGAATGAAAATATAACCCCAAGGTCTCTAATGTCGGGTCTTGAGAATGTAACAAAACAACCTAGAGATAATGTAAAAATGCTGGTAATCACAAAGGGACCTTACTACAAGCAAATACTGGACTTTGAATATATCAGATCTAAACAATGAATTGATACTTGAAATCCTCAATTGAACCCAGATAATAAAGAAAATAACAAAAGATGAAAGGTTTTAGAGATAATTCTAAGACTAATTCTAACTCTAAGTGTGAACCCCTAAACCTACAAATGCACAAGAGAAACAAACATGTGAGGTTGTTAGATCAAATGCATGCAAACAAGTATGAGAGATTCCCCATGAAATCCATCTATTCAAACTAAAATTAGGAAATGAAGAACACAATACAAGAAATGAAGTTAAATCCTAATTAATCCAATAAATTAGTGATCCCATGGGAGAATTGGTGCCAATGAAGTGTTGCAATTGGCCCTTTCCCAATTCCTAAGTTGTAATGTTGAATGATTGAGAAATGGTCAAATCTCCCAAAGAGATTTGAGCATAACCTTGTTAAAAATTATGAAAATGGTGATAGGTTGAGTGAAATGGGAAAAATTAGCCCTCAATGTGAAGAGAGTAACTTTGCATACAACTGTGGATGAGGAATGAGGAGAGAAGCCTCCTATTTATGACTTTCAATTTGGAAGAGAAAGTGATATTTGAGCAATGTGGGACTAACTTTCAATCCAATGGTTGAGTGCCACATGTCATGATGTGAATGGTTAGTGGTTGTGCATATTTTGGCCAAAGTGCCAATAAATGCATTTAGTTTGAATTTGAAATGTGAAATGACTTGTTAAAGAGTGAAGGGAAATGAAGTTAATGTCACTTGGCTCAAGGCCAAGGACATGTAAGAGGTCTTAAATGCCTTGTTGGAAGGACCAAGTCCACTTGACCTTTTTGAATTCAAATGAGGGAATATTCCCTTTTGATGCCATGTGAGGGAAAATGGAAAATTAAAGAAATAAAAGTAATTGATTTATTGTGAAACTTGCATTCTCTAGAGAATTTGAATGAGAGAGATTAGCTTAATCAAGGTTTTGATTAATTTAATGAAGAATTTAGATGATGTGACAATTTAGACTTAAATAGATGAATTAATTTAAATCAGAATTGAGAGAAAATGATTTATTAAATAAATGATTTGATTTATTTAACTTAAAGAGGAATATGTTAGATTAAATCAAATAAGGTTTAATTTATTTAATTTAATGAGAAGACTTTAGAGATTTAATCAAATAAAATGATTTATTTAATTAAACAGAAATGAAAGGTTAATTAAATTAAATTGATTAATTTAATCGAAGGAGGTGATAGACCTAATTAGATGAATAATGATGAAATGTTGAGAAAATGATTTAGGAAGGAATTTTGTTAGTAATCGGGATCAAGTGTGCCAAAATGACGTTTGTACATTTTCCATGTCTACATTTTGCCCCTCTTTGAAGAAATGTACTTGTTGCATTAATTCAAAGAATAAACTGTTGTGATCAAAGTTCAAAATTTTTTGATTTTTTAGATGCCCCACTATTGCCCCAACGTGAAGGATTATGCTGGTATACTGCCCCCTCGAGAGATCGGACAAAAATTTTGATTTTTTGGATGATCTCGAGAAAAAAGATGACAAGGTGTTCAACAAGCCATAAATGCCCCAGAATGCCTAAAAATAGGTTAAGATGCCAAAAAAAGATGTAACACAGCCCTCGATTGGATGAAATGGGATCAGGGGACCAAAACCCTAGTTGGAAGGTCAAATTAGGTCAAAAAAACCCTAATTTTCAAGCTTAAATAGACCTCAAGGGGTCACTTTCAATATATTTGCAATCTTAAACCTTTGAACATTTGACACCTTCAGCTCTGAGTTTTGGTCAGAATGGCACAACGACAGCTTCCTCTGCACCTATCGAAGCGGGTACGAGTACATCAGTGACCAATCACCACCAGACCTGTGGTATGTACCCCTATCCAACTTTTTATTTTCTTGTTATTTATGCATTAATTAGGGTTTAGGTTTGATCTTAAGCGGTGTGGCGCGATATAGCGCCACAAAAACTGTAAAGTCAGGGCCGCGCAGTCCTATATAGAACCACTTGTGCATAGAGCGTCACGTGGCTCAGTTTAGGTTTTTACGATTTCAGTCATCAAACTCAGCTGCATGCACAAATAGCACCGCACGACGCAGTTTGTCAAAATGGGTTGCCAAAGTCTATCACATGACGCAGTTTGGAACATTACAAAAAAAACCGCTTTTGAGAACAATGCCACTTTTGCTGTTTCAAAGGAAAAAAGCATTACAGGTAGCAGATTTTCTTTAGGGAAACTGATGCGACTTCTTTCCTTGCATAGGAGAGTCATGAGGTCATTCATTCAAGGGAGCACCGATGGCCAGTACTTGAGAGATTACAGGGTATGCACATATATCTCTAGGAGCAACTTGGGATTCTTGAGCTATGGTACGTTGCACATGTCCATGTTGTTTGGGCACATCTGGGTATGATGCATGTCTTGGCCGAGTGGTGGCATAGCGAGACATCATCCTTTCATCTTCTTACTGGCGAGGCCACTATTACCCTTGAGGATGTCTGGCACATCCTCCGACTACCCATTTATGAAGCCCGAGTGATCTATGATCTAGAGGAGGGTAGGGATGCCTACTTCGATGTTATGGGCATTACTGAGCTTATCATTTGTGATGGTCAGATAGACTTGGAGCGATACTGGGGTATCGCTCCTACTTATAGGCTGATTGTGGCTGCTATCATTTCTAGACTTGTAGCTTCTAATCGGTGTGACTGATATTTTAGTCCAGGTTGGGGATTGGCATGGCAGCAGATGCATGTTTGCCGAGTGTGCTTTGTCTGGGGACCAATACTACTGGCCTCTTTGTACTGAGATTTGCACGAGTTTTCCTATTTGGATGGTCAGGCTCTTGGGGCCGGATTAACTCTTCTACACATTTGGGCATGGGAGCAGATCCTAGTGCTTTGCCCACTTGTGACACCAGTTGTTATAGATATTGATGACCTCATGGTGTGGTGGTATGGTGGGGCATAGATTCACTTTACCCACATGGGTACAGACGATATAGCCCACTGGCGGCGAATTTTGGATGAGATGACAATGTTCATATGGAGGTCATGGATGGGTATAGGTTAGTGGTACAATGATGCACAAGAGCTCTTCTTTTCTCATCAGGACAGATGTATGCAGGGCCGGGAGAACACTATGGTAGAGAGGTACCTTCCTCATAGGGTAGCCAGACAGTTTGGTGAGGTGCAGGATATACCCAATGATCGGTACATGGCCCTCTTTTCCCGTACCGCAAAGGAGATAACATGCGGGCTGCCGATTCCATTAGAGAAGGCAATGTCCTCATTTAGACAGTTAGTGGCTTGGTCATGGCCATATGATCAGGGGCCAAGAGACGCAGGGGTGAATCCAACGTACAAGGCATGGTTTCAACCTCCATTGAGATTGACAATTCCTGGGACAGTGCTTCCATGTCAGAGGGCCAGAGGTAGGGTAGCAGGCAGAGGTCGGGGAGGTGTACCACCTCCTCAACAGTCACCTCTAAGAGACCAGGCACAACATCCAGTGGGATGGGATGGGCAGCCCCAGGTGGTACCATAGCGTCAGCCAACAGCATAGCCAGTGGGATAGCCAGATCCCCGGGATGTCTTGATTCAGTTTCTACAGGGCCAGGTACAGGTGTTGACAGTAGAGCAGGATGAGGCCTAGCAGCAGGTTATTGTAGTTACAACTGAGAAATATCAGGCACTATCCGAGAGGGATTAAGAGATTGTCCGACAAAGACAGTTAAAGAGCATAGCTTCCACATCCTGGGGCCGATCAGTTGACATTCAGGAGTATAGAGAGGCTATCAGAGAGGCTGAGTATTATCGGCAACACTACCAATAGGTAGTGCCATCAATAGATAGAGCGCCAGGTTTCTCCTAGTAGACAGGGAGGCGGTCGGTAGAGGATCACAGTGACAGGAAGGTGGGGGAGGGCAGCAGCTAGCAAAGCTAGCCCTTTTGATCATAGATAGTTTTGTATTTTTTATTTATGAGCAGCACTATTTTGGCCTTATTGTACCATGTATTCGATGTACACTTGATCCGATTTGTATCATAACAGTGTATTTTTTGATGATATATATTGGATGATTCACCTTTTATGATATGCATGGTGCAAATGTATGATATGCAATTTTATTATGATGCTATGAGATGTTCCTATTTCGTATGTTTCTAATGGATGCATTTCTTTTTGTATATTTTCTATGATTTTTAATGATGATCCTATGGATGTAATGTATGTTAAGGATGGTGTAATGATATGCAAATGGTTATGTATGCATAATGATTATGTATGATGTAATGCTTTCTTAAGATGCTTAGGATAAAAAATTTATATTATTCCTCATAACTTAAGATAATGATATGATGCAATGTGCTACTGATTATGCAGATGCAGAGTGTATGCATTGGCGATGTTTTGATTATTGTCATGATACCATGTTAGTGTGGAAGGAAGATAGAAGAATTTAGCATTAGTTAGGATGGTGATGATGATTTGCATTGCTAGGAGTTGGGATTTTCAAAGAGTCAATTACATTATGTTTGATAACACACATAGGTATGATGCATCAAGGTATGAAGGACCAGGATGGCGTGTGTACCTAGTGTGGTGGCCCTTGACTTGACAAATAGATAGGAGTATTCTTGTTCACACTTGACAAATGAAACCTTATTCAAAATGCAGTTCAGATATTCTAGACATCTCAGGCCAAAACATAAGAAGGCAAGAAGGCAAGCCTTCTTATGTGGTCAACAAGACACCTAAAACATCCTCCTTACAAACAAAACAAATTATGCATGACGAAGTTATTTTAGAAGAGTAACCGACAAGCACAATAGAAGAAAAAGATAATAATCCTTGCCCCATTCCTTTCTCTCTAAACCTATTTTATTTAGGCATCATTGAGAGGTCCTTGGAATGAGCACAAAATAAGATAAGTCAATAAAAGACCGAATAAAGCAAACCAAACAAGCTAATGTTCTTCATACAGCTAGCCAAGACTAACTACTGGGGGGTACCTGACGCTTATGTCCATTGCAAGAAAGCTTCATCCTAGGACATGTCATGATTAGAGTTTTGATGGGACTAATTTGGATGATAAGCTACCGATATTCTGAGTTGATCAACTTGCTTGCTTACTAATCTAGACTTGAGACTTTGACGATTAGGTGTTATATTTAGAACATGCTAAACGTGCTTTTGATTGCTTCACCAAAGGATGAAGGTGACAACTGATTTTATTAGGAATGATGAAAGTCGCGGGTGAAAGCGAAATGAAATGGATGCACCATTTTGGGTTTTTCCGATATTTTGAGGCTGTTTTTGGTATTTTCAGATTTTACGATGAAAGGACTAACTTAAAGACCTATCCTAGGGGTCTCAGGAGCTGATCCATAGATTAGCCTTGCCTACGTTATACATGTAGAGACCATGTAGTTTGACTAATGACAGACTGACTTGATTATAAGATGGACAAACGGATTTCCCTTTTATTGCTTAAAGGACTGACCTAAGATTTAGACTAGATGGGCAAAAGGATTGCCAATGCGACGGACACCTAAAGGACTGACCTTACTCTCTCGGGGGATGATCAAAGATCAACCTTGCCTACATTCAAGCTCAAAGACGATGTAGTTCGACTAAGGTGAAAGACTGACAAGACTCAATGATGAATTTTTTGAAGATTTTCCGATATTTTGACCTATTTTGGATTTTTGATGAATTTTTGAATGTTTTTTATTTTTTGACATTTCGATAAGATTTCAAGAATATACATGATTTTGATCTGATTTCGAAATAGGAACATGCCCCTTGTATGGTGTGATAGACTACTTCGATAAAGGCAAGACAAACTGACCTTAGGAATATGCCAAGTAGTACTATGGTGGAATATGATATGGACACCAACTCAGGCTATGGTATGGATGCGAGCGGATGGGTGTATGGATGATTAATGAAATGTGATGGAATGGATGAGTGAGTCATGAGAATCTTGGTGGATAGAGAGTGCTTTATTTACGCTTGGCACCTATTTGCCAGGTTTTCACCAAGGTACTTGTCCAAAATGACACCGAAGTGGTTTTCACTAGAGGAAAATTTTTTCCTTTACTGTTTTCAATCCTTTTTCTGATTTTTTCGGATTTTTTGTATTTTTTGATTTTTTTGTTGTCACCAAGATGCCTGTTTGCTAGGTTTTCATCAAGGTAACCATTTTTTCAAGACTTTTTCTAATTGTTTTAGTATTTTTTGTTTCTATACCTTGCAAGTTCTTAGGCATAAAATTTTTTGAGATGACAACTATTCATGGGCTCCTACAGAGGTTTGCCTTCTGGTGATGATGAAAGTTCCCAGCTAGTTGGGTTCAAATTTTCCTTTTCTATCCGGGTTTGGTACATTCTTTTGGTTCTCTTTTAGCACAAGGTCACCAAATTGGAAAGTGTGTTTCCTGATCTTCTTGTTGTAACTGCATTTTAGGCAATTCTGATAGACCTGTAGATGATTTAGGGCATACATGCGTCGTTCATCTAGTAACTCTAGCTCATTTAGTCTTGTGACCTTGTATTCCTCATCTATGATGAGGTTTTTCAATGATATCCTTAGCGATGGAAGATCGATCCTGATAGGGAGGATGGCTTCTGATATGTAGACCAGGGAGAATGGGGTGGTGCTTGTTGGCATGCACATACTGGTGCGATAGGCCCATAAGATGGGATTTAGCTGCAAATGCCAGTCACGACCGGAATCATTGACTATTTTCTTAAGGATCTTCAGAATGGTTTTATTAGTAGCTTTTGCTTTTCCATTGCCTTGTGGGTAGTATGGGGTGGAAAAGCGATGTTGGATTTTGAATTTTTCACACAAGTCACGGACATCCTGATTCTTGAAGGGTGTCTCGTTATCAGAGATAATGGCTTGGGGAACACCATATCAGCAAATGAGGTATTTCAGGATGAACTTGGATATTTGTTTTCTAGTGATGTAGGTCATGGGGATTTCCTCGACCCACTTTGTGAAATATTCAGTGGTGGTGATAATGAACTTGTGGCTATTAGATGAGGTGGGTGAGATTTCACCTATGAGATCAAGCCCCCATTGAGAAAAGGGCCAAGGTGTAACTATAGGATGTAATTCTTGAGCTGGTGCATGAATGAGGTCTCCATGTTGTTGGCACTGTAGACACCTTCTGAAAAAGTCATGTGCCTCTCTCCATTGTCAGTCAGTAGTACCCAGTTCTCAGCAAATTCTTAGCCAAGGCCATACAACTCGAGTGTGAACCACAAGTGCCATTGTGTTCCTCAGTCAAAGCAGTCAAGGCTTCCTCAAGTTTTAAGTAATGTAATAGGGTTCCATCGATGCTTCTACGCAAGAGGGTTTCTCCTAGGATGAAAAATCGTAAGGACCTTTTAACAAAGGTTCGCTTGAGGATCAGGGTAATGTCAGCTGGGAGGACTCCTAATCTCAGATAGGTGTAGATTTCATGATACCAAAGATCACTAGAACCAATGAGTTTACACACATATTCTGACTCTAGTACCTCGAACGTGGGTACGAGAATCTTCTCTACCAAAAATTCATGTTTCAAGACATTGCGAGGGATATCTAGCAAGGATCCGATTGTTGCCATTGCATCTGATGCTCTGTTCTTTGCCCTCAATATTTGCTCAAAGGTGATGTTGATGAATGATTCCTTGAGGCTATCTACTACCTTTTTGTATGGTGCATGATTATCATCTTTAGTTTGTATTAACCGTTGACTTGGTTAATGATAAGCTATGAGTCTCCATAGACCTTTAATGCCATGATTCGCCACTGTGCTACAATTTTGAGACCTATGGTTAAAGCCTCATATTCTACAATATTGTTTGTGCAGGGGAATGCCAACTTGTAAGACCTCGGTATGCAATCCCCTTGAGGGGTGATGAAGAACACACCGGCTCCTGATCCATGTTGTGTGTGGGAGCCATCAAAATATACTTTCCAATGATCGACTACTCCGAGATTGAAAAGGGACTCATTTGGAAACTTTGATATGAGCGGGTTGTCTTCATATATTAAAGCCTCTGCTAGTTGATCTGCAATGACTTGTCCCTTGATTGCTTTTTGTTCTAAATACTCAATATCATGCTCAGATAGTATCATCACCCATTTAGCCATTCTTCCTATAAGCATTGCTTTTGACAATAGATATTTGAGGGGGTTTATCTTGGCAATTAGCTTAATTTAGTGAGCTAGCATGTAGTGTCTGGATTTCTGGGCTGCAAACACCTCTGCTAGACAAGATTTTTTTATTGATGTGTAATTGAGCTCATGCCTCACCATTGTTCTACTGATATAGTAAATGGCCCGCTCAGTTCCCTTTTCATCATGTTGGGCTAAAAGGGCACCAAGGGTGGCTATCGTTGCTAAGATGTATAGAATCAATGGCTTCCCTACGATTGGTGGCATCAGCACAAGTGGTGTAAGTAGATAATCTTTTTTTTTTTTGAATGCTTGTTCGCACTTGTCGTCCCACCTGAATGCTACTCCCTTGTGGAGTAGGTGTGAATAGGCAATTTCCTTATCTTCCAGTTGTGCTATGAATCTTCGGATGGACTAGAGTCTACCTTGTAATCCTCTAAGTTGCTTTAGTGTTCTGAGTGCTCCCATATCAAGGATTGCTTTTACTTTTGTGGGATCCACCTCTATCCCTCTCATTAAAACTATGTACCCCAACAGCTTTCCTGATTGTACCCTAAAGACACATTTCTTTGGGTTAAGTCTGACCTTGTATTTTTCTAGCCTATCAAAGATTGCACTTAAAGTTGCTATGTGATCCTATCTCTTCTTTGATTTGGCCAATATGTCATCCACATAGTCTTTGATAGTTTTGTGGATCATGTCATGGAAAATCAGTGTCATGGCTCTTTGGTATGTAGCTCCTACATTCTTTAGCCCAAATGGCATCACATTCCAGTAGTAGGTGCCCCAAGGACATGTAAAGGCTATCTTATGTTGGTCCTCTTTTGTGATTATTATCTAATTGTACCCTAAGAAGCCATCCATTAGGGACAGCATCTCATGTCTGGTTGTCATGTCCACTATCATGTCAATGTTGGGTAGTGGAAAATCATCCTTAGGACATGCTTTGTTTAGATCTCTAAAGTCTATGTAGATGTGGATGCCCCCATTCAGTTTTGAGACTGGCACAAGGTTAGATACCCACTCTAGATAGTCGATTGGGTGTATGAATCCAACATCCAAGAGCTTTTGTAACTCAATCTTGATGAGCAAGGCTATTTGCGGGTGCATTTTCCTCAACTTTTGCCTCACTGGTTTTTCTCTAGGGTAAACAACCAAATCATGAACCACCACCTGAGGATGCAGACCTGGCATGTCGGCATAGGTCCATGCAAAGTTTACCTTTCTTTCTTTCAGGAATTTTGTTAACAGTTCTTGTTCCTCCGCTAGGAGGGACTCAGCATAGAAAGTGATTTGTGGTTCTGTTTCCGTTCCCAAATTGACATGGTTGCACTGCACTGCCAGGACTGCTGACCTTTCTTGATGTAGAGAAGTAGGGGGGAGATTGAATCCTTCATCCTCTGGCACCTCAAAGAGGTTATCACCATTGGATATGTCCTTTATTTTTAATGTTTTGTGGTTAGAGAGTGCTACAGTGTGATTTTCACTCCATAACCCTGAGCTTATTCTCGATATTTTCCTTTTGCGACTGAAGGACTCAATCATCTCCCCATAGTATGCTTGGGTATCTAATGTGATTTTCAATCCTACCTTCTGATCCCCACACGGAACTATATCCCTTAGTCCCATGAATTCTAAGAGTGCCTCATCATTTTTAAATGAGTCTAGAATTGGTGGTCCTCGTTGATTGTGATCGATGAGTTGTGGGTGTACTAAGCTGATTCGGTGGGTTTTTTGGCTTGACTCAGCTGGTGAGGCACTAATCATTAGTAGGGTGGAATCCTCAAAGACCCTAGGAAGGTCAACTATGGTGTCATCATCATCACTACTGGCACAAATATCAGTGACGTCAAAGGTGAAATTGTCCAGTGGGATACTTAGGAATACAGGTGGTTTAGGAGTAGTTGTTGTTACCTAGGGAGAGGACTTGACTGCCCTACTGGGAGTACCTCTGCCATGTATAGTTATACTTGGAGGAGTATACCCAAGGCCAAGGTTCTGTATTCTTCTTTCTACAATGATGGGCTCCAATCGTCCATCACTATTCCATCCAAGGCTTTCGTTCCTATTATAGCCCATACCAAACATCATTTGCAACCCTTTGTTACTTTCATCCATGGGTAGGGTGGGGGTGGTCCTTTCATCTTGGTATAATGTGTTTGAGATGTCTCCCTCATCCACATTTTTTTGACTCAGATCCCCCCAATGGTAGAATCCAAAAGGGTCTGCCCTAACAGTGTGGATAGGTGTTTCAGCTGGCTAAGGTTGTCCATGCAACCTAGGAGATTGTGGTAACTCTCCTACAACAAACACATTTTTTATCATTAAGTAGTCATTGCATCTATTATCTTGGATCATGTTCTTGATGTTGGATATTTTAGTGATGATGGTTGTCTCTATTGCAGAAGTGGAAGCGAGGTTGGCTGGGTCAATTTATGAAGTGGAAGGGCCTTCATCATTTTTTGGTACTTGGGGGATTTTATAAAACTTAGCTTCCAAGTTTTTGCAATAGGCGAAAGGTTCGCGATCCCCATATATAGTGACCTCCTCGTTCTAGTGTGAGAACTTGATACATTGGTGATATGTCGAGGCCACCACCTTCATTCCGTGGATTCACAAACATCCAAGGAGGATGTTATATGGTAAGCCGAGGTCGAGGACCTAACAGGTGGTCTCCATGGTTGCCGGACCCACTTGGATGGTGATTTTGATAGTGCCTTGGGACACTCTTTCTTGATCATCATACGCCCTTATCATGATGCTTTTGTTCTTATTAATGGAATCCTCGGCGAATCCCAATTTCTTTATGATCTTTAGAGAACAAATGTTAAGGCCTGCACCTCCATCCACCAGGACTCTTTTGACTTTCTTTTTATGGATGAGCACTTGAAGGTGGAGTGCGTGGTTATGAGATGGTTGCAGGGGGAAATCTTGGTCAAAGAATGTAATGAGATTTGGGGTAACGATGTTACCCACCATAGCCTGGAACTGCTTTATGTCAAGGGTGGCAGAGATGGTGGATGCAACTAATGCTTCATCAATGATCTTCCTATGGGCGGGGGAAATTTTCAATAGTTCCATGATGGAAATTTGGGTGGGGGTTCTCTTCAGCTGGTCAATGACATTGTAGTCATAGGGGATGGATTTTTTATTAGAAATGGGCATCTTAGCTGGTGCCCTGACAATAGTAACCTTTCCGCCATGTGTGGTGACTCCACAATCGTTGTTGGATCCTTTGATATTTATGAATGTGACCATTTCATCAACACATCTGACTATCTCCTCATACACTAGGTTATCACTAGCATATTTTTGCTTGCCCTTATTGTTCCACTGATTATTTTCTTGATTGTTCCCTTGGTTGTGGTTTGGCATCGGATTCGTGTATATTTTCAAGTCTTGGTTTCTGGTTGGCTATTCGATATTGATGATCTTATCCTTGATGAGGTCTTGGATGATGTTTTTCAGCCTCATGTAATTGGCAATGGTATGTCCTTTGACTTTGTGAAAGTCACAAAGGAGGTTCTCATTATACCATGTTGGTTTGGTCATGGGTTCTACGTATTGCTCGGAGTTAGATATTTTGATTAGGTTTTCCTTGACCAATTTCTTCATGATGGACTCGATAGATTCACCAAGAGTTGTGAACTTCCTCTTGGGGGGATATTTTCCTCGGGGAGGTGGTCCTCCTTGATTACCCAAGTTATTGATTTTATTGGTGGGATTTGGTTCTTGTTGTGCTACTACTGCATTAGTCTGCACATTGTTGCGATTATGATTTTGTGGCTAATGATGGGTTTGGATGTTTTGTTTAGCGGCACTGATGACAACTTTAGCATCGACCATGCCATTGTTTGTGATATTTTTGTTCCTTGACCATGTTCAATTTTTATCATTATAGTTGTTGGATGAGCGGTTATCCTGTGGTGGAGTGAATGTTGATGCACCTCCTCATGTAGTAACAGCTCTTTCAATGTTGAGTGCCTTTGGGATCAGTTGATCGTATGATGTGATCCATTGAATTTTCAAGTAGAACGTCAATTTTTCATATAGATTGGATATGATGGTGCAAACTTATTGTTCTTTCGGCATGGTCCATTTGCTTTGATTCACCTTGGATCACCATCTTTGCAAGAAGGATGTGAATAGCTCTCCTTTTCTCTATTTGAGTGTTGATAGTTCTTCTAAACTAACATTTGCACCCATGTTGAAAGCATAATTCTTAAGGAAATCTTCCATGATTTCCTCGAATGTTTAACTGTTCGTGGGTAGGTGAGAAAACCATTCCATGGCTAGACCAGTCAGACTTCGGGGGAATAGTCACATTAGATATGTGTTATCATATGAAAACTCAATGCAATGCACCTGAAATTCCCTGACGTGGTTTTCAAGGTTGCCCGTTCCATTATATTTGTCAAATTTGGGGATCTCAAATCCCTTTGGGAATGGTATCATGGTGAGACTTCTATCGAAAGGATAAGGGCACAATTTTCCCAGTGTTCTTGTTGTTTTTCCTGCTTGTAAGTCCAACACTTGCTGCGAGAGCAGTTTGATTTGTGTTGCAACATCTTTGTTCGGATCGGGTGGTGGAATGAACGTGTTTGAGGTGTTTGAGGTGTTTGATGAGTGGGAAGAGTACTAGTGGGCATTTTTTGCAAGCTCTGTTGTGCGTTCAAAGCCTGTTGGTATGCCTGCATTTGTTCCAACAACACTTGTTATTGATCTTGCTACTATTGTTCCAACAACGCTTGTTGTTGGTCCATCTGTTGTTGTTCCCATGAAGCCTGTTGTTGGTCAAGTTGCTGATGTGCTAACAAAGCTTGTTGTTGGTCTAACTATTGTTGCACTAACAAAGCTTGTTGTTGGTTGAGCTACTGTTGTGCCAACAAAGCTTGTTGTTTAGCTTGTTGTTGTGCCTAAAATTCTTGCAGGGCTTGTTAGTATGCTTGCAGATGGATTGCTTATAGTTGCGCTTGGAACTGTGCTTACACCTATTGTTGGGCTTGAGCTTGAGCTTGTGCTAGAGATTTTGCTTGTGCTTGAGCTTCAGCTTGCGCTTGAGCTTGATCTTGAGCTTGCACTTGTGCTTGAGCTTGCTACTTTTGCTTGAGTACTCTTTGTTGGTTGGCCTTTTGAAGTGTTTGGATTAGGGTGGTGAATGAATTTACCATGTTGGCTTTTGGTGGGATTGGTGGTGGAACGGGAATAATGCCAACCGTTGTGATAGGTGAGAGGGTTATGGTGGTGGTTGGGATTTAGGTTATTGGAGGGGTGGTTGAGATGCTTGGTCCTTGAGAGGGTATGTTTTGGGATATTTGGGGACCGATTGATGCATTTGTCATAGTGGCTTGAATGGTCATGATTTGTTGTTGTGATGCTATGGGTAAAAAGAGGGAATATGATGTGATGTTCACATTGCCCGATAATGAGAAACTGTCGATGTTTAGGGGAGGAAAACCCAATCTAAGAGGTGATGTGGTTGTGATTGGAAATGGGGGAAGAGATGGTATGCTACCTTGGAAAGAAAAAGGATTTGCAACATCGGTTGTTCCAAACAAACCACCTTCTCCTTGTGGTAGAGAATTTTGTATGTTTGATTGACATGTTGGTGTAGCATAAAATGAAGATGAACCAGCGGGACGTATGGGTGAGATGGATTTACCAGGATAGGATTATCCGGTGTGGTGGTGACATCCACCTCTTTATTGGCCACAAGGTGATGCTTTTGTAATTCTCAAAACATGGCACTCCCCTTGTTAACATTCGATGAGGTTGGTGTCACGGTCAAGGTGGTGTGAGGCATTTCTTGATTGACATTTGACATTGGGGATGCATTTGTAAGAGGCATATCTATACTAGTTCTTGCATCAAGGTTGGAATGGAACTGGACCCCTCCTTCCACTAGCGTGCTTAAGTATTTGAACATAGCACTAACAATTTTGTGGTTCTCTAGATTTTGAACCATTTTCATCATTTCAGATTGTGTCATCCCCATGTCTTCGCTTGTGATGTCCTCTTCATAACTCTCCTCTTGAGGATTTTGTGATAGTAAGGGAGAGCTACTTGGGGGATTACTTGATCCCACAAGGTTTATTTTGGAGGTTACTTGACTCATTTCAATGGAAGTCGATATTTCACTAATATTTTCCATGTTCTTCTTGTATTGTGATCTTGTTTGAACCATAAAAATAGGGATCATTTGATCCTAACTTTTTAGGCCCAAAAGAGAAGAACTAGGGAAGTTAAAGATCAAAGATGGTGGTAATGATGATGGGATAAATGGGTAAAGCAAGTGAGTGAAACCTTTTGGAGAACTTTTGAGGGGTTATGCTAAACTTATTAGGACTTAGATCGATTGTGATGGTTTGACTAGATGTATTAAGTCAAAGAATATTATAGTGAAGTTGTAGTCCATAGGAAGTTGTGTTATCCTAGGGAAACTTGCGCAAGAAGATGAATTGGCTAAGTGTGTTAATCCAATGTGATTGTGAACTAGTAGACCTTAGAAAGTTGTGTTATCCTAAAAGTGAATTCATCCAAGAGATTTTGACTATTTTGGCTAGGTGTGTTAAGCCAAGACAGGGTGATGTTGGTTTAGCCCTTTAAGTTTAGCATGAGTGATTTTTCTAGAGTTCACAAAAAATTTGTTGATGGAATGAGATTTGGTTTGATGGAGAGATGGATGAGGATGACAACTTTGATCCTATACTTGAACCTAGACACAACTCTCTTGACAAGACCTCATTGTTGAAGAACATGCTAGACTTCCTATGAGAGGAAAGAAAACCTTTCAAAAAGTTTGAGATTTTGTTGATAGTAGAACGCATACAAAGTTGGATTATTCCTTGAAGCCTTTTTATAGAAGTTGTATACTAGTATTTCTCTGACTTTAAGGAGCATTTCAAGGTGTTGTTCATGGGATTTTAGACTTATCCTTTTGAACCTTGGTTTTGGAATCTTGACCTTTCGGGAAATCATTTGGAACAACACATATGAGGTTCAATTTCTCCTTTTATCTTGGCTTAATGAATTATTTTTACCAAAGACATTTGCTTGCTTATGTTTCAAACTATGCGTCTAATGTCCCACTTTATTTCTCATCCCACAAGGTTCATTATGAGGAAATCAAGGAAAATAGGGAAAAAGTTACCTATATTTAACTTTATTGAAAATAAATGATGATAGAATCCAAGCACTTAGAAACCTCTAAGGATATGATCCCTAGAGAAAGCAAGAGTGCCTAAATTCGTCAAAGGTATTTGTTTCCTAAAAAAGGGTTGGAAATTTAAGGTTCTTTGTGTATGTTTTTATTCAATTTTTTTTGAGAACCAAGCAATGTGTTTTTCACTTCCAAGAACTTTTTACAATCCTAGGATGATGAGACAATATTCTATTGGGTTCCCACTTGGACAAATCCAGCTGCACATATTTTGTGTGGATGGCTAAATGCTTGACCACACTGACTCCCCTCCACAACACACAATTCTTAGGTTAGCCAAGCATTAGTACCCATGAATCTCCCATGGCATACTTTCCATCTCTACAACAAAACCGCATGTATAACGTGGGGTGGCTTCAAAGGACATGACCTTTTGCACCAACAAAATAGATAAGGATTTGGCCTTCTACAAATTTGGTTCATAATTAGGGTACCCATTCAGGAGGCCACATGATAGGCAAGATCAACCCATATAAAGAGTATCACCTGCTTGTCCATAGGAGCTCTTGTAATGACCAATTTTCCTCACCATTCGAATTTGTATACCGGTTGGGAAAAGCTTGGCGTTTAGCTCGTTACCAGTTTGAGTCGTTCCCTTGGGGTGAGTACTTTTTCCCACCAAGGCAGGCTCTCTAAAGGTGTACAATAGAAAATAAGTGCATTCGTAGTTCGATCATCTTTGTTTGTTTGGACAAAGAGAGAACACTCGCAATGCCTTTTTCTCACACTAGACAAGTTTTGTTCAATTTTAGATCCCAAATAAAAATCTGAAGGCAATCTTTTATGCAACCTAGTGTCACCAAAAATACTTTTGATTCTCAAGATTGTTGTGAAGCTTGAGAGAAGCACATACACCTTTTCAAATGACACTACTTTGCAAAAAATATTACAAGACACAAAGAACACATGTTCATTTTAAATCCCTCAAAGCAATAATGAATTCTTTTTAAGCACAAAAGGAAATGTGAGATTGCTTTGTTCAATTGTTATCCTTTAAAAAAGTTGTAGTATGTTTGTCTAAGGTTCTTTTTAACCCCTTGGAACCTTTTGAAAAGAAATTTGATTGTTTATTTTAGAACCCAAAAGAAGTTTAGTGTTCCTAAGGCAAATGAAATCAACAAATTCCTTTTAAACAAGAATCTAAAAATCCTTAAAGAGTATTGAAGAACACTTTGTACAAAATGAGCATGATGTCATAATGAATCTCCTACTTTTCTTGAAACAGGGAATTTTCTTGTTTCTTTTAAACCCAAAGTAAATCTAGTGTTTCTAAGGCCAAAGATATTAACAAATTTCTCTTAACAAGTAGAAGTTTAGAATCTCTCAAAAGTGTTGAAGAACACTTTAGTGTTTAAAAACACTTTTTTGCATGATGAGTATGAGGTCATGATGAAATTCTTCCCTTGCTCTTTTCTTTGCTCAAACCTACAAAATGACAAAAAACCAGAGAGCAAAAAGGCGGCCAACAAGGTCAAGAATTAAAAAAAATCCAAAACTTAAAAAGAATATGTCAATTTTAGACCTCACTGTTTTTTCGCGGCGCAGTTTGTAAAAGCAGCGCAGTTTACGTAAAAGTGATGCCATATAGTGTCGCATGGTTAACTGTGGGTGGCACTCTGTAGAAACAGAGAGTGAATAAGCAATGCGATATGGGTAAGCGGCGCAGTTTGGAAGCGGCCCTATTTAAAATTTCAAATTTTTTCGGCGGGAATGCAGGAGCAGTGGAGTTTAGAGGAAACACGATGTGATATGGTGCCGTGGTACTAAAGGTGGTGCAGTATAGCACTACGGAGATGAACGCGATAGAGTTAGCAAATTTTAAAAATGACAGGCAGGAAAAGAAAAGTGGTGAGGTTTAGAAACTATGCACGGTTCAGTATGGCACCGCTTCCCTGAAAGCGGTGAAGTATTGCGCTACGCCTATGAAAGCAACTCAATATGATGTCGCACGACTATTTTCCTATGACTTGCAAGAAAATGTTAGACAAAACATGGAAATTTTAAAAAATGTTACTAATTTCCTAAGTTTCCCCTCCCTCTAGTGCCAAAATGTGAACTCCTAAACCTGCAAATGCACAAGAGCAACAAACATATGAGGTTGTTAAATCAAATGCATGCAAACAAGTATGAGAGATTCCCCATGAAATCCATCTATTCAAACTAAAATTAGGAAATGAAGAACACAATACAAGAAATGAAGTTAAATCCTAATTAAGCCAATAAATTAGTGGTCCCATGGGAGAATTGGTGCCAATGAAGTGTTTCAATTGGCCCTTTCCCAATTCCTAAGTTGCAATGTTGAATGATTGAGAAATGGTCAAATAACCTTGTTAAAAATTATGAAAATGGTGATAGATTGAGTGAAATGGGCAAAATTAGCTCTCAATGTGAAGAGAGTAAATTTACATGCAATTGTGGATGAGAAATGAGGAGAGAAGCCTCCCATTTATAACTTTCAATTTGGAAGAGAAAGTGGGATTTGAGCAATGTGGGACTAACTTTCAATCATATGGTTGAGTGCCACATGTCATGATGTGAATGGTTATTGGTTGTGCACATTTTGGCCAAAGTGCCAATAAATGCATTTAATTTGAATTTGAAATGTGAAATGACTTGTTAAAGAGGGAAGAGAAATGAAGTTAATGTCACTTGGCTCAAGGCCAAGGACATGTAAGAGGTCTTAAATGCCTTGTTGGAAGGACCAAGTCCACTTGGCTTTTTTGAATTCAAATGATGGAATATTCCATTTTGATGCCAGGTGAGGGAAAATAGAGAATTAAATAAATCAAAGTAACTGATTTATTGTGCAACTTGCACTCTCTAGAGGATTTTAATGAGAGAGATTAGCTTAATCAAGGTTCTGATTAATTTAATGACGAATTTAGATGGTGTGACAATTTAGACTTAAATAGATGAATTAATTTAAATCAGAATTGACAGAAAATGATTTATTAAATAAATGATTTGATTTATTTAACTTAAAGAGGAATATGTTAGATTAAATCAAATAAGGTTTAATTTATTTAATTTAATGAGAAGACTTTAGAGATTTAATCAAATAAAATGAATTATTTAATTAAATAGAAATGTAAGGTTAATTAAATTAAATTGATTAATTTAATCGAAGGAGGTGATAGACCTAATTAGATGAATAATGATTCATTAGATTAAGAGACATAATTATGATGAAATGTTGAGAGCATGATTCAGGAAGGAATGTTGTTAGTAATCAGGATCAAGTGTGCCAAAATGACGTTTGTACATTTTCAATGTCTACACTAAGATTGACAATGCCAAAAGAAAAGATGCTCAAAATGGATCGATCTCTCATAAACTACTTTCTGTTTGACACAGATAAATTTGCAATCTCATAGGAATAGTGCAATCTTCTGAGTTATTTAAATATTTTAAAATCATAAACATTCATTCAAAACAATCCTATTTCAATTTGAAATGAACAAACATTCATAACTGAACTAAGCACAATTTTAAGTCCAGGCTAACTTTAAAAAGCAGCTAACAATCAGCTAACTGCAAAAATTATGGACTAGAGATCACTGCAAACATTCAAAACATGAAACCCTAAGCATCACCAAAATATCTAACAATGAACTTAAGGAATTTTAAAGATAGAACAACAAGAACCATGCTAGATGAAACTCAACACAAGAGAGATACCAAATCACAATATCCTTTATTATATTACGTCATCCAAACATGGCAACAATTCCAGCCTTTTGTTACAATACTTGCTTGAAGATAAACCCTAGCTTTCTCAAATATGAAATCTATATTCTATGTCTATATGTATATTGTGTATCACTTATCTATCTATCTCACAAATGAGGCAACATGCCCAATTTATAGAGAATCCCCAAGCCAATTTATAGAGAATCCCCAAGATAGGTCAGCCCAAAATAAGAGTTTTACAATAAAAATGCCACACAAGAGGTCGGCCTCAAAAGATATTCGAATACAACATGAAATGTGCAATTTGCACCAATTTCATCCAAGTCGATCTAGGGTCTCAAAAGGTCATCCCAATGCATGTGGATAATGGGAAGCACAAACTTTGATGTAGCCCTATATAACTACTTCCCATCCTTGTCTTTAGCTCGATCCACTTCACCATGCACTGCTAGCAACATCTTGTCTTGATCTAACATGCAAACAAGTAAACCAACCACAATGAGATCCAAGAAAAGCAATAATTGTCAACATCAACTATTTCAAAGTCCAGGATTTATCCTCCTCTACGGAATCCAAACTGGAGAGGAATTCTGAACCAGGTGGAATCAAGCAAAACAAACATACAAACCCCACAATATCATTTCAATCAATCAGTGTAATAAAGGAATAACTTGAAACTACTTAGCATAAGGTAATTTGATCATCTAAATGCATTATTAATAAGAAAATTCCTCATGTAATCATCATATTCTTTATTCCCACAAAACTTCGGAAGAATCCACCAGAGACGGAAATCCCCAAGAATAGCAATTGTTTCAGTAATTCAGGAAAATCCCAATGGAGTGTATTTCAGCAGAAGTAAGACAAATTTACCATGAAAGCATGAATTCGGTAGAATGACCCGGCCATGGACACTGACTAAATTTGGAGGAAGCAAAATTCTGTGAGAAAAACACAAGTCTGGTAAAATGGAAAAATACAAAGAACAAAGGAGAGACAAGAAGACTCAAGGAAATCTAGCAGGGGGAATTCCACAAAGGCAACGAAACCCGAACGCCTATTTCCCTCATCCTCTTCTACATAGATCGAATGAACATGGACCAAGAGCTTATAGCTCGACAATGACTTAACCTACATCTCCAATGGATCAACCATGAATTTAAAACTCACCTCTCAACAATTAGAAAGGGATTGGCTATGCCCTAGGTCAAGAACCCTAAAACCTCCACCATGGAAGCACAGAAAAGCTCAGGCACAACTTGCTTGTAAACAAGGATAGGAAGTTTGTACAAAATGCAATTAAGCCTCGAAAATAGCAATGAAAGACTAGCCCTAAGAAAATATTCAAAACAAACACCTAAACAGACCAATAAGACACGGAAACCCCAAACACCTAGATATGGCGCACACACTCAAGCAAGAATGAAGCAATGAATGACATGAAAGTGCACAGTAAAGCATCAAAACCAATAGACGAAGAGAGCATATCCACATACCATGAGAATAGAAATAATTGAAACCAGGGATGCCAGCAAACAACCTTCAAGCACAAGCAGAATATAAACAATGCTCCAGAAATCTAAATGCAGCACTCGAAATCACTCTGAAATGCACAATCTAGCAACACACCTCAAGCTCCAACACTCCAAACTCAAATGGAAAATCACTTCCCAAAATTCAATATAAAATTGCCCCAAAAGTTGTCCAATCACCATTAATGTGATCAATAAGACAACCAAGACCAAAATCTGGAAATCCGACAGAGTAATGGACTTCGGTGAAATTTGGACATGACGGATTTCCCCAGATTTGAGTAGAAAAGCATCCATTTCCGAATGCCAAAGGGAAACCGAGAAAATCCGGCTAGGGCAGATTTTCTCGAACACATTGAAAAACCCGAAATGCACCCAGAACTTCAGGTTGACAATATAAATCATAAATGGGCCATTTCGAGTGGTAGGATGAACATCAAAGCACATGCCAAATAAAGCAACATTCCAAAATAGAAAGGCCAAGACACCAAAAATAAAAAGAAACGAGGGTCCCAACTTTCAGTGGGGTGTGTGTGCAAAAATTGCACAACAAATGGCGACTTTGTTGGGGAAATGCTCTAGAGAATTTCAAGAACCAACTAGAATCAAGAACCCAGAATCTCTAGTTTCAATCCTTTCATCAAGACACCTATGAAAAAAGTTTCAGAAACCACAAGCAAGAAGACTTTTTCCTCTACTAGGGTCCAAGTGTGTGTATTTTGCATTTATTTTCTATTCCTTAGGTGCAATAGGAACCAAAGCAAATTTGACCAGGCTACATAAAATTTCTAACTTCAAAAGCAACCTAGATAGAGCCTCGTTGCTAGTCAGGCATCCATAGCCCTGATGAGGTTATCATTGTGACCTCCCAAGCATAGCTCTACTGCTAGCCAAGCATCTATAGCCCCGATAGAAAGACTAGGATACCCCTAATAAGGTGAAGGTTATTTTGATTTTCAATATTTCCCTTTTCTCTCTTCCTTTTTAAACATTTAATAGAACCTTTCTTTCACCTCATAAGTAACAAAACTCACACTAAGGGATGAGGAACACAGTGGCACTGAAGCAGAATATAAGATTTTTCACCATGCCAAATTACACAGGAACCCTATGCAACTCCAAAATCTTTTATTTTAGTGTGAAGGTGTGAGACCCAAATATATTCCAAAGTTTATCCAAAACAAGTGACTCTAATTCTAAGTACAAAGGACATCAAATAAAGGAATTCCACCACTTGACTCTGAAAAGCTTATTAGAGTTTGTAAAAGAAATTTCCAGAACAATCCCAAGCAAATATCCCATTATACAGATGCAACAACCCCAAGAAAGCAAGAAACCAAAAGCAAAAACCAAAACAAAAACAAAAACAAACTAAATCAAACCTACACTAACCCACGTTAACAAGCAAAGCAATTAGAAAGAAAACCTACTCTAACTATGTATATGATGAGCTGCAAACAACTCAAGGTTGAAAATAATGCTTCAGATACTGCCCATTGACAGGAAGCGGGATATCCTCACCAGTGAGGGTTTTCAGACAAAAAGCATTATCTCCTAGAATTTTTGAAATCTGGTAAGGACCAAGCCAGAGTTTATCAAATTTACCATGCTCTCCCTTAGGGTCATGGGCTTTATCCCAGTAGAGAACCAAGTTCGAGATTCTAAAGTCTTTCACCTTAGCTCTCCTTTCAAACCATCTTTTCACTACACCCTGATGTTTAGCAAAGTTTTCTAGGGCTTCATCTCTTTTCTCTTCAAGGTGTAACAACTCATCCAAACGGGCTTCACGTTTATCTTCCTCATTGTAGTATTCATTAATAAACTGTAGGGTAGGAATCCTCAATTGGATAGGAAACACAGGTTCCAAACCGTACACCAGGTGATAACGAGAGGTTCCTATGGATGCATTATGTCTAGTATGGTCTACCCAGAGAGAAAATCAAAGTTGGGTGTGTTAATCCTTAGGATTTTTTTCTAGCAACTTACGAATAACTATTAATAGGTTCTTATTGGAGGATTCAACTAGACCATTAACTTGGGGGTATTAATTGGATGAAAATTTAATAACAATCCCATGATCAAATGCCCAATTAGAAAATTTCAGTGATGCAAATGTAGGGCCATTATCACAAACTAAAGACAATGGACAACCAAAACGATTAATGATTCCTAACTCAAGAAAATTGATTACCACATCCAAAGTACATTTTTTACAAGCAAGAGCCTCTATCCATCTAGTAAAATAATCATTTATGGTGAGAATATACCTATGGCCCACAGAAGATGGAGGATTAATTGAACCTATGAAGTCCATTCCCCACTGGGCGAATGGTTTTACCTCTATGACTGGCTGAAGTGGAAGAGTTGGATGTTTTTCCTTACTTTTTGTAGTTTGACATATGTGACAAGTCCTCACATGTTGGTGTGCATCCTTGAACAAAGTAGGCCAAATATAATTTTCCCTCAAGATCTGGTTTGCAATGGATGATGCAGAATCATGGCCTGTGCCATATTTCAAATAAAATTCAATCATCACTCTAGTAGCTTCTTCCTTCCCCAAACATCTTAGGTATACACCCTCATGATTTTTCTTATACAGGATAACTCCTTTCATCATAAAACCTCCACTCTTCAGGTGCAAATCTCGCCTTTGAATTGTACTAAGGTGATCAGTACATTGTTGATTCAGTAAATAAAAAATGATTTCATCATACCAATCTCCTGGAGATACCTCCTGAAGATAATAATGTTGAACTGTGAGATCAGGACCTGTCTCACCCATTGTCTTTGTGAGTCCTTGTCCTCTTATTAATTTCATGGGTTGAATCTTCATATCATATTCTTGCAACATAGTCACCCATTTGGCTCTTCGTTCACCTAACTCATTTAGCATTGACAATAACTTTACTACGGGATCAGGCACTATGGCAAAAACCTTATTCCTCAAAATATAGTGTCTGAAATTTTTCACTGCTCTTACCAAATCATAGGCCTACTTTTCAACATTATGATACCTTAATTTTGAATCCTTTAAAGGATTACTCATGAAGGCTATAGGATTCTCATTGCCTTGATCAAACTTTTGGGTTAGCATTCCAGCACAAGAGTGATCAAAAGCGAATGAATATATGTAAAAAGGTTTAGCATAATCTAGACTCACCAATACTAGAGCCTCAACAATAGCTTTCTTGATTTCTGCAAATTCCTCCTTAGCTTTTGCATTCCCCTCTACTTTTTCTTCTTGTTTCAACATAGCATTCAATGGCTTCACTATCTCTGCAAATCTAGTGATAAATTTTCTAACAAAGTTAATCTTACCAAAGAATGACTTCATCTCTTTCTTACTTGCAGGAGGTTGTATCTTTGGGATAGCCTTTATTCATTTAGGGTCAATAGCAATACCTTGTTATTATATAATATGTCCTAACAATTTTCCCTTTGTGACTCCAAAAATGCACTTCCTTGGATTAAGTGAAATCCCAAAGTCTTTACACCTTTGGAATATTTTTCATAAATCTGTTATATGATCACCTCGTTTCTTAGAAAAAAGTGTCAATAAATCCATTTAAATAATGATGCACTTACCAATTATATCTTTAAAGGCAATATCCATAGCTCTTTGGAATGTAGATCTAGTATTGATCAACCCAAATGGCATCCTTATGTAAGAAAAAATTCCCAATTTTGTACTGAAGGCAGTCTTGTTCCTATCCTCATATTGCACCATAACTTGGTTGTATCCATAATAACCATCCAAGAAATAAATCATCTAGGATCCATTAATGATCTGAAGTACTTCATCTAGTGAAGGAACTGGATAGTTATCTTTTTATGATGCTCTATTCAGATTCCTAAATCCCACACACAGTCTAATTTCTCCATTATTTTTCCTTACTGGAACCAGATTTGCAACCCAAGTTGAATGTCTTATTGGAAATATAATTCATGCTGAAAGTAACTTCTGTACTTCCTTCTGAATAATGGGTTCTAACAGAGAATTTATTGGCCTCTGTCTCTGTCTAAATGGTTTGACATTTGTCTTCAAAGGAATGGTGTGTGTGATGATTGAAGTATTGTATGTCTTTAAATCTTCATAACTCTAGGCTATCGCATCATGATATGTGTGCAAGGCATCAATAATCCCTTTTCTTTCCTCAGGGGTACACACCTTACCAATAAAAACATTCTTCATGTCATCTGGTGTCCCAATATTATATGTTTCACACTAGCTGCTGAGGGATTCCCTTTTGACTTGTTGTTCCTAATCTCCTATCTTATCCAAATCAAAGATTCACTCAAGCTACACCATACCTCTTGGAATGGTGTTGGTCTTCAGGTTAATGATTCCTCCCAGGTCTATTTTTGCTTCTTGAGGCTCTATCTCATCAATGACTTGAGAAGCAAATACATCACAACTTGTAATAAAATCCAAAATATTCTTATCATCCTCGAATACCTAGAAATTAGTAACATTGTCAGTCACTTAAGGTACTAGAGTGAGCTCAACTATAAATTTCTTCAATCCTGAAAGTGATAAAGGTTGCAAGGCGCTAGCAAATTATGCTAGAGAGTTAGCAACTTGATTCTTGTTATGCGGGATCAACTAGATATTGAAAGCATCAAACCCCTCGATGAGATCCCACACTCTATGCCTATAATTGGTCATTCTCCTATCATGGCATGAATATTGTTTCCTTACTTGTTTGAATACTAATTCAGAGTCTTCGAAGACCTATAATATCTTAACTTTCTTCCTTGATTCCATTAACAAGCCATGGATCAAAGCGTCATATTCAACAACATTATTAGTGCATTGGAATTGGATTCTATGAGCAGAAAAATAATTCTTACCTTTAGGATTGATCAACTCAAATCCTACTCCAACACCCTACTTAGAATTAGATCCATCAAATCTTAATGTCCAACAACCATTGGGTTTTGGTAACCTTAATTTATCCTTCACTTTACTGGAAATAGGGGCCCTCTCAGGAAGCATTAGGCTCTCACCCTTATCATTATCTAACTTGATCTGTACATCAAGTCCAATAGTTGGGACTGGATTAATGCATTTTTATATCTATTCCATGACAGTTTGACACAAGTCACATTCTAGCTCGAAATGAGGAGCATCATGGACTCTGCACCAATTGGGAAGTAATAGTTCTTCAAAATTCATCCTTCCTCCTAGTTGTATCTAATTTTCCACACACCTTTGGATGAATTCCTGAAAGTTATCTAGCAAACTAAGTTGTTCATCTTCTTGATCATCAGTTTCATCTGTTTGTTAAATCAGTGGTTCAGAATTATTGATCTCTGATGAAAATTCCTCTAAGGGGTCCTATAGCATAAATACCTCTTCATTTTCTAAAGCTACTACAGCCAATACATAATTTCCCATGCTAACTTCGGACACCAACACCTCTTTCAAAACATTCTAGTATTCAGTGATTACATACTTCATTCAAGGTTCTCTTTCAATTCTGATTTGATTTGGAACTTCTTTCCATGGTAGCCACATGTGTGAATGTTATGTAGATGTATATCCATTCAATTCCTTGGTGAAGTCCTGGCCTAAAATCAATCCATAAGTATCAAGAATGTCAACAACCTGAATGTTGATCACTTGTTGCACCCTAGGATCTAATGCCAACTATGTGGGGATCATGTTCAATTCTCCCACTACACTGACCTCTACTTTATCTAGTTGAGTGACCTTTTGGGAAGCTATAGGGGTAATACCAAATGCTTTACAAATAGAAAAATTCATAACATTTGTAGATGCTCCTGAGTCTAGAAGAAAATTATGCAGATTATTTCCAAAGATATGAACAAAAATTAAGAAAGGAGGGTTTTCCATCTTTCCTTGAAACAAACCCAACTGAGTGTTAGCTTGTGCAACTTGACCCTTATCTTTATCTCTCCTTTTATCTATAGGTGGAACTTGGCCTCTAGGTGCCTGTGAATTAGAAGACCTGGTAACAACTTCATTGGTAGTTACCCCCTACGGTACTGTTGGGTCTCAAAAAAATTGGTTTGAATGAACCACGAGAGGTTGCCACACTCTCACTATGTTATTGGTCAACTAACAAGGCCAACCAATATGGTTGAACCCTCTACTCTTAAGGCTCTGCTAAACCTAGGTGGGTGCACCTATATGAGCAACACAGATTTTGAATTGTGTTTCCTACTTGACCTAACTATCCACAAATGGAAATTTGATAGTGGAAAGATATGATCCTAATTTGGTATAAATTGTATATGCAATATCAAGGTGTTAATTAATATGTTCAATTAAGAGATGTCAAATGAAATAAATAAAACTAATGTAATGAAAATAAGGGAGACCAGTGCCTTATTGGGTAAAGTGGAGTCAAATGAAATCCTTTAATGAGTGGTTTCTATCTAGCAAGTTCTCTAATCGTTAGGCATACAATTATGATTTTATATCTGGTATATAATGCAAGGATGTAATTGATAGACCCTACTTGAGGCAGAATATCAAATCTAATTATCCGATTCTTCTTACTGATCCAAATAACATTCCCAGATACTATAATTGATCGAAAGGAATTCAATTCTTCATTAAAGAATCCAATGAATCAAATCACACAGAAACAGAAAATGTGCATTGATAAATCAAATATATACTTGATATTTCAAATAAAATAATCAAGAAACATCAAATTGGAGACAATCAAATAATCGTGGGAATCCAACAAACAACTGATACCAAAATGAAGCCACTAAATCAATAGTCTTTCATTATCTTATTTAAAATTCATACATGCAACATAGTCTCCTTGAATGACATCATTCTAAAAATTTAGTGCTTACAGTAGTCTATCATATTCTAATTCTATCTTCTAACTCCCCTCTTACTATCTCAACAACGGATATTTATACATTTAGTTTGCAGAAGGACATGTCCTTTCGAAAAATTTTAAGCATAAAATGCTAACAAGTTTATCATTAACTAATTTTTGTTCAGCCACAAATGAACTGTAGACATGTGCTCTGTATAATCCTGGCACTTATGTGTGTTTGGATCTCCTAACACATCACAGATCATGATCTACATCATCATCATTCATTCATTTTGCTCACATGCTTCATTCAACGTTATATCTTTTGCAGTGGCTATCTTCAATATCTCTTGGAGTATTGATTCACATTCGCCTTTCCACATAGTCGCTTATTTCAGTTTTCCTTCATCATCATAGAACTTAGTCAATCTGTCATTAGCAGCTTCTATCAATCCCTACACATCACCTTGTAATTCCTCAAATAATTCCCTATGCTTATCCATGATACGATTAGCATTTTCAATTCCTGCAGCATTAGGAGTACCCCTTTTCATCTCCTCAATTCTCTCTTGGATTCTATCATCCACTCTTCTATGTTCTTTTATAGCATCTACGTATTGTGAATGTTTTCCCCAAAGTTTATTTAACCAAGTTTTTAAAACAACTCGCCTCTTTTTTATTATTGCAGTGAATGTGTCCACTTTCCCTTGTGAGTATGCAATTGACCCTTCCCAATGGTCCCTTTCCTATGAACTTTCACCTTGGGTGAGCATCTTTGTTGGCCCTGTTACAGCACTTACCAAGTCCTTTAAGTGTTCATTCTCTCTCAAAATTCTCTCATTATTGGTTTTGTATATTTCTCTCTCTCTGATCAATGCTTGTATCTAGGTTTTATTCAACTTTGCTATATTGATCCCAATTTCTGCAGTTGCAATAGGATGAGCCTCTCCATCTTTCAAAGTCATGACATGTCTGAATGATTTCTCAGTATCAATGACAATTGACTTCTTGTGAGGGGGATATAAAGCCCAATTCATCAATGTCTCATCATCAGGATTGTATCTTGATCCTGTATACACTTTTGTCACCTTCTCTATATTGAGCTTGTGTGTAGCATTGTTGTCCTTCAGGAAACTATCAAAAACTAAGGCAGAATTGAGATCCAATCCTGGGAAAATCATAACACCAATCTTTTCTAACATATCTCTTCCCTTCTTAGGGGTCATTTTTTTCATCTCTTTGTCCACCTCATCCCTTAAGATTTTTAACAACCGGTCCTCATTTCCTGGTGTGACATTGTCAACTAGTCCTCTTATTTCTTTTCCTTTTTGTTTGTATAAAAATGTTTTAAACTCTGAGGTTTTCACCAATTCATCATCCACTATCAAAGATCTATAATCTGCATGTCTTGTATCCACATCCATAGTTTCCTCAATATTTGTTTCTTTGGCAGCATAGGTATAATCCTGAGTCCTTATTCTCAATACCTTTCCGGATGGGTCATGTGGCCTGTCAGCTTCCAATACTCCTTTAATGGAGGATAACAACTCAGCATCTACTTGTGAACCCCTAAACCTACAAATTCACAAGAGCAACAAACATGTTAGGTTGTTAGATCAAATGCATGCAAACATAAGGGATTCCCCATGAAATCCATCTACTCAAACTAAATTTAGGAAATGAAGAACACAATGTAAAAAAATGAAGTTAGATCCTAATTTAGCCAATATATTAGTAATCCCATGGGGGAATTGGTGCCAATGAAGTGTTGAAATTGGCTCTTTCTCAATTCCTAAGTTGCAATGTTGATTGATTGAGCAATGGTAAAATCTCCCAAAGATATTTGAGCATAACCTTGTTACAATATTTTGAAGATGATGAATGGTTGAGTGAAATGGGAAAAATTGGCTCTCAATGTGAAGAGAATAACTTTGCATGAAGATTGTGGATGAGAAATGAGGAGAGAAGCCTCCAATTTATAACTTTCAATTTGGAAGAGAAAGTAATATTTGAGCAATGTGAGACTAACTTTCAATCCAATGGTTGAATGCCACATGTCATGATGTGAATGGTTAGTGGTTGTGCACATTTTGGCCAAAGTGCCAATAAATGCATTTAGTTTGAATTTGAAATTGTGAAATGATTTGTTGAAGAGGGAAGGGAAATGAAGTGAATGTCACTTGGGTCAAGGCCAAGGACATGTAAGAGGTCTTAAATGCCTTGTTGGAAGGACCAAGTCCACTTGGCCTTTTTTAATTCAACTAAGGGAATATTCCCTTTTGATGTCATGTGAGGAAAAATAGAGAATTAAATAAATCAAAGTAATTGATTTATCGTGCAACTTGCATTCTCTAGAGGATTTTAATGAGAGGGATTAAATTAATCATGATTTTGATTAATTTAATGAAGAATTAGGAGATGTGACAATCTAGACTTAAATTTATTAATTAATTTAAATTAGAATTGAGAGGAAATGATTTATTAAATAAATGATTTGATTTATTTAACTAAGGGGGAAATATTAGATTAAATCAAATAAGGTTTAATTTATTTAATTTAATAAGATGAATTTAGAGAATTTAATCAAATAAAATGATTTATTTAATTAAACAGAAATGTAAGGTTAATTAAATTAAATTAATTAATTTAATCAAAAGGAGGTGATATACCTAATCAGATGAATAATGATTCATTAGATTCAGAGATGGAATTACGATGAAATGCTGAGAGTGTGATTTGGGAAGAAATGTTGTTAGTGATCAGGATCAAGTGTGCCAAACCAGAAACGTACATTTTCCATGTTTACATTTTGCCCGTCTTTGAAGCAATGTACTTGTTGCATTGATTCAAAGAATAAATTGCCATGATCAAAAGTTCAAAATTTTCTGAAATTTTTCAGATGCCCTATTGCTGCCCCAATGGAGGGATAATGCTGGATATTGCCCCCTCGAGAGATCGGATGAAAATTTTGATTTTTTGGATGATCTCGCGAAAAAAAGATGACAAGGTGTTCAATAGGCCAAAAATGCCCCAAAATGCCTAAAAATAGTTTAAGACACCCCAAAAAGTTGTAACACGTCCCTCGATTGGATGAAAATGGGATCGGGGGACCAAAACCCTAGTTGGAAGGTCAAATTAGGTCAAAAAACCCTAATTTTCAAGCTTAAATAGACCTCAAGGGGTCACTTTCAATACATTTGCAATCTTAAACCTTGAAAATTTTGATACCTTGAGCTCTGAGTCCTGGTCATGATGGCACAACGACAGCTTCCTCTACATGTGTCGGAGCGGGTACGAGTACATTAGCGACCAGTCACCGTAGGACCTATGGTATGTACCCCTATCCGACTTTTTATTTTTCTTGTTATTTGTGCATTAATTAGGTCTTTGGTTAGGTCTAGGCGGTGCGATGCAATATAACATCGTAGAAAATAAAAAGTCGGGGTTACGCAGTCCTGTATAGAACTGTTTGTGCAAAGAATGTCGCACGGCACAATTTAGGTTTTTAGGGTTTCGGTCACCAAACTCGACCGCATGCACAAATAGAGCCGCGCAGTGTAGTTTATCAAAATGAGGTGCCAAAGTCCACTGCGTGGCGCAGTTTGGAACATTACAAACTACGTCGCTTTTGAGAACAACATCGCTTTTGTTGTTTCAAAGGCGAAATGTGATAGGGACACATATTTTCTTTAGGGAAACTGATGCGGCTTCTTTCCTTGTGCAAGAGAGGCATGAGGTTATTCACTTGAGGGAGCACCGATGGCCAGTACTCGAGAGACTACAGGGTATGCACGTGTATCGCTAGGAGCAGCTTGGTATTCTTGAGCTATGGTACATTACACATGTCCCTTCTTTTTGGGCCCATCTGGGTATGATGCATGTCTTGGCCGAGCGGTGGTATAGCGAGACATCATCCTTTCATCTTCCTACTAGTGAGGCCACGATTACTCTTGAGGATGTCTGGCACATCGTGTGACTACCCATTCATGGAGCCCAAGTGATCTATGATCTAGAGGAGGGTAGGGATGCCTACTTTGGTGTTATGGGTGTTGACGAGCTCATCCTTTGTGATGGTCAGATATATTTGGAGCGATACTGGGGTATAGCCCCTACTTACAGATTGATTATGGCTGCTATCATTTCTAGTCTCGTAGCTCCTGCTCGGTGTGGCTAATATTTTAGTCCAGGTTGGGGATTGGCATGGGAGCAGATGTGTGTTTTCCAAGTGTGCTTTTCCTAGGGAATAGTACTGTTGGCCTCTTTGTATCAAGATTTGCACGAGTTTTCCTATTTGGATGGTTGGGCTCTTGGGGCCAAGTTGACTCTTCTACACATTTGGGCATGGGAGCGGATCCCAGTGCTTCACCCACTTTTGAAACTAGTTGTTATAGATATTGATGACCTCGTGGTATGGCGGTACGATGGGGCAGAGATTCATTTTACTCACATGGGTACATATGGTATAGCCCACTGGCGACAGGTGTTGGATGAGATGACAGTGTTCATACGGAGGTCGTGGATAGGTACAGGGCTATGGTTTGATGATGCTCAATAGCTTTTCTTTGCTCGCCAGGACAGGTTCATGCAAGGATGGGAGCATACTATAATAGAGAGGTACCTTCCTGATAGGGTAGCCAGACAGTTTGGTGAGGTGCAGGACATACCCGATGATCAGTACATGGCCCTCTTTTCCCATACGGCAAAGGAGATGGCATGGGGGTAGCCGATTCCAGTAGATGAGGAAATGTCCTCATTTAGATATTTAGTGGCCCAGCCATGGCCATAAGATCAGGGGCCAGCAGACACAGGGGTGACTCCATCGTACAGGGCATGGTTTAGACCTCCACTAAGATTGACAGTTCCTAGAACAGTGCTTCCATGTCAAAGGGCCAAAGGCAGGGCAATAGGTAGAGGTTAGGGAGGTGTACCACCTCCTCAATAGTCTCCTCTGAGAGATGGAGCATAGTAGGTAGTAGGAACAGATGGGCAGCCCTAGGTGGCACCACAACATCAGCCAGCAACATAGCCGGTGGGACAGCCAGATCCTCGGGATGCCTTGATTCAGCAGCTACAGGGCCAGGTATAGGTTTTTATAGCTGAGCGAGATGAGGCCCGATAGCAGATTATTGAAGTCACAGTTGAGAGAGATCAGGCACGATCCAAGAGGGATCAAGAGATAGGCCAACAAAGACAGTTAGAGAGTGTAGCTTCCACATCCCAGGGTCGATCAGTTGACATTCGGGAGTAGAGAGAGGCTATCAGAGAGGTCGAGTATTATCGGTAGCACTACCGACAGGTAGTGCCATTAGCAGGTAGAGTGTCAGATTTCTCCCAGTAGATAGGGAGGCAGCCGACAGAGGATCATGGCGACAGACAGGTGGGGGAGGGCAGTAGCTAGCAGGGCTAGCCCTTTTGATTTCAGATAGTTTTGCATTTTTTATTTATCGACTACACTATTTTGGCCTTATTGTACCATGTATTCGATGTACACTTGATCTAATGTGTACCATAACAGTGTATTTTTTGATGATATATATGAGATGATTCACCTTTTATGATATGTATGGATGCATTCTAATTGTGATGTCATGCTATGAGTTTTTTCTATTCCTATGCTTATGTGATGTAATGTATGTAATGGATGCATTTCTTTTTGTATATTTTTCATGCTTTTTAATGATGGTGTAATGATATGCAAATGGTAATGGATGCAAATTATTATGTATGCATAATGATGTAATGCCTTCTTAAGATGCTTAGAATAATAGATTTATATTATTTCTCACCACTTAAGACAATAACATGATGCAATGTGTTTTTTATGCTAATGATCTACTGGATGTAGGATGTATGCATTGGCGATGTTTTGATTACTGTTATGATACCATGTTAGTGTGGAAAGAAGATAGAAGAATTTAGAATTAATGAGTTAGTTAGGATAATGATGGTGATTTGCATTGCTAGGGGTTGGGATTTTCAAAGGGTCAATTATGTTATGTTTGCTGACACACATAGGTACAATGCATCAAGGTATAAAGGACCAAGATGGCGTGATACCTAGTGTGATGGACTTTGACTTGTCAAATAGATAGGAGTAATCTTGTTCACTCTTGACAAACGAAACCTTATTTTGAATGCAGTTCAGATATTCTAGACATCTCGGGCCAAAACATAAGAAGGAAAGCCTTCTTATGTGGTCAACAAGACACCTAAAACATCCTTCCTACAAGAAAAACAAATTATGCATGATGAAGTTATTTTACAAGAGTAACCAACAAGCACAGCAGATAAAAAGATAACAATCTTTGCCCCATTCCTTTCTCTCTAAACTTGTTTTTTTTAGGCATCATTGAGAGGTCCTTGGAATGAGCACAAAATAAGATAAGTCAATAAAAGACAAATAAAGCAAACCAAACAAGCTAATGTTCTTCATACCGCTAGCCAAAACTAACTACTATGGGGTACCAGATGCTTATGTCCATCGCAGGAAAGCTTCATCTTAGGACATGTTGTGATCAGGGTTTTGATGGGACTGATTTGGGTGATAAGCTATTGATATTCTGAGTTGATCAACTTGCTTGCTTACTGACTTAGACTTCCACAACTTTTGACGATTAGGTGTTCACTTTTGAATCTGCTAGACTTGCTTCTGACTGACACACCAAAGGGTGACGGTGACAATTGACTTTATTATGAGTGATGACAAACCACAGGTGAAAGCGAGATCAAATGGGTGCACCATTTTGGATTTTCAGATATTCTGAGGTTGTTTTTGGTATTTTCAATCCTAGAGGTCTCAAGAGCTAATCTGTAGATTAGCCTTGCCTACATTATACATGGAGAGACCACATAGTTTGACTGATGATGGACTAACTTGATGATAAGATGGACAAACGAATTTCCCTTTTATTGCTTAAAAGACTGACCTAAGATGAATACTAGATGGGCAAACGAATTGCCAATGCGACGGACGCTTAAAGGACTGACCCTAACTATCTCGGGGGATGATCAAAGATCAACCTTTCCTACATTCAAGCTCAGAGACGATGTAGTTTGACAAGGTGAAAAACTGGCAAGACTCAATGATGAACTTTTTGAAGATTTTTTGATATTTTGACATGTTTTTGAATTTTTGATGATTTGGATGTTTTTGGATTTTTGATGAATTTTTGAATGTTTTTGAATTTTTGAATGTTTTTGGATTTTTGCATGATTTAGGAAGATTATGAGAATATACACGAATCTAATCTGATGCATGTAGGAACATGCCCCAAGCGTGGTGCGATAGACTACTTTGATGAAGGCAGGATGAACTGACCTTAGGAATATGTCAAGTAGCGCTATGGTGGAATATGATATGGAAACTAGCTCAGGATATGGTATGGATGTGAGTGGATGGGTGGATGGATGATTAATGAGATGTGATGGAATGGATGAGTGAGTCATGCAGATCCTGGTGGATGGGGAGTGCTTTATTTATACTTGCCACCTATTTCCCAGGTTTTCACCAAGGTACTTGTCCAGAGCGCCACCATAGTGGTTTTCACTAGAGGACGATTTTTTTTCTTAACTATTTTTAATCATTTTTCTGATTTTTTTATTTATTTTTATATTTTTATTTTTTTTCTTGTTGCCAAGACGCCTGTTTGCCAGGTTTTCGTCAAGGTAGCCATTTTTTCAGGACTTTTTCTGATTGTTTTTGTATTTTTTGATTCTATACCTTGCAAATTTTTAGGCATAAAACTTTTTGAGGTGAGAACTGTTCATGGGCTCTTGCAAAAGTTTTCCTTCTGGTGTTGATAGCTGATATGCTCCTGATTTATCACTTGCAGTGATGATGAAAGATCCCAGCCAGTTGGGTTCAAATTTTCCTTTGCTATCCGGGTTTGGTACATTCTTTTGGTTCTCTTTTAGCACAAGGTCACCGACTTCGAAGGTGTGTTGCTTGATCTTCTTGTTGTAGCTCCATTTTAGGCGATTTTGGTAGACCTATAGATGATTTAGGGCGCCCATGCATCGTTCATCTAGTAATTCCAGCTCATTCAGTCTTGTGACCCTGTATTCCTCATCTATGATGAGGTTTTACAAAGATATTCTCAAGGACGGGAGCTCGATCTTAATAGGGAGAATGGCTTTTGATCTATAGACCAAGGAAAATGGGGTGGCGCATGTTGGCATGTAGATACAGGTGCAGTAGGCCCATAAGGCGGAGTTTAATTGCAGATGCCAGTCACAACCAGAGTCATTGACTATTTTCTTAAGGATATTCAGTATGGTTTTATTAGTAGCTTCTGCTTGGCTATTGCCTTGTGGTTAGTATGGGGTGGAAAAGCAGTGTTGGATTTTGAATTTTTCACATAAGTCATGAACATTCTAATTCTTGAAGGGTGTCCCGTTATCAAAGATAATGGATTGGGGAACACCATATCAGTAGATGAGGTAGTTTAGGATGAACTTGGATATTTTTTTTCTAGTGATGTAGGTCATGGGGATTTCCTTGACCCACTTTGTGAAATATTCAATGGTGGTGATAATGAACTTGTGGCCATTGGATGAGGTGGGTGAGATTTTACCTTTGAGATCGAGCCCCCATTGGGAAAAGAGCCAAGGTGTAACTATAGGATGTAATTCTTGAGCTGGTGCATGAATGATGCTGGCACTGTAGACACCTTCTGAAAAAGTCATGTGCCTCTCTCTCCATTGTCGGTCAGTAGTACCCAGTTCTCAGCAAATTCTTAGCCAAGGTCATACAACTCGATTGTGAACCACAAGTAACATTGGGTACCTCAGTCAAAGTAGTCAGGGCTTCCTCAAGTTTTAAGCAATGTAATAGGGTTCCATCGATGCTTCTACGGAAGAGGGTTTCTCCTAGGATGAAAAATCGTAAGGACCTTTTGACAAAGGTTCGCTTGAGGATCGAGGTAATGTCGGCTGGGAGGACTCCTAATCTCAGATAGGTGTAGATGTCATAATACCAAAGATCACCAGAACCAATGAGTTCACATACATATTTTGACTCTAGTACCTCAAACGTGGGTACGAGAATCTTCTCTACCAGAAATTCATGTTTCGAGACATTGCGAGGGATATCTAACAAGGATCCGATTGTTGCCATTGCATTCGATGCTCTATTGTTTGCCCTCAGTATTTGCTCAAAGGTGATGTTGATGAATGATTCCTTGAGGCTATCTACTACCTTTTTGTATGGTGCATGATTATCATCTTTAGTTTGGTATTAACCATTGACTTGGTTAATGATAAGCTATGAGTCTCCATAGACCTTTAATGCCATGATTTGCCACTGTGCTGCAAATTTGAGACCTATGGTTAAAGCCTCATATTCTACAATGTTGTTTGTGTAGGGGAATTCCAACTTGTAAGACCTTGGTATGCAATCCCCTTGTGGGGTGATGAAGAACACACCGGCTGCTGATCCATGTTGCATGTGGGAGCCATCAAAGTATAGTTTCTAGTGGTTGGCTGCATTGAGATTGAAAAGGGACTCATCTGGAAATTCTGATATAAGCAGGTTATCTATATAGAGGGGAGCTTCTCCTATCTATTCCACAATAACTTGTCCTTTGATCACCTTTCGCTTGACATACTCAATATCATGTTCAGATAGTATCATCACCCATTTAGCCATTCTTCTTGTAAGCATTGCTTTTGACAATAGATATTTGAGGGGTCTATCTTGGAAATTAACTTAATTTGATGAGATAGCATGTAGTGTCTAAATTTCTGGGCTGCAAACACCACTGTGAGGCAATATTTTTCTATTCATGTGTAATTGAGCTCATGCCCCACCATTGTTCTGCTGATATAGTAAATGGCCCGCTCAGTTCCCTTTTTATCATGTTGGACTAAAAGGGCACCAAGGGCGGCTGTCGTTGTTGAGATGTATAGAATCAATGGTTTCCCTATGATCAGTGGCATCAACACAGGTGATGTAAGTAGGTATTCCTTTATTTTTTTGAATGCTTGTTCGCACTTGTCATCCCACCTGAACGTTACTCCGTTGTGGAGTAGGTGTGAATAGGCAATCTATTTATCTGCCAATTGTGCTATGAATCTTCTAATGGACTAGAGTCTACCTTGTAATCCTCTAAGTTGCTTTAGTGTTCTTGGCACTTCCATATCAAGGATTGCTTTTACCTTTGCGGGATCCACTTCTATCCTTCTCATTGAAACTATGTACCCTAGCAACTTTCCTGATTGTACCCCAAAGACACATTTCTTTGGGTTGAGTCTGACTTTATATTTTTCTAGCCTATCAAAGATTGCACTTAGAGTTGCTATGTGATCCTATCTCTTCTTTGATTTAGCCAATATGTCATCCACATAGTCTTCGATATTTTTGTGGATCATGTCATGGAAAATCAGTGTCATGGCTCTTTGGTATGTAGCTCCTGCATTCTTCATGTCCGGCTGTCATGTCCACTATCATGTCAATGTTGGGTAGTGGAAAATCATTCTTAAGACATGCTTTGTTTAGACCTCTAAAGTCTGTGCAGATGCGGATGCCCCCATTTGGTTTTGAGATTTGTACGAGGTTGGATACCCACTCTAGATTGTCGATCGGGCGTATGAAGTCAACATCCAGGAGCTTTTGTAACTCAATCTTAACAAGCAAGGCTATTTGCAGGTGCAATTTGCTCAACTTTTGTCTCACTGGTTTCGCTCCAGGGTAAATAGACAAATGATGAACCACCACCTCATGATCTAGACCTGGCATGTTAGCATAGGTCCATGCAAATTTTACCTTCCTTTATTTTAGGAATGCTGCTAATAGTTCTTGTTCCTCTGCCAGGAGAGACTCAGCATAGAAAGTGATTTGTGGTTTTGTTTCCGTTCCCAAGTTGACAGGGTTGCACTGCTCTGCCAAGACTGTTGATTTTTCTTGATGTAGAGTGGTAGGGGGAGATTGAATCCTATAGAAGTTGTCAAAACCAACTTCAAACTCCAAGATCACCTGCATGCAAATGGATATATGTCACAAGGAAGAGAATGGATGGAGAAAACAAACAAGGGTTTGAAGAAATATTCAACCACAAAGAAAGTATTGATTGATTGATAGATGGATGTATTAGAAATAGTACATATCCCTGATTGTATAGGCAAGTGCTAAATCTAAAATGAAAAGGATGTTTCCAAGTGTTCAAATCACACTTAATGTGACAACAAGAAACCCTAACCAACTATCTAGGGAATGATAACAAGATGGAGATAAGTTCTAGAAAAGACAACTCATCTTCTAGAAGGGAATCTTATCTCAACAACATTATTAAATGATTAAATGCAACTTAGGACTAATATTAAAACCTAAGTTAACTTATGCTAGTGTAATAATTAATTAATTACACTAACAAATCCTTCATCCTCTGACACCTCAGAGAGGTTTTCACTATTGGATGCATCCTTGATTTTTACTATTTTTTGGTTAGAGAGTGCCACAGTGTGGTTTTCAGTCAATAACCCCGACCTTATTCTTGGTATTTTTCTTTTGCGACTGAAGGACTCAATCATCTTCCCATAGTATGCCTGGGTGTCTAATGTGATGTTAAAGCCTTCCTTGTGATCCCCACATGGAACCGTATCCCTTAGTCCCATGAATTCTGAGAGCGCCTCATCATTTTCGAATGAGTCTAGAATTGGTGGTCCACGTTGGTCATGATCAATGAGTTACGGGTGTACTAAGGTGATGTGGTGGATTTGTTGGTTTGGCTCAACTATGGAGGCACTAATCGTTAACAGGGTGGAATATTCAAAGAGCCTAGGGAGACCTATTATCGTATCATCATCGTCACTACTGGCACAAACATCGGTGACGTCAAAGGTGAAGTTATCAAGTGGGATACCTAGGCATACAAGTGGTCTAGGAGTAGTTGCGGTTACCTAAGGAGAGGACCTGACTTCCCTACTGGGAGTACCTATGCCATGTACGGTTATACTCAGAGGAATATACCCAAGGCCAAGGTTCTGCATTCTTCTTTCTATAATGATGGGCTCCAACCGTCCATCACTATTTCTTCCAAGGCTTTTGTTTTTGTTATAGCCCATACCAAACATCATTTGCAACCCTCTGTTAGTTTCATCCATTGATAGGGTGGGGGTGGGCCTTTCATCTTGGTATAATGTGTTTGAGATGTCTCCCTCATCCAAATTTTCTCAACTGAGATCCCCCCAATGACAAAAAACCAAAAGGGTTTTCCCTAACAGTGTGGATAGGTGTTTCAGCTAGCTGAGTTTGTCCATGTGACCTAGGAGATTGTGGTAACTCTCCTACAACAAATGCATTCCTTTTCATTATGTAGTCACCGCATCAATTGTCCTGGATCATGTTTTTGATTTCAGATATGTCAGGGATGGCGGGTGTCTCTGTCGCAGAAGTGGAGGCGAGGTTGGTTAAGTCTATATATGACGTGGACGGACCTTCATCATTTTTTGGTACTTGGGGGATTTTATAAAACTTGGCTTCCAAGTTTTTGCAGTAGGCAAAAGGTTTGAGATCCCCATATATAGTGACCTCCTCATTCCGATGTGAGAACTTGATACATTGGTGATACGTCAAGGCCACTGCCTTCATTCCATGGATCCAGGGGTGTCCAAGGAGGATATTATATGGTAGGTCAAGGTCAAGGACCTGACAAGTGGTCTCCATAGTTGTCGGTCCCACTTGGATGGGGATTTTGATAGTGCCCTGAGACACTCTTTCTTGATCATCATACACCCTTATCATGATGTTTTTGTTCTTATTAATGGAATCCTCGGTGAATCCCAATTTCTTTATGAGCTTTAGAGAATAGATGTTAAGGCCTGCACCTCCATCCACTAGGACTCTTTTGACTTTCTTTTTATGGATGAGCACCTGAAGGCGGAGTGCGCGGTTATGAGATGGTTGTGGGGGGGAATCTTTTTCAGAGAATTTAATGATATTTGGGGTAACGATGTTACCCACCATAGCTTGGAATTAATTTGTGTCAAGGGTGGTGAAGATGGTGGATGCAGTTAATGCTTCATCAAGGATCTACCTATGGGCGGCAGAAATTTTCAATAGTTCCATGATGGAGATTTGTGCGGGGGTTCTCTTCAGCTAGTCAATGACATTGTAGTCATAGGGGATGGATTTTGTATTAGAAATGGGGGTCTTAGCTGGTGCCCCGGTAAGGTCGTGACTCCATAGTCATTGTTGGCTCCTTTAAAATTTATGACGGTGACCATTTCATCGACACATCCGACTATCTCCTCATACACTAGATTAGCACTAGCATATTTTTGCTTGCCCTTATTGTACCCTTGATTATTTCCTTGATTGTTCCCTTGGTTGTGGTTCAGCACCAGATTCATGTATATTTTCAAGTCTTGGTTTATGGCTGGTTGTTTGATATTGATGATCTTATCCTTGATGAGGTCTTGGATGATGTTTTTCAACCTCATGCAATTGGTGGTTGTATGTCCTTTGATCTTGTGAAAGTCACAAAGAATATTTTTGTTCTACCATGGTGGTTTTGTCATGGGTTCCACGTATTGCTCAAAGTTAGAGATTTTGATCAGGTTTTCCTTGACCAATTTCTTCATGATAGATTCGATAGATTCACCAAGAGTCATGAACTTCCTCTTTGGGGGATATTTGCCTCAGGGAGGTGGTCCACCTTGATTACCCAAGTTATTTATTTGATTGGTGGGTGTTGGTTGTTGTTGTGCTACTACCACATTAGTCTGCAATTTGTTGCGATTATGATTTTGTGGTTGATGATGGGTTTGGATGTTCTTCTTAGGGGCACTAATGACCACTTTAGCATCAACCATGCCATCGTTCATGATATTTTTGTTCCTCAACCAAGTTCAAGGTTTATAATTATAGTTGTTGGATGGATGGTTATCCTTTGGTGGAGTGAATGTTTATGTGCCTCGTCGTGCTATAAGGGCTCTTTTGATGTTGAGCACCTTTGGGATCAGTTGATCATAGGATGTGATGCATTGCATTTTCAAGTAGAACACCAATTTTTCATCTAGATTGGATATGATGGTGCAAACTTGTTGTTCTTCCTACATGGTCCACTTGCTTTGACTGGTATTGGACCACCATCTTTGCAAGAATGATGTGAATAGCTCTCTTTTTCTTTGTTTGAGTGTTGATAGTTCTTCCAAACTAACATCCGCACCCATGTTGAAAGCATAATTCTTAAGGAAAGCTTCCACGATTTCCTCAAATGTTTTAATGCCTGTGGGTAGGTGAGAAAACCATTCCATAGCTAGACCAGTCAGACTTCGAGGCAATAGTCACATTAGATACGTGTCATCGTATGCGACCTCCATGCAATGCACCTAAAATTCCTCGAAGTTTTTTTCAGGGTTGTCCATTCCATTATAATTGTCAAATTTGGGGATATCGAATCCCTTTGGGAATGGTATCATGGGGAGAATTCTATCGAAGGGATAAGGGTACAAGTTGCCTGATGTTCTTGTTGTTTTTCCTACTTGTAAGTCCAAAACTTGTTGTGAGAGCAATTTGATTTGTGTTGCGACATCTTTGCTTCGGTCAGGTGGTGGAATGAAAGAGTTGTGAGGTGTTTGAGGTCTTTGATGACTAGGAGGAGTACTGGTGGTCATTTTCTACAAGCTTTGTTGTGCGCTCAAAGCCTATTGGTATGCCTACATTTGTGCCAAAAAAAAATTTTGTTGATCTTGTTGTTGTTGTTCCAACAACGCTTTTTGCTAGTCCATCTGTTGTTGTTCCCACGAAGCCTATTGTTCGTCAAGTTGTTGTTGTGCAAGCAAAGGTTGTTGTTGGTCTAGCTATTTTTGCACCAACAAAGCTTGTTGTTGGTCGAGCTGTTGTTTTGCCAACAAAGCTTATTGTTTAGCTTGTTGCTATGCATGAGAGTCTTGCAGGGGTTGTTGGTATTCTTGCATATGGATTGCTTTTAGTTGCACTTGGTATTGTGCTTGTGCCTGTTGCTGGGCTTGTGCTTGTGCTTGAGCTAGAGCTTGAGCTTGGGCTTGTGCTTGAGCTTGCACTTGGGCTTGAGCTTGGGCTTGAGCTTGCTACTTTTGCTTGAGTACTCTTTGTTAGTTTTCCTTTTGAAGGGTTTGGATTAGAGTGGTGAATGAATTTACCATGTTGGCTTTTGGTGTGATTGGTGGTGGAGTGGGAATCATGCCAATCATTGTGGCAAGTGAGAGGTTTATGGTGGTGGTTGGGATTTGGGTTGTTGGAGGGGTGGTTGAGATGTTCGGTCCTTGAGAGGGTATGCTTTGGGATATTTGAGGACTGATTGATGCATTTGTAGTGATGGTGTGAATGGTCGTGATTTGTTGTTGTGATGCTATGGGTAAAAAGAGGGAATTTGATGTGATGTTCACATTGCTCGGCTTTGAGAAACTGTTGGTGTTTAGGGGAGGAAAACCCAATTCGAGAGGTGATGTGGTTGTGAATGGAAATGGGGGAAGAGATGGTATGCTACCTTGGAAAGAAAAAGGATTAGCAACATCAGTTGTTCCAAACAACCCACCTTCTCCTTGTGATAGAGAAGTTTGTATTTTTGATTGATAGGCTAGTGAGGCATGGAATGAAGATGAACCAGCGAGATTGTGTAATGTGAGTGGGACATATGGGTGTAATGGATTTCCTAGGATAGAATTATCTAGTGCAGTAGTGATAGCCACCTCTTTGTTGGTCACAAGATGTTGTTGTACCTCTTGAAACATAGCACTTCCTTTGTTCACGATTGGTGAGGTTGGTGTGATGGTTGACATGATGTGAGGTATTTCTTGATTGAACTTTGACATTGGGGATGCATTTGTAAGAGGCATATCCATACTAGTGCTTGCATCAAGGTCAGAGGGGAACTGTGCCCCTCCTCTCGCTAACGTGCTTAAGTATTAGAACATGGCATTAACAATTTTGTGGTTCTCTAGATTTTGAAAAAATTTCATCATTTTAGATTGTGTCATCCCCATGTCTTCATTTATAATGTCCTCTTCATAACTCTCCTCTTGAGGATTTTGTGATGGCAAAGAAGAGTTACTTGGGGGGTTGCTTGAACCCACAAGGTTTATTTCGGAGGTTACCTGACTCATGTCAATAGAAGTTGATATTTTGCTAATATTTTCCATGTTCTTCTTGTATTGTGATCTTGTTTGAACCATAAAAATTAGGGATCATTTGATCCTAACCTTTTAGGCCCAAAAGAGAAGAAGTAGGGAAGTCACAAATCAAAGAAGGTAGTAATGATGATTGGAAAAAATGGGTGAAGTGAGTGAGTGAAACCTTTTGGAGAAATTTTGAAGGCTTATGCTAAACTTGTTAGGACTTAGATTGATTTTGATGGTTTGGCTATGTGTATTGAGTCAAACAAGATTGTAGTGAAGTTGTAGTCCCTAGGAAGTTGTGTTATCCTAGGGGAACTTCCACAAGCGAGGGAATTGGCTAAGTGTATTAAGCCAATGTGATTGTGAACTAGTAGACCTTAGGAAGTTGCGTTATCCTAGAAGTAAATTCGTCCAAGAGTTTTGACTATTTTGGCTAGGTGTGTTAAGCCAAGATAGGGTGATGCTGGTTTTAGCCCTTTAAGTTTAGCATGAGTGATTTTTCTAGAGTTCTCAAGAAGTTTGATGATGGAATGAGATTTGGTTTGGTGGAGAGATGGATGAGGATGACAATTTTGATCCTAGACTTGAACCTAGACACAACTCTCTTTACAAGACCTCGGTGTTGAAGAACATGCTAGACTTCCTATGAGAGGAATGCAAACATTTCAAAAAGTTTGGGATTCTGTTGATAGTAGAACGCATATAAAGTTGGATTATTCCTTGAAGCCTTTTTATAGAAGTTGTATACTAGTCTTTCTCTAACTTCAAGGAGCATTTCAAGGCGTTGTTCATGGGCTTTTAGACCTATCCTTTTGAACCTTGGTTTTGGAATCATGATCTTTCAAGAAATCTTTTGGAACAACACATATGAGGTTCAATTTGTCCTTTTATCTTCGCTTAATGAATTATTTTTACCAAAGACACTTGCTTGCTTTATGTTTCAAACTATATGTCTAATGTCCCACTTGATTTCTCATCCCACAAGGTCCATTGTGTGGAAATCAATGAAAATAGGGCAAAAGTTACCTATGTTTAACCTTATTGAAAACAAATGATGATAGAATCCAAGCACTTAGAAACCTCTAAGGATATGATCCCTAGGGAAGGCAAGAGTGCTTGAATTTGGCATAGGTATTTGTTTCCTAAAAGGGGTTTGAAATTTGGAGGTCTTGTGAATGTTCATTTTGCAAATGTTTTCGAGAACCAAGCAATGTGTTTTTCACTTCCAAGCACTTTTTACAATCCTAGGATGATGAGACAATATTCTATTGGGTTCCCACTTGGACAAATCCAGCTGCACATATTTTGTGTGGATGGCTAAATGCTTGACCACACTGACTCCCCTCCACGGCACACACTTCTCAAGTTAGCCAAGCATTAGTACCCATGAATCTCCCATGGCATACTTTCCATTTCTACAACAAAACCGCAAGTATAACGTGGGGCGCCTTCAAAGGACATGACCTTTTGCACCAACAAAATAGATAAGGTTTTGGCCTTTTTCTAAATAAAGGGTTTTAGTTCGGGCATTCCATTCGTGGGGGATTATCCAACATTGGTGAGAGTCCATTTCTGTCCATCTCATTGGAATAATCGTCATGATTCTTGAACTTTCCTAAAGAATCCACACTTATATACCGGTTCGAAGTCGCTTGGCTTTAGCGTGTTCCTGGTTGGGTCGTTCCCTTGGGTGATTACTTTTTCCCACAAGGTAGGCCCGGTAAGATAAACAAAAGCGAGTAAACATATTTGTAGTTCGATCAACCTTCATTTAGAAACAAAGGGAGAACACTCGCAATAAGTTTAATCACACTCGTATGTTTTGTTTTATTGTTAAGTACCCAAATTGAAATGTGGAGGAAATCTTTTATGAAACTTAGTGTCACCAAAAAGACTTTTGATTCTCAAGATCGCCGTGAAAAGCGAGAGAAGTGCACATGCCTTTTCAAATGACACTACTTTGCAAAAGAGATTACAAAACACAAAGAACACATGTTCGTTTTAAATCCCTCAAAGCAATAATAAATTATTTTTAAGCACCAAAGGAAATGTGAGATTCTTTGTTCAATTGTTATCCTTTAAACAAATCTAGTATGTTTGTCTAAGGTTCTTTTTAGCCCCTTGGCAACTTCGAAAAGAAATTTGATTTTTTATTTTAGAACCCAAAAGAAGTTTAGTGTTCCTAAGGCAAATGAAATTAACAAATTCCTTTTAATCAAGAATCTAAAAATACTTAAAGAGTGTTGAAAAACACTTTAGTGTTTAAGAACACTTTGTACAAAGTGAGCATGATGTTATAATGAATATCCTACTTTGCTTGAAAAGGGGAATTTGTTTTTTCTTTTTAAACCCAAATTAAATCTAGTGTTCCTAAGGCCAAAGATATTAACAAGTTTCTCTTAACAAGCAGAATTTTAAAATCGTCCAAAAGTGTTGAAGAACACCTTAGTGTTTAAAAACACTTTTTTTGCATGACGAGTATAAGGTCATGATGAGCTTCCAATCCTGCAAAATGATAGAAAACCAGAGAGCAAAAAGACAACAAACATGGTTAATCCAGAACTTAAAAAACACATGTCAATTTTAGACCTCACTATTTTTCCGCAGTGCAGTTTGTAAAAGCAGTGTAGTTTGGGTAAAAGCGGCGCTATATAGCACCATGTGGTTGACTATGGGTGGCGCTCTGCAAAAACAGAGAGTGAATAAGCGACGTGATATGGGTAAGCGGTCCTACTTAAAATTTAGAATTTTTCAAGCGGGAAAGCAGAAGCGGCAGACTTTGGATGAAATGCGGTGCGATATGGTGCCACGGTGCTGAAGGTGGTGCAGTATAGCGCCACAGAAATGAACGTGGTAGAGTTAGGAAATTTGAAAAAATGATAGGCGAGAGAGAAAAGCAGCGAGGTTTAAAAACTCTACGCAGTTTAGTATGGCACCGCCTCCCTAAAAGTGGTGAAGTATCGTGTCGCGCCTATCAAGGCAGCTCAATATGATGCCGCGTGGTTGTTTTCCGGTGACCTATAGGAAAATATTAGAAAAAAAGATGCGGAAATTTTTAAAAATGTGATTAATTTCTTGATTTAGCCCTCCTTCTAGCGCCAAAATGTGAACCCCTAAACTTGCAAATGCACAAGAGCAACAAACATGTTGGGTTGTTAGATCAAATGCATGCAAACATAAGGGATTCCCCATGAAATCCATCTACTCAAACTAAATTTAGGAAATGAAGAACACAATGCAAAAAAATGAAGTTAGATCCTAATTTAGCCAATATATTAGTAATCCCATGGGGGAATTGGTGGCAATGAAGTGTTGCAATTGGCCCTTTCCCAATTCCTAAGTTGCAATGTTGATTGATTAAGCAATGGTCAAATCTCCCAAAGAGATTTGAGCATAACCTTGTTACAATATTTTGAAGATGATGAATGGTTGAGTGAAATGGGAAAAATTGGCTCTCAATGTGAAGAAAGTAACTTTGCATGAAGATTGTGAATGAGAAATGAGGAGAGAAGCCTCCAATTTATAACTTTCAATTTGGAAGAGAAAGTAAGATTTGAGCAATGTGGGACTAACTTTCAATCCAATCGTTGAATGCCACATGTCATGATGTGAATGGTTAGTGGTTGTGCACATTTTGGCCAAAGTGCCAATAAATGCATTTAGTTTGAATTTGAAATTATGAAATGACTTGTTGAAGAGGGAAGGGAAATGAAGTTAATGTCACTTGGATCAAGGCCAAGGACATGTAAGAGGTCTTAAATGCCTTGTTGGAAGGACCAAGTCCGCTTGACCTTTTTGAATTCAAATAAGGGAATATTCCCTTTTGATGCCATGTGAGGAAAAATAGAGAATTAAATAAATCAAAGTAATTGATTTATTGTGCAACTTGCATTCTCTAGAGGATTTTAATGAGAGGGATTAACTTAATCATGGTTTTGATTAATTTAATGAAGAATTAGGAGATGTGACCATCTAGACTTAAATTTATTAACTAATTTAAATCAGAATTGAGAGGAAATGATTTATTAAATAAATGATTTGATTTATTTAACTAAGGGGGAAATATTAGATTAAATCAAATAAGGTTTAATTTATTTAATTTAATAGGATGACTTTAGATAATTTAATCAAATAAAATGATTTATTTAATTAAACAAAAATGTAACGTTAATTAAATTAAATTGATTAATTTAATCAAAGGAGGCGATAGACCTAATCAGATGAATAATGATTCATTAGATTAAGAGATGGAATTACGATGAAATGCTGAGAGTGTGATTTGGGAAGAAATGTTGTTAGTGATCAGGATCAAGTCTGCCAAACCGGAAATGTACATTTTCCATGTCTACACTACCAACTATTGATCATGCTTCTCAATCACCATTTCTGCTTCTTCTGCCTCCAATTTTATGATTATGTCATCAGATTGATAGGGCACATGCTGGTACCCTCCAAAATTTATCCTTTGTCTGGCATAATGGATATATCCTTTTGGATCAAATTTTTTTCTTGATGGCGCTCTTCTCATGTTGTAATGCAATAACTTATCCAGAATTAAATTGTAGCCCTCCTTTGCTAACACAGTAAAATCACCAAAACTGATCTGTATAGGATCTAGACTATTTGCAGTATTGAAATGCTTAACTTTTACAAAGATTATTCCAAGTTTACGAAATTTGAATTCATGCATACATTAACAAATTTATGCATTAAAACTTTAAAAGAGAAACTGAATACGAGAGAGAGAAGAAGAGAAGTGCAAACAGCGTTTGATTACGGAGTTCGTCACAAACGTGACTACGTCTCCGGGTCCACTCCAATAGAGAGACCGATCCGATTAACTCCAAAAAATCAATTACAAAAACACCACAACCATTCTTCAAGCACTTCGGCAGCATAACAATGCTCTGACATGCAAGAATGGCTCAAAATAATCTCCACAAGACCTCTCTTTCGTCACCTCAGCTTCAAGACTTCATCACCTAAAAAAAAAACTTCCCTCCACTCTCACCTCACACTCCTTTTTATACATCAAATTTACTCAAATTGGCCTTTAACCAATTGATTTACAAAATATTCCTTATCTCTCCATAATATCTTCAAATCTCCTTTATACACATGTAAATCTTTAAAAATCCCCCCTAATATTTATTTTAGCCCTTTTATTCATTCATTTCGGGCTTTTGTTACAACTTAAGGGGTTAATTTTAAATAAAAGTTGTTTGTTTAATTTAAAAGTATAGGAGTTTGTTTTACTTTAAAAACATTCGGTTTCTAACAACTTGTCAAAAGAAACTGATGCCAAACCTATTTCTAAGCCATCGAATGGCTCGTCGGTGATAAAGCATTTTGGGAACCCGGCGGTTCCGGGTTCCACTCCCGACCGTCGGTTCCCTTTCCACTATTTACAACCAAACTCATAACAAAATAAAACCAGCACCATTAATAGTAATGGACGCGGATATGGTGGAACGGCTACGGGCTAAGTTCGGTGGAGAGAGGTTAGGGGTTCAAATCTCAAAACAACCCTTTTAACAAACAAAACAACAAACAACCCACGCGGAAGGAGAGAGGAAGATAGGGGACATGTGGCAAGCCGACGAGCTGCCACATGGCGACATACGATTCGCTGACACTGCTGAGTGTATGATGATGTCATCACTGTACCTTCAGTCCACCAAGTCAACCTAAAACTTTGACTAGCTGTATCTTGAGCCTCCGATGTCGGATTTCGATGAAACGAATGCCGTTGGAAAGCTTGTGACGGGCTCTTCGCAATGATGCCAACTTCGACAACTTTTGATGACATCATTTTTTTTTGCTTCCTAGATGCCCTTTGATCCCAGTTTGACCCAAGGTTTGACTGGCCATAACTTGCACAAACGGACTCCTTTTCGCTCCGTTCAAGTTGCATTGGAATCAGGACGCCGAGATCTTTTTGATGGTGCAGATTCTAGAGAGAATGGAGGCACTTCAATTTTCACTGAAAATATCCCCCGGATCAGGCCTCCCCACTGAAGACCTTTTGGACCTCCAAAAGTGATATTCATTCTGACATTAAGTGAGGACTTGGCCTCCCCACTTGTCCTGTATCTTCTGTACATTTGAAAACCTGGCTCACAAGCACAATGAAGACTGCAGAAATATTGTTGAACATAAACATTATTCTATCACTTCCATAAGCTTCTACATCAACTGTCGTAGCCACTAACCAACAAAAATTGACTAGCATCAAGCTGAACAACAATGCAGAAATGAAAGTGAATAAGTCAATAACATATCGATCCTTTACAACATGAACATTTTTACCCAAGGAACTATCAATGCTTTCAATCATCATTCCCTCATGATGTATTGCGGGTGCATCCTGCAACATCTGACCCTGGTTAGCTACTCCAAGTTCAAGTTTAGAACCACCTATGCTGACAGACATAAGAGTTAATTCTTTACTTGCATTAATTACCCGCTTTAACTGCCCTGTGTTTGCAAAAGAACGATCAATCTTAATCCTGTGAGAACGTACAATATACTGAATGCCATCTTTAAACAAGTGATAATGATTCTTTTCCCTGTAGAAAATAGCTTTTCTGTCATAAAGATAAGGGATACCAAGCACTATCCCACAGATATCCAGTGGAACCACATCAAACTGTACCTCATCCACAAACTTACTAGTGATTGTGAATCTTAAGGTGCATTGTCTTGTTACTTGCAACTTATCATTTTCACAAATCCAACCTAGTGGATAAGGTTTCTTATGCAATATAGTTTTTAATCCCAAGTTCTTTACAACACTTTATGAAATCAGATTAACTTGAGAACCACTATCTATGAGTGCATCGATTTTACTATTCTTAGCAACAACCCTTAAATGAAAAAGCTCATTCCTTTTTTCATCTTCAGAGAAATCATTAATTGTAGAAGTAGAAGCACAACTATGAACATAATCACTAGAAGTAGGAGTTTTACCTTTTAGACCCATAGCTATTATCTTAGTCTCATCATCTGAATCTGAACCAAGATCCATAACAACATTTATGGATTTCTCCTTACCCTTTTGTTTCTGATTCTGTCTTTGAGCCCACTTAGGCTTCAATTCGGGATGCAACTTCCAACAATGATCTTCATCATGACCCTTCTTGTCACAATGAGAGCAAGAAAGTTTGTCATCCTTCTTAACTGTAGCTGCCTTCTTTCCTTTCCCTGTCTCTGCAACCTTAGAAGATTTCTTTACAGAATTATCATTATCAAACTTATCAATAAAAGATCCTTTACCCCTTGACTCTAAGTGTGTAGCTTAGACACAAACTTCATCCAAGTTGTTAGGATTCAAAACCAAAATAGAATGCCTAAGATAGGAATGTAGACCTCCTATGTACTTCAACAAAGTGTCCTGGGTGTACAAAGGAACATTCAAAGCAATAGCCCTTTTTCTAAATTCATGGGTGTACTCCTAAACAGATTGACCTTTCCCTTGCCTAAACATTTTCCAGTCCATCATTAACTGTTGCATATGTCCTAGGGGATAAAACTGCTTCTTAAGAGCATTAACAAACTCTGCCCAAGTTAAACTGACTCTACCATGTTGGGAAATTTCTGCCTTAGTCTTACTCTCCCACCAGGTTAGAGTTGTACCTCCTAACTGAAGAGTAGCTAATTGGATCCTATCAACATCATCTAATAGGTTCTGGACTCTACAGTAGACTTCTACTTGTTGAATCCAATCATCCAATTTTTCAGCATTAAGTTCACCACAATACTTTGGTAAATCAAATTTTACATCCAATTTAATTTTAGGCTTATACCCACTCTTAAAAGGATTAAAAGAAGTAGAATAAGGAGAAGATGGAGAAGAAGGAGAAGGAGAAGAGGGGGGAGAAGAAGAAAAGGGGTGATCTGGTTGCTTTCCACCATCTCCATGTTGTTTCCCTTTCTTGTCTTCACGAACATCTTCCTTCGATGAACCTCCTTCACGTTCCTTCCGTTCTTGTCTTTCTTGGAAAAGAATGTCCACCTTAGCCTTCATCTCAAGGAATGCTCTTCAAAATTCCTGCTCACTGATTTCTTCAAGAACCTCCATTCTAGACACAGACATCTTCAGAAAACTTCTTCGCTTCCCGATCTCAAGATCAAATTCTTCAAGCTTTCCTTCGCCCTTCTGAATCTTGGATCTCGTTAGCATTCAAGAAAACAACTGCAATAATAGTCAACTAAGCTCTGATACCACTTGATCTGTATAGGATCTAGACTATTTGCAGTATTGAAATGCTTAACTTTTACAAAGATTATTCCAAGTTTACGAAATTTGAATTCATGCATACATTAACAAATTTATGCATTAAAACTTTAAAAGAGAAACTGAATACGAGAGAGAGAAGAAGAGAAGTGCAAACAGCGTTTGATTACGGAGTTCGTCACAAATGTGACTACGTCTCTGGGTCCACTCCAATAGAGAGACCGATCCGATTAACTCCAAAAAATCAATTACAAAAACACCACAACCATTCTTCAAGCACTTCGGCAGCATAACAACGCTCTGACGTGCAAGAATGGCTCAAAATAATCTCCACAAGACCTCTCTTTCGTCACCTCAGCTTCAAGACTTCATCACCTGAAAAAAAAACTTCCCTCCACTCTCACCTCACACCCCTTTTTATACATCAAATTTACTCAAATTGGCCTTTAACCAATTGATTTACAAAATATTCCTTATCTCTCCATAATATCTTCAAATCTCCTTTATACACATGTAAATCTTTAAAAATCCCCCCTAATATTTATTTTAGCCCTTTTATTCATTCATTTCGGGCTTTTCTTACAACTTAAGGGGTTAATTTTAAATAAAATTTGTTTGTTTAATTTAAAAGTATAGGAGTTTGTTTTACTTTAAAAACATTCGGTTTCTAACAACTTGTCAAAAGAAACCGATGCCAAACCTATTTCTAAGCCATCGAATGGCTCGTCGGTGATAAAGCATTTTGGGAACCCGGCAGTTCCCTTTCCACTATTTACAACCAAACTCATAGCAAAATAAAACTGGCACCATTAATAGTAACGGACGCGGATATGGTGGAACAGCTATGGGCTAAGTTCGGTGGAGAGAGGTTAGGGGTTCAAATCTCAAAACAACCCTTTTAACAAACAAAACAACAAACAACCCGCGCAGAAGGAGAGAGGAAGACAGGGGACACGTGGCAAGCCGATGAGCTGCCACGTGGTGACATACGATTCACTGACACTGCTGAGTGTATGATGACATCATCACTGTACCTTCAGTCCACCAAGTCAACCTAAAACTTTGACCAACTGTATCTTGAGCCTCCGATGTCGGATTTCGACGAAACGAACGCCGTTGGAAAGCTTGCGATGGGATCTTCACAATGATGCCAACTTCGACAACTTTTGATGACATCATTTTTTTCGCTTCCTGGACGCCCTTTGATCGCAGTTTGACCCAAGGTTTGACTAGCCATAACTTGCACAAACGGACTCCTTTTCACTCCGTTCAAGTTGCATTGGAATCAAGATGCCAAGATCTTTTTGATGGTGCAGATTCTAAAGAGAATGGAGGCACTTCAATTTTCACTAAAAATATCCCCCGGATAAAAAACACAGTGTAGTTGGCATAAAAGCCTACTTCCCATAGGAACTTAAGTTCATGACACTAGAGAAATCCATTTTCCTAACAATCTCTAAGTATGCAATTCTATCTGGAACTGTTCTAGGAAAAATGAATGGTGTATTCTCAAAACCATAAACCCTAATCATAGTGGCATTTTCTAAACAATACCAATCCCCCCAATTGTGGTTGATTGGTCCATTATAATCCTTAGGCCTAACAAACCTCTTTACTTCATCAGATAAGGAATAATCACAAGGATGATTATAAAATCTATACAAAGGCTTCACAAAGTATTCTTCAAAATACAAGAAATTAGAATTAGCAAACCTGTTGTCCTAAACAGCAGTCCACAATTGAACAGGCAATGGCCTACCTTCCTTATCGAATTAAAAAATCCTCAGCTCCTAGGGTAACAATCCTAACTCCTGTCCAAAATATAGCACCAAGTGCATCAACAATGAATAATTCCTGAGGTGCAGGACAGAGGCTCCATTCTTTATTGCTATCAACCATGCATCCAGCTCCTTAAACACATGTGAAGCATAATCAAAAGACCTAGAATTATGATATTGAACATCCACAGCAATCACCATGGGTACAACTATCATATGCTCTAGGACTTCCATCCCCAATACCTGTCCCACTGAAAAATAAGTGTACTTCAGGTAGGGTTCGAAGAGATCCACATGAAATGGTGGTCCCTCACTGTCTTCCATCAAAGTCGGTTTTCCATGACACATAATCCTATGCAGGGGTAACCTTTAGCCCTTATAAATGGTATCCATTATTCTAAATTCACTATCGAGCTCCTCACTTATTATCTTTTCACTGAATATTCCTTGCAATTTGAAAACCTCACTTATTGCATTCTCAGATATATGTATCAATGGATTCCATGATAAATCACATATAGCCTTATTCTTCAGGTTATAATGACCAGCCAATAATTTTACTAGTTCGACATCAACGAAAACATTAGGGCATGCCAGTTTTCCCAAATTGAGCCTCCATGAGTTACATACTGGTTCGAAATGATTTCTCCTATGGTAATGGAAACTGAACAATTTGTACCCTCTAATTGGGGTCCAAATATCCCTTATGAATTTGCATTTTTCATCCAATTTATCAATTTCCACTTTAAGTTGCGCAGAACGCCTAGCTTTAGGCCCTGAACCAGGTAACTAGTCTATGAGATCTTGATTTAACTCCCTCTCAATGCCCTTTGGTTGCAGTTCATTTTTTTTTCTTTTTTGCCTTTGGTTGACTACCCTCCCCATGTTTTCTTCCTTTCATCCTTTCTGAACTAGCACCTTCCATCCTAAAAATTCACAAATTTTCAAAGGATGAGAAACTTACTATATTTTTCCTACAAATCCAAGTTAGAAAAATTCCCTAATTGTTCTACTCATTCCCTTGCTCTCCTTCGCTGCCAATTCTGCGAAACAATGATTTCAATTGAGCTTACCTTGATTTGCAAAATCTTCTATGCTTCGTGGCGCCATTAATGTCTTTACTGAGACATGAATGCAGCAAGTTTTTTGAAATTCTCGTTGTCACATCAGGGATCATATCGGCAAGACATTTCAAATCTCTGGCCGATCCATTTGTTCAACGTTCACCCATTCGCTAAGATGTCTTGTAGTTTCCCCAACATCACAAGTCTCCCCGATACTTTTTTCCTCTTGCTTTTTATATTTCCATGACTTTCACCAAAACAAACTATCACCCAGACTTAACGGATCGGGCCAAAAATTCTTCACCTTACTCTGAAAGCTCTTTGTCTCACCTAGATGTTCACTTTGTCAACTTAAGTCGCCAAGACCAAGTAATTGTTCTACCGACAGAATAACACTCATCGTGATGTCTCTTAGATCTCTCCACTGAGACATATCTCACCAATACACTTTTTCTTCGATGAGACCATGCACATTGTCTTCTCGACAACCCTTATCTTTGTATGCCTAGTTCTGTCGGTGTGACCCGAGGGGTTGGTAGGACTCCCTGAATTCTCCCCAATATCATTGTCTTACCGAATAAATCTTCCTTTTTCTTTATCAGCAAGACCAGTAACACTTCAGGCAGTACTTTGAAATCTCATTTCGATGACCATAGTCTCTCCGATACACTTTATCATATTCCAATTGGTAAAAAGCAACTTAGCTCAATATGACCTCACATCGTCATGCTGATACCTTTTGTCTTGCCGATAAGAAAATGTAAACCCGTATTCTCTTGGTGTATAACTCTATCGGTATGACACTTCTGATGTCTTGTCGATATATTGAGGAAATGTATATTATTATCGGTGAGACCTGCATCAACTTATGTCGATATTTTCAAATGTTAAAGATTTGATGTCACATGAAATTTGTGGGGCTATATGACAAAATTTAATCTGGCCTTTGGTTAAAAAAATGCTATGTGAGGAATTTTATGTCTGTATTATGAACGTTTTTGGGAAATTTATAAGCATGAAGGGTTAATGATTTTATCGATATTTCACAGTTCCAATGAGTACTATATTTGGACTGAATGACCCTAAAACTACATTCCTAATAGAAATAACTCTTAATAATTCAAAAGAAAAAAGGCTTACCTTTACTTTATTGAATTCTTCAGTCACATACTCACCCAATTGCTCCACATTCAGATCAGCATGGGTTTCCTTATGGCCACTAGCCTGCCTATCTTTCGAAACTTCAGCATTGTTTCCCTTTGACAAGTATTGTGTTGGTACATGAGGATAAGTTGGATTATTACTAGCTTGTGGATCCGGTGGAGTAGTAAAATTGTTAGGAGGGATAGAAGTAAAGAAAGGACCTCCAGCCTATGGACTCCTGTTAGGTCTATTTCTCAGATCATATTTCTTTGTTGGTTGTTGAAACATCTAAACTTCTTCAACACTAACTTCCTCCTCATCCAAAGGGCCATTATCATTCTCATTTTCTTCATTAAACAACTGGGAGATCTCATCTTCATTTAACACCTGCTCTGCCTCATTCTCTTGGTCACTAGACTCTTCTTCTGGTTCATTTTCCTCACCTTTTGGAAATGGTGCATGATTGAGTACCAGCACTGGAGAATCATAGGGATTTGAGGGAACAATTTCTTGACTACTGGAATTGTTCTCTTCATACTGAAAAATGGAAGTAGCAGTCTGAAACTCGATGCAATCCAACTCAGAATGTTGACTTGTCTTATGGATTCTACACCAACCAGACAAAGTTGCCTCTACCAAGTATACACCATTTGGAGGCTTTTCCTGAGTAGAGGGTTGATCCAATGGAGTAGGAATCCCTCCATTATTAGGTCCATTATTCCATGATCTATTCTACCTAGGTGGTTTCCCTCTATCAAATCCTTGTCCACCTTGTTGATTTCTATCAAAATTCTGACCACAGCCTTCTCTTCTATCAAAATTCTAACTGGAGCCTTGTCCCCTGTCATAATTTTGATTTCTTTCAAAATGTTGCCTTCTTTCAAAGTTCATGTTCTCCCTACCATAGTTAGATTGCATGTTCTTGTGAGCAGCCTGAAGTTGGCTTTTTTGATTTCTTAAATAAGTTAACTCATCCAGCCACTCCTTATCTAGACCGTTAGGTGGTTTTGAATTCACATTACCAAAAGGGTATCTAGGTATTCCTCCAGAACAAACAGCCTAATTTAAAAATTCTAAATTCTGTAAATATGTAGGAAAACCAGCTTGTTGTTGGTGAAGGGGTTGATTAGCCCTTTGCTAAGGATAAAAGATCATAGGTTGAGCTTGACTTGATGGAGGACCTGGATGAGGGACCAAAGGCAATGAGGGTATTGGATTCATTAGGGGAGCATGACTGGTCAAAGCCTAATTGAGGGCTTGAACTTGTCCAGGGTGAGCAGCAGGTTCTAAGGATGGCAAAGGTCCTGATAAGTGTTGCCTCAAATCCGTGCTGACCTTCATAGCCTCAGCATATGCAATGAGCAAATTAGTTGGGGGGGTAGTCCTCTATCTAAGTAAAATGGTTGTAAGGCTATCCAAGGCTTCAAGGTAAACCTCTAGGGCAGTGTCTTTGTTTCTAGCATAAGGTGCCTGGATTTTGGTATAAGCTCAAAGAAACCTATTATTGAATGACTCTATTGGCTCATTGATCTCCCTTTTCACCCCAGTAAATTGCAGGTATAGCTCATTAGCACTAATGGGAATCTTAAAATTCTACAAAAATGCAGTCTCTAGTTCAGTCCAATTATGGATCAAAGCAACAGGTAAGTGATTATACCAATAAAAGAATTCTTCCCCAAGGGAATAAGGGAAAATTCTATATGCCACATCCTCATGGTTTATTCCTCTATCCCTTAAATAGATCTGGAAAATCCTAATGTGCTCTTTTGTTGTCCTATTGGGGTCATGAGTATGGAAATTAGAGAAAAAATGCTCAGGGTTCTTGGGCATGACATTCTAATTATTAAATATCAATGGAGATGGATTGTTGGAAAGGAAAGCCATTGGTAGGGTGGGGGTGGTAATGGCTGATTTATGACCAATTGTGGCTGTGGAATAGGAATTCCTTCGAAATTAGATGAAGATGAGGATAATGGAGATGATGGAAGTGGGTGAGTGGATGATGATTCTTCCCCTCTCTTGGCCCTTCTTGACCTAGTAGGGGTCTGTAATTCTTGAAATTCATCTTCTCTCAGATTAGATCTAGTTCTTCTTCTAAGCCTTTTAGGATAAATGGCGTTTAGAAAATGCTCCAGCTTGCTTATTCAAGGCCCTCCTTCTAGCACCAATTTGTTGATGGTGTTTTTTGCACAGCAACAACTCAGATAGAATATGATATCCTATTTCTCTTGAAAGGTAAATCTATATGAACAAAGAGATAACCCAAAGGTGTCTAATGTCAGGTCTTGAAAATGCAACAAAACAACCTAGAGATAATGTGAAAATGTTGGTAATCACAAAGGGACCTTACTACAAGAAAATATTGGACTTTGAATTTATCAGATCTAAACAATGAATTGATACTTGAAATCCTCAATTGAACCCAGATAATAAAGAAAATAACAAAAGATGAAAGGTTTCAAAGATAATTCTAAGACTAATTCTAACTCTAAGATTGACAATGCCAAAAGATAAGACACTCAAAATGGACTGATCTCTCATAAACTACTTTTTGATTGACCCAAATAAATCTGCAATCTCACAGGAATAGTGCAATCTTCTGAGGTATTTAAAGATTTTCAAATCATAAACATTCATTCAAAAAAATCCTATTGCAATTTGAAATAAACAAACATTCATAACTGAAATAAGCACAATTTTAAGTCTAGGCTAACTTTGCAAAGCAGCTAACAATCAGCTAACTGTAAAAAGTGTTGACTAGAGATCGTTGCAAACATTCGAAACATGAAACCCTAAGCATCACCAAACTATCTAACAATGAACTTAAGAAATTTTAAAGATAGAACAACAAGAACCATGCCAAATGAAACTCAACACAAGAGAGATACCAAATCACAATATCCTTTCTTATATTAGGTCATCCAAAAATGGCAACAATTCTAGCCTTCTGTTACAATACTTGCTTGAAGATAAACCCTAGCTCGCTCAAATATGAAATCTCTATTCTATGTCTATATGTCTATTGTGTATCACTTATCTATCTATCTCACAAATGAGGCAACATGCCCAATTTATAGAGAATCCCCAAGATAGGTCAGCCCAAAATAAGAGTTTTACAATAAAAATGCCACACAAGAGGTCGGCCTCAAAAGATATTTGGATACAACATGAAATGTGCAATTTGCACCAATTTTATCCAAGTTAGCTTGGGGTCTCAAAAGGTCATCCCAATGCATGTGGATAATGGGAAGCAAAAAAATTTATGTAGCCCTATATAACTACTTCCCATCCTTGTCTTTAGCTCGATCTACTTCACCATGCACTACCAGCAACATCTTGTCCTAATCTGGCATGCAAACAAGTAAACCAACCACAATGAGATCCACGACAAACAATAATTGTCAACATAAACTATTTCAAAGTCCAAGATTTAGACTCCTCCGTGGAATCTAGACTGGAGAGGAATTCCAGGGAAATCCAGACAAGGCGGAATCCAGTGAAACAAACATACAAACCCCACAGTATCATTTCAATCAATCAGTGTAATAAAGCAATAACTTGAAACTACTTAGCATAATTTAATTTGATCATCTAAATGAATTATCAATAAGAAAATTCCTCATGTAATCATCAGATTATTCATTCCCACAAAACTTCAAAAGAATCCGCCAGAGACAAGAATCCCCGAAAACAGCAATTGTTTCAATAATCCGAGAAAATGAAGGAAGCACGAAATATCCAGGAAAATCCCAACAGAGCGGATTTCAGTGGAAGTAAGACAAATTTGCCATGAAAGCATGAATTTGGTAGAATGACCCAGCCATGGACATCGGGAAAATCTGGAGGAAGCAAAATTCCGTGAGGCAAACAAAATTCCAATAAAATGGCAAAATACGAAGAACAAAGGAGAGACAAGAAGACTCAGGGAAATCCAGCAGGGGCAGAATTCCACGAAGGCAACAAAAACCCGAACGACTATTCCTCTCGTCCTCTTCTACATAGATCGAATGAACATGGACCAAGAGCTTTCAGCTCAACAATGACTTAACCTACATCTCCAATGGATCAACCATGAATTTAAAACTCACCTCTCAACAATTTGAAAGGGATTGACTATGCCCTATGTCAAGAACCCTAAAAACTCCACCATGGAAGCATAGAAAATCTCAGGCACAACTTACTTGTAAACAATGATAGGAAGTTTGTGGAAAATGCAAGCAAACCCCAAAAATAGCAACGAAAGACCAGCCCTAAGCAAATATTCAAAACAAACACTCGAATGGACCAGCAAGACACAGAAACCCCAAACGCCTAGACATGGCGTGCACACTCAAGCAAGAATGAAGCAATGAATGAAATGAAAGTGTGCAGTAAAGCATCAAAACCAACAAAGGAAGAGAGAATATCCACATACCATGAGAATAGAAAGAACTGAAACCAAGGAAGCCAGCAAACAACCTTCAAGCACGAGTAGAATACAAACAATGCTCCAGAAATCTGAATGCAGCACTCGAAATCACTCTGAAATGCACAATATAGCAACACACCTCAAGCTCTAGTACTCCAAACTCAAATGACAAGTAAATAATAAAACTCAAATGGAAAATCACTTCCCAAAATTCAATATAACATTGCCCCAAAAGTTGCGCAATCACCATTAATGTGATCGACAAGATGACCGAGACCAAAATCTGGAAATCCAACATAGCAATGGACTTCGGTGAAATTTGGACACAATGGATTTCCTTGGATTTGAGCAGAAAGGCAGCCATTTTCGAATGCCAAAGGGAAACTGGGAAAATCCGGCCAGGGCAGATTTTCCCAAACATAGTGAAAAACCCAAAATGCACCCAAAACATAAGGTTGACAATATAAATCATAAATGGGCCATTCCAACTGGAAGGATGAACATCACATCACATGCCCAATCAAGAAAAATTCCAAGACACCAAAACTCGAAAGAAATGAGGGTCCCAACTTTCAGTGGGGCATGTTTGCAAAAATTACAAAACGGGTTTTTCTTCTCATTTTCACCCTAATTCTTAATAACCCTAATTCTTCCATGCATTCACTCTCCTTTCATCATTCATCACTCTTCTCAAGCAAGCTATCGTTTTGAGTATTCTTAGTCATCAAGACATCTCTCAAGAAGCACTCAAGGGTTGAATCCTCCATTGTTGCAACTCAAGATCAACCATCATGGCAAGGTAAAATCCATTGTTTTATGCTTCATTACATTATTTCATCATTTTGGTTGGATTACTCAAAAGGGGTTTGACCAAGGAAAACCCCCTATCCCTAACAATCAATATTTATCTTTCTCTTCTTGTGTGTTTGCATATTTAGGTTCTTTGAGGGTTTGGAAATCATTGAAGAATGGATTGAAGAATTTTTTAAGACACCTCTTTGTTGTCTAGGTAAAAACATCTAAAAAAAAGTCACTTTTAGGTCTAAGAATTAGAATTCTAAGAGTGGACACCTGTGAAGAACCGAAGTGCAGACTGAGGGCTTCCATTTCAACTCTCTAATTTTTAGAAATTCAGAAGTGGACTAAGTCACCAACAATTGTGACTTATTCCCACTGAACCTACTTTTTGGAGGTTTTTGTACATTTGATCACCCATTTAGCAGAATTGGGCTCTAAACTAGTTTATCCAGATCTAGGACTAAGTCGCCCAGATTGGCACAAGTGTCCTAATCAACATTAGTAGAATTTCCAGCCTCCAATCCAATCTACAACTCACTCCTAGGTGCACCCCTTCATTCCTATTTATTTTTGTAGCAGCTTGTTTATGTTCCTTAGGTCATTAGTATATCATTGTGTGTTTTCAAACATAGTTGCATTTTCTAGGGTTTACATTAATAGTTAGACTCTATTTTTAGTTTATTGCATTTAAACCATCACATTAGAAAAACACACCTATTCCAAATCCCTAATCTTTGAATTAATACCAAGAATACTTAGCGTGAAAGAGGCATTGTACCAACCAGCTCCTAGGTGAAAAACCCTAGGGGCCTATTGGGGAATCCTCTTTCCCTATTTCATTTTTGGTGGTTCATTTTGGTGAACCTAACTTTCCTACACCCTCTTGTCTAATTTGGAGTCCATTATTGTCCTATAATTAGCCTACATTGCATGATTGCATTAGTTAAGTTACATTCTAGGGTTTCAAATTTTGCATTAGTGAAAGTGCATATAGGTTGCATTTTTGCATCTTAAAACATTAAAAATATCTAAAATTTTGCACTTGCATCTTAGCTCTACATATTACAACACATAAACCATCCAAATCCATCAAAAAATTTTGCAAATTCTCAAAAAAATCACTAGGTGGACTAAGTCGCCACCTTGGGCGACTTAGTCCCTTCAAGCCCCTAAAACTACCTTTTACAAAGTTGAAAACCTTATTTTTAAGATTTTTTTTGTGCCATTAACTATATGTATCAATTTATTTTGTTTCTATAACATGCATTTCACTACATTTAGCACAAATTATCTCATTTCATGCATTGTACATTTTCAAATTTTGCATTCACAGCCTTTTATTTTTAGATTATTGCATATGTGAAAATTACATTTCATTTTAATTATTTACATTGCATTTTAAATTTCAATAATTTTAGTTTCAATTCTTTTCAAAATTACAAAGAAAAATTCAGTTACTAAGAAAGTTAGTCTTTCATTCAATGCATTCCCTAGTTATGAGAGTCTGGAGAATGAAAGCATTAACACTTGTCTTACACTTTCACTACCACCTCCTATATCTCCTATTTGTGAAGATGATGTGTTAGAAGTGAATACAACCATAGACAACCATGATGATCCCATTTTTTCTTCACATGATACCTCTCCTTTTAGTGATCAAGGTATCCTGGTGAAAGAAGGTACAATCGTTGAGAACCATGATGGTCTTGCTTGTTCTTCTCCTCATCCCCTTTGGGAATATATTTTAGCACAAGAAAATGAAATCATCGACACCTTACTAAACATCACCCTACCTAGACTCTATAACCATTTGCATGACAATTATCCTTCTCCTACTATCCACCCTCGATGTGAAGAAGATAGTTTTGTGTTAGAAGATATCCTTAATGAGCCTCATGCAAATCTTCTTCCTCCTTTTCCTAATGCCCCTACCATTTGGGAAGACCTCTTTGACAAAAAAATTCCTTCTCTTGTTATCTTCCCTTTTTGTGATGAAGCTACTTCACCAATTCTAACCATGGAATTTGATGAACTTATTACAAGCTCTCCTACTAAGGTGAATACTTTGGCACAAGAGAAAGAGACTTTATAAAATCAACTAGAGCCTTCTCCTCATATCACCACTATCAATAAACAAGAGAATCAAACTGTTGATCCTCCCCTTCCATACAATGAAGTTCTTTTGGAAGAACCAGCCCTTGAATGTCAAGCACACTTGGTTTGTAGTTCTCCTAAAAACTCTCCTACTAGGGAAGGTATCATGGTTGAACTCCTTTCAAGCACTAGTAATATGTCTTCCTTGGGTGATGGTACCAAGCCGATACTAGATTTCCCTTTCTTAGTCATACATCAAATCAAACCTGTCAAGGTTATGCATACACAAGTGTCTTTTAGATCCCCCTCAATTAGTGAACCTCTTACATACCCCATGGGCCATCCTAAGAATCCTCTTATTCTTTACCCACCATCACACAAGCAACAAACTCCAAAAAAACCTAAATTCATCCTTTACCTAGCTGAGAAAAATGTTCCACACCAACCAAGTTACCATGACCTTACTCACATCTATGACAAAGTGTCCTCTATCAAGGCTAAATTTTTTGAAACTCTATTTACTCATCCACATAAATAAAATTAATCGATGCTCCTTTCCATGTAATAGTTGTAGGATTATACCACACTCACTATTGCATGTTTTACATCCATCATGAGGAGAAGCATGCCATCATCCATTCCAAGCTCACCTTGGTCATGCACTAAGTGGGGGAAAAGGGTTCAGTAGCCTTGTCCTCGTATGTCACCTATCATTGTCTCTTTCAACTATTCATTAACCTTTCATAAACTTATAAGAGAAAGCTTGGGATGTGGATGAAATGTCTTAAATTGACTCACATGTGACATACTATCCCCTTATTCATGATGTAGCTCAATTCAGAAACATATGACTTGGCATCGGGCTTTCCAAGTTAGCTCTCATGTCTTCTTTCATCTATACTTGCCTACTTTAAATAAATTGCTCATAATTATGGTGTAGCAACCTCTTTAAAGTGGGGGAATTCCTAAACGACATATTTTTACAAAATTTCATGGCGTTATTTTTCTTTCCTTGTGATGTGTCATCTTCTTGGTGGTTTCATTGGGTCTGATGCCTTCCAAGAGTGTACAATCAACTGAAGAGGCATGATGTGAATGAGGCATCCCATGGATAATGATCTGACACCCTGACTTGTCCTCTCTTGGAGATGTTAGGCACAATTCTCCCTAAGAAGAATACCTCGCATGAACTAAGAAAAATCCCCTTTAACAAAATCTTTAAATAATATTCAAAATCTTTTACAAAACCATTGTGGTGCCTTATCAAATTTATCAAGCAAGGCAACTTTGGTATGGTTAGTATAATGGGAAGCCGACACACTGGCATGACTTTCTCACTATATAGTGGGAAGTTGACACACTAGCATGACTCTCTCACTAAACCATCTTTTGGGCCTTCTCACCCAGCGGACAGTCATAAGTCTTGTCGCCCCAAAGTGAGTACATCTTCTCTTTGGACAAACAGCCTAGATCTGATCCACAACAAGCTAGAAAAATGGTCAAATCTTGATCTAATCCTTTTTAACCTTCCATTCTTCTCTTCCTTCTAGTTCTTTTCATCGTATGATCATGTATCTTGTTTTGTTGCAAATCATTCACCCTTGAATGTGTCCTTTTGCATTGATGTCGATTTAAATTAGAATCTTGAACCTTGGGGGCTTGATCACCTTCTTCATCTTTTTCATCCTTCACCATCTCCATTTGGGCTACTTTAGTGTGAGTTTGAAGTAAGTTCATCCTCTCACTAAAGTGGGGGCTAAATGTGTCACCAAAAAGTGTAGCCTTGACACTTTTCACTCATTTGGGCCCTTTCGTATGGATTTTGGACCTCCTTTTACCCCTTCTCACACTTTCTTAGGCTTGTCATCACAAAATCAACCCTTTCTTATGGCATAATGGCCCCTTAATGCACTTGTAGGTCCTACTTTAGTGTGTTTTGTGAGACAGTCCTGATAAATATTATTAATCACATTTTAATCATCAACAACCACTCAAAATTTTCCAAGTGGACTAAGTCACCACCTTGGGTGACTTAGTCCCAAGTGGCATAAAAATCAAATTAAAATTATTGTGGGATTTTGTCTCCTAAACCCTAAGGTCGGCCTGTCTTATGTTATTTTTGGGGAAATTAGGGCATCACATGTATAAATAAGTTTTTTTCTCCTCATTTTCACCCTAATTCCTAGCAACCCTAATTCTTACATTCATTCACTCTCCTTTCATCATTCATCACTCTTCTCAAGCAAGCTATCATTTTGAGTATTCTAAGTCATCAAGACATCTCTCAAGAAGCACTCAAGGGTTGAATCCTCCATTGTTGCAACTCAATATCAACCATCATGGCAAGGTAAACTCCATTGTTTTATGATTCATTACATTATTTCACCATTTTGGTTTGATTACTCAAAAGGAGTTTGACCAAGGCAAACCCCCAATCCCTAACAATCAATATTTATCTTTCTCTTCTTGTGTGTTTGTAGATTTAGGTGATTTGAGGGTTTGGAAATAATTGAAGAATGGATTGAAGACTTGTTGAAGTCACCTCTTTGTTGTCTATGGAAAAACATCTACAAAAATTCACTTTTAGGTCCGAGAATTAGAATTCCAAGAGTGGACACCTATGAAGAAACGAAGTGCAGATTGAGGGCGTCCATTTCCACTCTCTGATTTTCAAAAATTCAAAAGTGGAATAAGTCACCAACAATGGCAACTTAGTCACATTGAACCTACTTTTTAGAGGTTTTTGTAGATTTGGAGACCAATTTAGCAGAAACGGGCTCTGGACCAGTTTTTCCAAATTTGGGACTAAGTCGCCCAGGTTGGCACAAGTGTCCTAATCAACATCAGCAGCATTTCCAACCTCCAATATACTCTATGACTCACTCCCAGGTGCACCCCTTCATTCCTATTTATTTCTATAGTAGTTTGTTTATGTTCCTTAGGTCATTAGTATACCATTATGTGTTTTCAAACATAGTTGCATTTTCTAGGTTTTACATTAATAGTTAGTTTCTATTTTCAGTTTATTGTATTTAAACCATCACATTAGAAAAACACACCTATTCCAAATCCCTAATATTTGAATGAACACCAAGAATACCTAGCGTGAAATAGGCATTGTACTAACCAACTCCTATGTGAAAGACCCTAAGAGCCCATTAGGGAATCCTCTTTCCCTATTTCATTTTTGGTGGTTCAGATATAAAATTCAAACTCAAGGATTTGCAAGATGGAAATGCCAAGAAATCCTTTAAATTCAAAGAACTATGTTTGTATCCTTTTTATCACACTATTGTAACAACACCTTTCCCCAAACACTTTGAAATTCCCAAATTTGATAAGTATAAAGGGAAAGGAAATCCTTGGGATCACATCAAAGATTTCTTCATGACTTTCCAGGAGGTGGCCTAAAATGATAACTATCTCCTTTGTTTGTTCCCTCGCAATTTGGGTGGATAATCATTGGAGTGGTTTCTACACCTTCCCCATGGCTCTATTACCACTTTTGTGGATTTTCCTAATAATTTTACAACTCACTTCTCTTATAATCTTGCGAATGAAGTCACCATGCTAGAACTATGTGATAATAAACAACGCAATGGAGAGAGTTTTAAAAAATACTAGAAAATATGGAGAGCTCAAGATATTCATCTTTCATGGATTCTACCTAAGAAATAATTGGTAAATATATTTCTCCAAAACTTGTATATGGAAAAGGATTTTCACTTGCAAATTGAATGTGCTTCCACATTCGACGAGATCATAGATAAGGGTGTTACCATTGAAAAGGCTTTCATAGCTAAGGGTCTAGTCAAGATTTATAAGGAAAACACTGACAAACCATCTAATGACAAACCCAATTTTTGGAACAAGAACAATAATTTTTTCAATGAAGGTGTCATAGATGCTAAACATGTTCAAGTGGCTAATACATCTAAGTCTAATCAAATCATTTCTACCCTTCCTATTGGTACGAATAAAATATATGTTCCTCAAGGTGCACCTAGAGCCTCTAGTCAAGTTAATGATAATTCACCCCTTTAGGGGAACCCATTGATGTGGTTCTTCATAAGCTGGTACAAGCCAATGCAGTTACATACCTAGTTACTCAACCCTTTGATGATACCAAACTGAAGCCTAATTGGTTTAAATATAATGATTATTGTGACTATCATAGGATTAAGAGACATTTTACAAATAGATGCATGAAGCTCAAGAATTATGTCCACGACCTCATTGATAGAGGTGGAATTACCTTGGAGGGGACTCAATCCCCCTCATCTAATGCTCAATTTTAGATATACCAAAATTATTTCCCAAATCACTCTCAAGGACCTAGCACCTCCAATGCTAATACCGGTTCAACCAATCCTCAAGGAAATAATCAAAACACTTCAAACTAATAATGTCAACTATATTAGGGTTCCCTTTAATTATGATAATGTGGTTATTTGTGTCACACTAGCTGATCCACATGTGGCCATGATTAATTTGAACCCAATATACCCTCACTCAATCATCATTATAATATTTTGGATCACCAAGAAACACTCCCACACAAATATCTATTTTGGATCTTCTAAAATCTTCCACCATCCACCAAGAGATCCTCACTAAGGCTTTACAAGAGGCTTATTTTCCTATCAATATTGACCCCACGTATTTCCAAGCACTATTAGGACACCTTTCCTCTACTTATTAGTTGGGCTTTAATTAGAATGGCATGCCATCAATCAACCCCTCCCACAATCATCCACTACACATTTAAGTCCTCATGGAAAAACACAAAGTGGAGAGGGTCCTATTGGATAATGGTTTTTCCCTTAATTTGTGTACACTAAAATTTATAAAGAAAGTGGGGTACACTTAAGCTGATTTATACCATCAATTTATTACCATAAAGGCTTATGATAATGCAAAGAGAGATTCAAAGGGTACAATTTGTCTCCCCATTCAGGTTGGTCTAGCACTGTAATACACATTTCATGTAATTTATCTTGACATGCCATGCAACCTCCTTCTTGGTTGCCCATGGATCCATTCCATGCAATTCATTCCATCCACATACCATCAATACCTCAAGTTTCCCCATAAAGGCATCAAAATAATGGTTCATCCTGATCGTCAACCTTTTGAGTATTGACCTACTCTTGAGGCCACTTTCCCACACTCTCGCCACTACCCAAGGATATAAATTGCATCTTCCAATACATGTTTGTCTTCATCTTATTTCGATCCCAATAGACTCTCCACACCATCCAAACCATGTACTCTCCTCGGATCTACATTCTCTAAGGTGAAGATCAATGATAAGAGTTGTGGAGAATATGAATTATCTAATGCTCTTCATATGGGCACCAATCCCTTACTCCACATACCTTTTGGAATCCATCTTATTCGAAGGTACCCCAACCCCCAGTTATTTAAATCTTGGGGTCCACACTTTTCTAGTCTTTGGGTATATTAGATTAGGAGAAAATTAAGGAAGATCTTAGTCAATGGATATAGAAGGAAGGATTTGATAGTAATAATACAATCTTAGAATATTTCTAGGAGGCCTATCTTATCCCTCATTATATGGCTCAAAATTTTAACTATCAAGGGAAAGGATTAGGCACTCATAAACAAGGTATGATCCAACCCATAGAACCACCCTATAATCAAAAACATCAAGTACGTGGGTATGGATCTAAGAAAAAGGAGTCCACATCACCAAGTACTTCCAATAATGTTGATTTAGATTTCATTATCATGGAATATTTCATAGAATAAGTCATTAAAGTCTCCTATGATAATTTATATAAACCCTCCTCCCTCTTTTCCACCACTATCCTTTCTATTTACCTTCCACTTCATCACCCTAAACTCATTGATTGGGACCAACATGGATTCACTCATATAAACATATTTCAAAATGATGAAGCCTTCATTGAATTCATGGGATTGCTTTAGGGTATTCCTCTTTGGGACCACCAATCAATTTTTGTTGCATTCTTGATCAAAGGGCCTACTTTGGGGAAGATGAACTCATTAACTACAACAATATAAATCAAAAGAATAGTCAATGATATTTTAGTGAAAACCTTCTTGAGGCACTTCTAGATCTATCAAAATTAAACAAAAAGGGTGTATCCTCTAATGAAAACCTCCTTGACACATCAGATGATGAGGACATTTATCTTCCTCTCATGGATACATAGCAACGAGAAAAAAAATTCATCTTGATAGAAGAGACCAAAGAGATGAACTTAGGGACTCTAGCCGAACCATGACTCACATTTGTAGTGACCTCTTTGTCAATAGATGGGTACATTAGACATTTTCTAACATTATTCAAAGGGGATCTATTAATTTTATATGGTCATATTCTAATATGTCAGGACTTGATCCTTCTTTGGTTTTCCATCACTTGGTTATTCATCCAAATACCAAACCCATTAAGTAGAATCTCTGCAAGATGCATCCTCAAGTTTTGTTAATAGTTAAGGTGGTGTAGCATCATAAATTGTCACCATTGAAAATTTCACACTATTTTTTTCTCCCCCTAAATTATTGAGCCTAATTGGGTCCCTAATTTCCTAAAATTATGCATTTTATAGCCCATTTGAACCACTTTTCAATAAATTGCAAGCATTGAATAAATACATCCAACTCATATGTTTCCCCTAGCACTTAATGTCCTGGAAATCAAGGGCCCTTCTTAACCAGGACCCAATTTTGGGATGTCGATGTCGACATTTTAACATTCAAATTTTAAATTTAAATGTCGTCTTTTGGAATCTAGTTTTCTAGAAATTAAATAAATGCTTATAAATACCTACTTGTTTCACCGTTTTGAAACTAGAACCACAATTAAGGAGAAAAAAATATTGTCAAGAGAAATTCAAGAGCAACATTTCAGTGATTTATTGCATAAGTTCAAGATCAAAGCATTATGCCCAACTGTATGTGAGTTCATCTTGTCATTTTGTCATTGTTTTGTGAAGGCTAACACTTTTTTAGGTCTCCAAAGTATTCAAGAAAATCAAGAAAGCAAGATCAAGACGTTGAGGTGACGTGCATGAATTTTTTCCTTCAAGAAAGCCATTGAAGGGGGGTGAGTTGTAGAAATTTTTGTTTTCATCATTCCTTCTTTTAAATTATCTATTTACCATTAAAAAAAATTATTATGGAAGTGGAAACACTTACACGGGGTTTGATTCAGACAAGCCCCTAAATGGCCCAACATTTTCCCTCTCTTTGAATGTGCATGTTATAGGTTTGAAGAGGATTGAAGAAATATTGAAGATAAGTTGTTCATTGTTGCATTGAAATCCCTAAATCTTGTCAAGTCATGAAAACTCATCTAAAAAATTATCCGACTACATTCTAACAACTTTGCAAGTGGAAATGGAACTCTCAGATCTTCCACCAAAGGACCCCAAGAGTTGATTAGGACAAAATATTAAAGACCCATACACCCCTAGGTGTCCCAGTCCTCCTGTGCATGTTAGAACCATTTTTTTAGGACAGGTACATAGTCTCTTACACTTTCCAGATCTACCTGCAAACTATTGTTTTGGTTTGTTATTTATCAAGATCTTGTATTTTACATCTTAGGTCATATAGTTCAATTAGGTTAATCAATTCTAAAATCATTCCAATCCATTTCTAGTCCCTCAAAGAAGGAGGTCCCAGGTATGATTGGTTCTTCTTCATGGTTGATAGTTAGTCTATTTACCTTTTTGATCTCCCTCTTCAATTAAATAAAGGAAAAGGCCCCCCTGCAATCCTAGGTTCTTTGCATTTAGGACCTAGGACCCCCACCATCATTTTTCTTCATTTCAGGTGGAACTCAAGAAGCTACTTGAGGATGGATTTATTCACCCTATTGACTACTTTGAATGGATTTCTAATATTGTTCCTATTGCTAAACCAATTGGCGGCATCCGCATTTGTACTAATTTCAGAGACTTAACAAAGCTTTTCCAACAGATGATTTCTCGCTCCCCAACATTCATATGTTTGTAGATCTAAGAGTGTATCATGTTATGTTTTCTCTAATGGATGTTTTCTCAAGCTACAATTAGATCTATATTGTGGTAGAATATTAGCATAAAACAACCTTTACGACCCCATGGGATACCTTTCTCTACCAAGTCATGCAATTTGGCTTGAAGAATGTGGGTGCTACTTATCAACATTCCATGACCGTTATCTTTCATGACCTCATTCACACCATTATGGAAGACTGTGTGGATTTTTTTCTAGGAAAATACAAGACGAGAGAATAAAATTTGACCATCCTTAAGCGTATTTTTGCTTGATTTGAACAATATTAGTTGTGGATCAATCCAAAAAAATGTGTTTTTGGTATGACGTCAACTAAACTTCAAGATTCATTATGTCTAGGAGAGGTATAGAGGTTGATCCTGCTAAATTCAAAGAACTTATGGACATGCCTCCTCCTAATACACTTAAACAGTTGAGGAATCTCCAAGAAAATTTGTAATCAATCCACAAATTCATAGCCCAACTTGTGGATAAATGTCAACCGATTAGTCACTTGATTCACAAGGATATTTAATTTCAATGGATTTCTTCATGTCAACAAGGTTTTGATAATAAAGACCATTATGGAGAGCTCGAGTGGGAAAAGAGCGGTCCAGTCCATTCAAATTTTCAAAACAATGGCGATGGTAAGGCTGAACTTGGCAATGAAGATGACCCAACTTGGTTCTCTGGTGTGTTGTTTCTCTTCTCTCAACCAAGATCTGAGGATTTTTCAAGTTTTGTGGTTTCTTTCACATGGACCAGCTGCTACTTGTTTGGAAGATGCCCTGTTAGCCTAAAAATTACATGTCTGGTGTTTTCTTTGGTGTGTTTGTTGTAGGTGGGGGTTCGGATGCTCCTATTGGCCTGTGGTGTTTCGGATTCCCTCTATGGAATTCTGCTTTGTGGGGGGTTGATAACTATGTTTCTGGGGTGGCGCATTATCCTCTTCCTATGCTATGGAAGGTTGGGGTCATGATTGTGCATTGCTCTGCTTTCCCTGCCTATGTGAGGACGTTATTTTCAGCCTTCGAGCTGGTTATTTTGCATGTCTATCTCACCTTGGATTTGTCCTTGGTTCTGCATCATTTTCTTGAGGGTGACGACTTGGGTGTGGATATTGGGTGTGTTGTGCTTGGTTCTTCCTTCAAGCCTTCATTTAGTATTTATTTTATTTTGTGTGTTGCTTCATTCCTTCAGTGTTTCTTTCGGTGATCATTGTTTTTCCTTTGGTGGACCTTTAGGTGAGGTCCTTGGATGTTTTCTCAATGGTTTGTGCAGCCAATCGGCTTGAAGGATGGAGGGCGGTTGGTTGAATCCTTGAGATGTTTTTTGTGGTACCCTAGCAAGCCTTTTTGCTACTTACACCCTACTCTTTTGAAGAGTCTCTTTGTAGGTGATGGTTTGGGTTCGGATACTGAGGTATTTGTGCTTGGTTTCTACCACCAAGACCTCATTCTACTCATGCTTTTTTCCATAGGTATTAATGCTTCATCTAGGTTTCTATTGGTGGTCATGGTCTTGATGTCTTTGGTGGACACTTGAGTGGTCTCTTGAGGTATTCTTTTTTTTCCTACTGTTAATCTTTTTGATGGTGGGAGGGTGGCTACCAAAATTTTCTTTAGTTGTTCTCTATGGTGCCCTTGTGGGTCTATGAGGTTTTCTTCCCTTATTGTTGGAGTTTCAGGGCTTCTTATGTTCTACCCTTCCTTTTTTAAGTCGGGGGTTTTGTTCTTTGGTTTTCTCTTGGAGCTGCACATCCTTGCTTCTGTGATTTTCAAGGTTATGTTCTTACTGACTATGGGCTCTGGAAGGTAAGTTTCAATGGTATGTTTCCTATTTCTTTGGGTTTCCTTATTACATAGGGTGTATGGCCTCTATTGGAGATGTCTTTCCTTTGTCATTCTTTTAGGGTTTTTTTCTTTTATTGTTTGTGTGATGACGACTGGATTGCTTTGTAAGTTCCTTTGGTGGAGGTGGGGGGTTTACCATGCTCTTTTGTTGTTTGTTTATTTCTTTGGTGCCTCCAAGCAAGGGTTGTTCAAGGGTTATACCATATGTAATGCTTATGCTTGCTGCTCTATGTTTCTACCTCAAGAGGATTGGGGCTTGTTTAAGGAGGTGATAGTGTTGGCCTCAAGTGGATTTTTTATTGTAGCTATGGTGGATATGAGGAACTTATGGTGTAAAAATTTTTTTGAGGCATACTTTGAAGGATTGTTGGTCCCTTTTGTGATGAGACTGTAGATTTCCCTCAAGGGTGTTGTGGTTGTGACTAATGCTATGGTGGAATTGTTGTACTTGTGGTTCAAGATGGCCTTTGAGGTCCTCTTTCAATGATTTTTGGTTCCTCTTGTGACAAGATTGTAGACAATTTTCAAGGGTGTTGTTCACTCCCTTGTTTCAAGAATCTCTTTCGTGGGATGACTTTCAAAGTTTTGTTTGAAGACTCAGAGTTTTTTGTTTCCTTCTATTGCTAAGTGTTCCCTCTCTATTGGAGTGTGTTTTTTCCTCCTAGCTCTTCAGATGGTGTCTTCTATTAAGGTGGATTCCTCTCCTTTTGAGGTGGAGACCTCTCCTATGGAGGTGGAGTTTGGTTCTGAGGGTTTCATGGGTGACTCATACTTTTTCTACAAGTCTTCCCCCTTGCTGCTCCAATTGAGGTGGAGTCCCTTCCTATTGAGGTGGAGGTTAGGTTTGTTGGGGATTCTTTGTGGTAGTGGATTGGGTACTTTTATTAATTTCTCCTATAGAGGTGGAGAGACAAATTGGTTATTAGAGAGGCTTAGTTATGGCTCTGAAATGTGGCTTTATGAGCACAAGGCTTGTTGTTGGTTGGTTGGTTTAAAGAGTGTGCATGGTCTCAAACTTTCTAAAAATGCTAATATTTTGGTGGTTGGGAGTTGGGTTGTCTTACCCACCCTTGGAGTGGTTGTTGTTACCATTGAAATTGGTCTAGACTAGAGGAAGTTTGTCTCTTAGATTGGTGACCATGGGGCTTTGTTAGCTAATGAAAATTATTGGCATTGTTCCTATTTTGTTTCTTGATATGGTTGTCCTGCTCTTTTTGTTGGTTGGTTTTTATATTTCAGACTGTTTTTCCAAATAGCTCTGTTATGGTTTTGGACTAGCTAGTATATGGTGGACTCGATAAATGGTGTTCATGATTTAAAGAACTCTTGTAGTAATCTCTTGTTTTATATTAAGTACAGTGGTTCTATGGTTAAAATTATGTTTTTTGGCCTACATGCCTCCTTGGATATGTTATTTCTTGATGTTGGCTGGTGTTGTTGTTTCACCCACCCTGTTTTCTTTTTTAAGTTCTGGCTGTAACCACGGGATCAGGGCCCTTCCCCTTCTTAACTAATCAAAAATAAGGATTTGTTAAAATTATGGAATATTCAACTAACCTGCCTATTCTCATGCCTCCTGCATCAATAAAATCACTCTTACTTTACATATCTACTACTTTAGTTGCACTTGGAGCACTTCTTTCTCAACATGATGAGAATGGGAAGAAAAGTGTGGTATACTACTATAATATCATAAAATTGCACCCCTTACAATTTCACATACATTCTTGCATCTACTTTAGTTTCAACTCCCCTAGTACTTTTGTAGGCTCATTTTAGCCCTTGCATCAACCTTTTCCCTTCTCAGGATGCTCAAAAATCCCTTTTCGGTAAATACCTTCATGCGTCAGCTTTGCATCAAACCTTATGCCTTTCTCATTTGTGTCATTTTGTAGCATGATGTGTCTAGACATTAGCACAATGTACAGACATATGTGTGCCATGTTAGCATCCTATGACATTTCAACATTTAAATGGCCGCTTTTGAGCATGTTTTCCACTTGTCAGCAAGTTTTGTCGATGGTAATGGCTTGGGACGCCTTGTAACTGCTCGGGAAGCTTCTTTTCCCTTCTCTCCTCTCTTTAAAAGTGATCCTTTCAATCTATTTGTTCTTCTTGTGTTCTACCTTGAACTCTCCTCTCCTTTCTCACTCTCTCAAGCTTGCATAGCTCTCTCTACAACTTTCAAAAACACTTCCAAGCTCTCTTGCTAACTATCTTTGCAACACTCTCAAGTTATTGCAGTGCTCTTTGCAGCTTTTTTGGCTCTCATATCCCTCTCTTTCATCCTTGTTCTCATTGGATTCCTTAAGCTTTGTAGGTGATATCTCTTTTGTCTTGTGCTTGTGAGCATCTTGGGATTTCTCACATCCTTGTGATATGGGTTCTCCTCCTTGAGCAGGGATTTTTTTTATCACTCTTGCATTCATTTCATTTCCACTTACTATCTCTATCTATCTATCTAGATTTTTATGGAGGTGGGAACACCAAAGCGGTGGTTTGACTGAGGAAAACCCCTATATAGCCACAAAAGTTTCCCTCGATCTTATGTGTGCAGGCATAGAAGATATCTACTTTTTGAAGGCTCCATTGCTTGGGTTGTTGTGAGCATTCTCTTTCTCTATCCTCTTTAGTTCTATCATTTTCTTTACTTCATTTTAATTCTATCATATTTTGTTACTTTCTACTATTCTAAGAGTTCCTAGCAGTCAAAGTAGAAGTAGTCGCTATGTTTTTTCTATGGCATTCTTGGTTTTATGTTCATATGAGACGGTAGCGCGCATTTAGGACTCCAATGTGTCACATTGTTAAGGGTCAAGTCATTGCAGATCAGTTAGAAGAGGCCCCTCTACTAAATGCTTATCCATTGGTTACATATTTTCCATATGAGTGACTTCACCATCACTAAACAAGCTTCCTAGAAGCTATATTTTGATGGTTCATTTACCCAACATGGTTCAAGTGCAGGTATTCTCTTTGTCACCCCTCAAGGTGATTTCATACCTAATGTTAGGTCTCAAAAATGCAAGTTTGAACCATGACAGGTTTCCAAGCTCCCTCGACGTTATTGGCCAACTAACAAGGCCAACTAGTACAGTTAAACCTTCTACTCTTAAGGCTCTACTAAACCTAGGTGGGTGTACCTATATGAATGTTGTAGATTTTAAATTATGCTTCCTACTTGACTAAAGTATCCACAAATGGAAATTTGATAGTGGATAGGTATGATCTAAATTTGGTCTAAATTGTATATGCAATATTGAGCTAAAAATTAATATGTCCGGTTAAGAGATAAATATAGAATGGATGAAACCTAAAAGGATAAAATGTATAATCCCAAGGCCTGGACTTATGATATTGAATATCTACTGCTATCACCATAGGCACAATTTCCATATACTCTGAAACCTCCATTCCCAATACCCATCCCACCGAAAAATAGGTGTACTTCACATAAGGTTCGAAAAGATCCACATGAAAAGGTGGTCCCTCATTGTCCTCCATTGGAATCGGTTTGCCACCATGCCCAATTCTATGTAGGGGTAATCTCCAACCCTTATAAATGGTTTCCATTCTTCTGAATTCACTCTTGATCTCTTCACTTACAATATTCTCATTGCACATCCCTTCTGATTTGAAGACCTCGCTTATTGCATTCTCAGACACAAGTATTAACGGATTCCTAGATAGATCACATATGGTCCTATATTTTGGATTATAATGACTGGCCAGCATTTTCACCAATTTGACATTAACAAAGACATTAGGGCAAACTAGTTTACCTAAATTGAGCCTCCAAGGGTTACATACTAGCTCAAAATGATTCCTTCGGTAGTAATGGAAACTGAGCAGTTCATAGCCTCTGATTGGGGTCCAAATATCTCCAATAAACTTACATTCATTGTCTAATTTATCCACTTCATCCCTAAGTTGTGTAGAGCGTCTGGCTTTAGGTCCAGAACTGGGTAGTTGGTCTATGATATCCTGGTTCAATTTTCGCTCGGTGCCCTCCAACTGACTTTCTGTTTTCTACTTTTTCCCTTTTGATTGACTACTCTCCCCATGTTTTCTACCTTATGATTTCTCTGGACCAGTGCTTTCCATTCTATGAAAATTACAATATTCAAGGGATGAAAGACTTACTGTATTTCACCTAAAATTCCAATTTGAATGAATGCCCCAATCCTCCGCTCATTCTTCTCCTCTTCCTTGTTGTCAATTTCATGAAAGAATGCCCTTAATTGAATTCACCTGGATTTTAAAAATATTTTATGTTTTCATGGCACCATTAATGTCTTGGTTGTGACATAAATGAAGCAGTCTCTTCGAAATTCTCACTGTCACATCACGTAGCATATCAGCAAGATATTTTAAATCTTTGGTTGATCCTTCTATTCAACGTTCACATATCCACTAAGACATCTTGCAACTCCCCCAACATCACAAGTCTCCCCAACAGTTTCACTTTTATTTTTTGAATGTCGCCATGACTCCCACCGAAGAATACCCATCACCATGAATTAATGAATCGGGCCAACAGTTCTCTGCCTTATCCCAAAGGTTCCTCGTCTCACTGATATATTCCCTTTTGTTAACTCAAATTGACAAGATAAAGCAATTGTTCGGCCGATGGAATAACACTCATTGTGACCTTCCTTAGATCTCCCCGCTGAGGTTTATTTTACCAATACATCCTCTTTTCGGCGAGACCACATACATTGTTCTCCCGACATTTTAGCTCTATGCACATTGTCATGCACCACCTTGTCGATATAACATGGGGGGTCGGTAAGACTCCTCGAACTCCTCTCAGCATCATTTGTCTCACTAAACAAGGCTTCATTTGCTTTATCGGCGAGATCGATAAAGGTCTCAGGTTGTCTTTTGGAATCTCACTCCTATGACTCCAGTCTAGCCGATACGTATTCCTTTGCTACGAGCGGTGGGATAAATATAATTTTGATATGACGTCATGCCAATAGTCATTGTTTTGCCAATAGAAACTACGAACTCGTGTTCTCCCAACATATGTCCTCATCGATGTGACATAACCCGTTTCTTTCTGATATACTAGAGGAAATGTGCATCAGTATCGATGAGACCTGCATCATCTTATACCGATATGTTCCATATTTCAAAAAATTTAGGGTTAGACAAAATTTATGTGATTATATGATAAAATTTATCTAGATCTTGGTGAGTATGCTATAAGAAGACAACTTTAGGAATCCTTGTGACACTAATGAGCATGAATGGCCAGTGATATTTTTTTCAAAAATTTATATTTCCTACAGTGGCTTCATCTGGGGATGAATGATTGTGAGATCATTGCAAGGATCCAGATCTCTGGGTAAGCAGACCAACCTTTATGGATGAAAGCAAGTGGAGATGAACATGATCCTAAATTACTGTACGTGGAGAAAAATTAAATAAAGGAATCTCAGGATTGTCCATGTACTAGCAATTCCTGTACCTTTTATTTCCTATACTACTGTGTATAAAAAATTTATGAAAGGTTTTGTTAAGAGTTGTCCATGCACTGGCAACCCTTGATCCTCTGTAATTTTCAAGAGAAAAAGTTCTTTAGAAATTGTCCATGTATAGGCAACTCTTATTCTTCACTGCTCATATTTTGCAAATAATATGAATCCTCTCCTCGTTTACTAACAACAACAAAAGGTCCCAACCACAAAGCTTCAAATTTTCCATGTTTTCCTTTCTCTTGGCACCTAGCATTCCACATCAATACCAGGTCATCCTCTTCAAATTTTCTATTTTTTGCCCTTTTGTCAAACAAATACTTCATTTGTGTTTGCAACTTCATGTTTTGGTTTTGAGCTAGTCTCCTCATTTCATCAAGCTCTGCTAATTGTTCCATTCTCTCTTCCATCGGTTCAGGAACCTCTATGTCTTCTTGAAGGATAAATTTGTAAACTAGTAGCAAATTTTGTAAAGGAATTTTGGCTTTTGTTCCATATACTAGTTCATATGGGGATTTTCCAATTGCCTTTTTGACAGTGATCCTACTAGCCCATATAGAAAATTTTAATTTTGAATCCCATATATTTTTGTTTCCACCTAGCATTCTCATTATGATTTTTAGAAGACTTTTGTTACTGGACTCTGCCTGACCATTAGCTTGCAAATGGTAAGGGGCAGAATAAGAGATAGTAATACCATGCATACTGCAAAAGGTCTTAAACTCATCCGATCTGAAACACATCCCATTGTCTGTGATTAATCTCAATGGTGTACCAAACCTGGTAATGATATTATCCATCAGAAAATTGATCACAACTTTACTTGTCGCCTATTTGGTTGGGATTGCTTCTACCCATTTGGTGAAGTAATCAGTGGCTACCAATATCCATCTGTGTCCTCCACTCGATCTCTCTTGTATCTCCCCAATAAAATCAATCCCCCATTGATGAAAAGGGGCTTCAATCTGCATAGGCCTAAGTGGTAAAGCTCCCTGATATTTCATTTTTCTTGAAAATTTTTGACATGCTTCACATTTTCTTACATATGAAAAAGAATCATTAAAAACTTTTGGCCAATAATAACATGCCCTGAGAATTTTATGTGCAGTTGTCTTTGCAGAATAATGGCCTCCACAGACCCCTTCATGAATTTCTTTCAAAACACGATTAGCTTGTGACTCATCTAAACATAACAGCAACATTCCATCTATCTTCTTCCAAAATAAATCACCTTCTATGAATACATATTTAGAGGCATGTAGTTTCAAGGTTCTTTTTTGGTTATCATTAAATCCTTCAGGGCACTTCATGTTTCTGAGGTGATACATAATGTTTGTATACCAAGGTGTATGCCCAATAATGGAAATTGTGTTTCTTTCATCTTCCACATTACAAATTTGATTTGCCTCAATATTTGCTTCTGCCATTAACTTGGCCAATCCTTGGCATCTTATTGATTTAGTAATTTGTATTTCCATATCAAATTCTTGGATTTTATTAATCCACTTGCATCTCTTCCTTGTTACTTATGACTGTGTAAAAATGTCTTTGACAGTAGCGTGAGGGACATAAGAAATCACTTTGGCTCCAACAAGATATGGTCTAAAAGCTTTTGTGGCTCTTACTAGTGCAAAGGCTTGTTTTTCCATTATGTCATATTTCAATTCTGATCCCTGAAATGATTTACTAAAAAGGGACATAGGTTGCTCATGACCATCCTCATTTTTTTCTAGCATAACAACATCTATAGTGTGCAAGGAAGCGAATGAAAATATTTGAAAAGGTTATGTGAAATCAGGAGATTTGAGGACACAGGATTCCTTGATGGCTCTTTTAATGGATACAAAGGCTTCTAATGCTTCTGGAGTCCATTCATTTTTTTGTCCTTTCCTTAGCATTTTTTATATGGGCTTAATAATTTTAGAAAATTTAGACACAAACCTTCTAACGAAGTTAATCTATCCAAAGAACGATTGGATGGCTTTGATAGTTTTAGGAATAGGAACCTTATCTATGGCCTCAACTCTCTCAGGATCTATTCTAACTCCCTCCTTTGACACAATATGTCCTAAGATTTTTCCCTCTGTAACAACAAAATGACACTTTTTAGGGTTCAAACTAATACCATATTCTAAGGATTTTATGAATATTTTTTCCAGATGTTCTACATGATCTTCACCCCTTTTTGAGTAAGAAGTAAGGTCATCTTGATATACCACCATTATAGTATTAATCAAGTCTACAAATGCTAATTCCACAGCTCTTTGAAAAGTCGCTCCTGCATTTGTGAGACCAAATGGCATTCTGACATAAACATATGTTCCCCATGGAGTTATGAAGGTTGTCTTGTACTACTCAGATTGACCGACTTTAACCTAATTGTAACCATAGAAACCGTCCATCATAGATAACAGCTCACACCCTATCACTTTGTGTAGTATAGCCTCCATATTAGGTAGAGGGTAATTATCCTTGAGGGATGCCAAATTTAAATTTCTGAAGTCCACACACAGTCTGATCTCTCCATTTTTCTTTCTCACAAGAACTAGGTTTGACACCCATGTTGAATGTTTAGCCAGTTTAATGATACCCCCATCTCTAAGCTTTGCCAATTCCTCCTGCATCTTTGGTTCTAATGTAGGGTTAATAGGTCTTCATTTCTGTCTAAATGGATTTGCATCTAGTTTCAATGGGATTTCATGTTGAAATAGGTCTTCCCTATATGCCTTGAGATCTTCATAAGACCATGCAAATACATGTTTATATTTCCTGAGTAATGAGATCAACATTATTTGAACTTTCGGGCTTATTTTATTTCCCATATATACTTTTCTTGGTGCCAGTTCAGTACCTAAATTTATCTCTTCAATATCTTTCATCTTAGTTGGTGTTTGTTTCATAAGAGATCGATCATTTCCATCATATACTCTCTCCAATGCTACTAGTCCTTTGGGTATTTTATTAGTTCTAAGTTTTAAGACCTTCTTCCCAAATACTATCTACTCTCCATTTATTTCTTCTACAAAGGCATTAAAGTCAATTTCTTAGGCCTCATATTGGTCTATACAGTGAAGAAACTTCAGGAGGTTAGTGTCCTCATTAAAAACCTACCAATTGTATATATTTTTAGGCACATCAGGTCTTTTCTTGAACTCAATTTGAGACACTCCTGCCAATGTGATGTCATCCTTTTTTAGTGCTAGGTTCTCTAGGAATTCTGCCATTATATTTTTTGACCGATCCACCCAATCTATGGAGAAAGCATCAAATAGAATGATTGTATCCCATATATAATTCTTGTATTGCTTTAGACTCTTATTCTTTGCAACATATTTAGATCTGACCTGTGACACAACTAGCTCTGAATCTCCAAAAATAGTTAACAATTTAATTTTGTGCTTGACTACCATCTTCAAACCAGTTAACAAGGCTTCATATTCCGCCATATTGTTTGTACATTCAAATGCCAACAAAAATGAGTATTTAAATGTAGTACCTTCAAGAGATATGAAGACTACCTCGACTCCATTACCTTCTTGGCTACATGCCCCATCAAAGTACATTTTCCATACCCCTTGCTAGTTTTTAGAAATATGCTTATCAATTGGATCTTTGTTTACTAATTCAGGTTGTGATAACTCCACTCTAAAACTCCCCAAATCTACATCACAAAATAAATTAAGTTGTTCTTGAGGAACACACTCAACAATTTGATTCATTCTTGGATCCCTATATAACTTGACCTCTTCACCATTCATTGGTATAGTGGCATATGATAAATCGAACTGCACATTACCCCCCACTGTTGCAATCCATTGTCTCAATAAAAGCATTCCAAACTGAGGAGGTGTGTCAATTACAGTTATATCAATATTGTAGGTAGTTTGGGGGTAGGTTTCTAATCTAACTTCCACATTCTTTATTATTCCTACAACCGGAACAAGTCTGCTATCCATGGCGTAACATTTACCTCCTTCTACATCTACCCACATACCAAGTTTTTTCATTGACCCTACTCGCATAATATTCATGGAAGCACATGAATCTATCATGCAATTTCTTACTAACTTACCACTTATGAGCAAGGTGGTAAAAAATGGGTCAATCTGTGGTGTATTCATTAAGCATGCTTCTGGGATTTTTATTTCCTTCTTCTTGTTGGTGGTTTCAGGGATCTCTTTATTTTCAAAGTTTATATTTTGATTCCCCCTAGACATCAATTGAATGGAACCTTCCCTATATTCATTAATTTTCATCATTTCAAGTAATGGGACAGATATTTTTAATTGAGATAAGGTTTGTATGAAATCAAAAGATGTACCTTCGGTTCTAATCACCTTCTTTGATTATATCAATTCTCCTTTGCTTTCTTCCTTTTCCTCTTTGCATGTTTGACTTGGCTTTTGCTTCTCGATGGGGATTTCTTTACTTTCCTCTTTAGGAGCCCCCTTTTGTTCCTTTTTGTCAAGTTGCTTATCATCTGTCCTTTTTGATGTCTCATTTGGTACCTTTTTATTTTTTACAAATATTTCTCTTGGGATGCCCTCATCTCTACTCATTGTTATGTTCCTCAATCGATATTTGTTTCTATCTTCCTCCACTACTACAATAGTCAACCTCTCAACCTCTTCTTCACTTGGTCTCCTTATACTGTACCTATTAGTTTGACATGATGCAATAGGGAGTTTTTCTCATTATCACTTTCTTCATGATCAGAGAAAACCTATTGTTCTGCCATATGAATATTGTATTTTTAATGGTCAACATCATACTCATATCCCTCCTCCTCTAAAGATGAATATTCCTGATTCAAAGCAACAAGGGTGTGGGAAGTTAAATAGACATTCTGGTCTTCACCACCATCATTTTCCAGTGTATCTTCTTCAGGTATTGACTAAGTTGTAACACAATGCTCTGGGGAATGTGGTGTGTAACACACTGGGCACCAGGGACTCTTATCTACCATATATGCTCCTTTCCTTTTCAATGGATCTGGTGTTTCTTTATTTCTTGGTCTATCATTCACCAGATTCCCATCCTTCTAGTTTGTAGTATAAAGCATGTCATGTAACCTTGGTCTTTCATTCTTATATGTATTTACTTGTCTATTTGGGGGAGCATATGGGGGAGCCCTAGGGTTTTCCCTTTTATAAATCATCCCTACAACTTTCTTGTTATTCTCAGTGTGAGTGCTATCTTTTGGGCTTCAGCCAAATTCCTAGGATCTATGTTCCTAAGCTCATATCCTATCTTGGGATCAAAATCTTTCAAGTAGATGCTCAATACAATAAGGTCATCCAGCTTAGATCCATGAGGTATCTTATTGTGTAGCTTGGAAAACCTCTGATTAAAGTCATAAGCTGACTCATTTTGATGCTTTTGGATAGTTACCAACTCATGCAAAGAAAACTCTGATGCACATTGATTACTGTATTGTTGGAGAAATTGCTCATAAAATATATGAATAGAATCAATGAATGTTGTCGGTAAACTCTTAAACCAGTCTCTGGCATCCTCAATCAGTGACATCATAAATAATCTCATTTGTACATCCTCATATTGCATATCCAAATCTTGAATAATTGCTTTAAAGTTTCTCAAATGCTCCTTTGTTGTGAGTGCACTACTTCCTATGAATTTAGGGACTAAGTTTCTCCAATTGTTATCTAGAGGGTAAGGGTATATCTGAAATTTGGTCAAATCAAACTGCCTAATCATGGTTGTATATTGTGGAGGAGGGTTGTGGTAATGTTGATGTTGATACAATGGATTACTATATGCTATGTATTCCTGACCTTGTGGGGGTATGTGTTACTGATAAGGAGGTGGTTGAATGCCCTTATATTGTGGTGGAGCATTTTGATGTCCACATTGGTTCCTCAGCTGATTCTGGTGGGCCTGTGGAGAATTTGATGGTTTTATATTGTTATTTTTATGAGGGGGCATATATTTAGGTGAGTCACCCATTGGCATTTAAATTTGAGCCTTTTGCAACTTTAATTTCTCAAATTTTTTCATTGCCTGAAGCCTTTGCTCATATTCTATCCTTAATCTTTCTGCTTCTTGTCTCATGCATTCTAACTGTGCATCTGCCTCATTTTGGGTGATGAGTTCATGATTTTCTTCAGATGCTTCTTCATATTCAAGTCCCTCCTTAAAAAGTGTTGCTCTCTGCTCAAATTCAAACTCTCTTCTTTTTTGAGCCTCAAAATCAGTCGTGAACTCGTCATCCTTCTCATGATTCATTTTCCAAAGGGGGTTCCTCTTCTCTTCTAGAGTGTGGATTTCTTTAGATGGGTTTTTTTCATTTGTTAATGTGTCATAAGAATTATGTGTTTCTACTGGTGGTTTCGATGTTTTGTTTCTTGTTGCTAGGCCAGGGTCATCAGACACTTTCTTTCCCTGATCATTTTTAGAGTTTCACTTACTTTTATCATTAGAACCATCATTATCTTTATATAAAGATCTTTTTCCCTGCATATTGTGAGTAATCATGATGGTCTAAACTATAGGTTGATTCCTTTCTGATTTGTATCTTATTGTATCAGTCTTAATGCTTTTATTCATTCAGAGTCTCCACCCACCTTTTCTAAAAGTGAGAAAATTATTATTATTTCACCCAGCGGAGTCAATTTTCAAATTTCTTTAATTATTATTCTCTTTTAGTGACTCTATATGGAAAGGTTGTCTACCACTAGATTTCTCTTAAGTTTCCCTAGCAGAGTCGCCATTTGTTAGGTCTCAAAAATGCAGGTTTGAACCATGAGAGGTTTCCAAGCTCTCTCAACGTTATTGGCCAACTAACAAGGCCAACTAGTACAATTGAACCTTCTACTCTTAAGGCTTTGCTAAACCTAGGCGAGTGTACCTATATGAATACTAAAGATTTTAAATTATGCTTCCTACTAGACTAAACTATCCACAAACGGAAATTTGATAGTGGATAGGTATGATCTAAATTTGGTATTAATTGTATATGCAATATCGAGGTAAAACTTAAGATGTTTGGTTAAGAGATGTAAATAAAATGGATGAAACCTAAAAGGATAAATAAGACCAGTGCTTTGTTGGGTAAACGGAGTCAAGTGAAAGCCTTAGATGAATGACTTCTATCTGGAAGAGATTCTAATTATTTGGCATATTATATTAGTTTATAACTTGTATAAACATGCAAGAATGTAATTACCAATCTCTTCTTAGTGATCCAAATGATACTTCTAGATTATTGTGAATGACTTGAATGATTTAATCTTTACTTGAAAGAACCAACCAATCACACCACAAAAATACAACAAATGTGTATTGATAAATTGAGAATATACTTGATATGTCAATTTAAATAACAAAGAAATATCAACCTTGGAGACAACTTGATAATATTTTCAATTAATTTAACAAATAATTGATACGAGAAGGATGCCACACAATCAGAGTTCTTTCATTGATCCTTCAAAATGTCATACATGCATCATGGTCCTTTGAAACATTATGAAAATATTGTATTTCTTACTATCTACTTTCTATCTATCTTCATTCTAATCCCCTTTTTCGGTTACAAAAATGGATATTTATATACCTCAACCGCATGAAAAGATGTGTCCCTTCAGAAGTGCCTTAAATATGAAATACTATGAAAACTAATACTGACTAAGCTCTATTAAGCCATAAATGGACCCTTGACATATGATCTGTGTAGTCTCGATGCTCATTTGTATCTGCATCTCCTAGTGCATTATGGATCACAATCTCCCTCACCACCATCTGTTCATTTTTCTCACACGATTCATCCAATGTTGTATCTTTCGCAGTAGTTGTTTTTAAAATCTCCGGGTGTATTAATTCACTCTCGCTCTTCCATGTGTCCATTTCTTTCAACTTACCTCCATCATCAAAGAATGTAGTAAATCCATTCTCAGCAGCCTCCATCAATTCTTGTGCATCCTCTTGTAACTCCTCAAAGAAACCTCTATTCTTGTCCATAACATGACTAGCATCCTCAATTGCTGCATTATCATGAGTATCCCACTTTTTTATTTCCTATAGTTTCTCTTGGATTCTACCATCCACTCTTTTATGTTCTTTTATTGCATCAAAATACTATGAGTGTTTTCCCCAAAGTTTATTTAACCAAGTGGTTAAAATGGCCTACCTCTTTTTTATTACTATTGTAAGTGTGTCCATTTTCCCTTGAGCATATGCACTTGATCCTTCCCAATGGTCCTGAACCTTTGAAATTTCACCCTGAGTGAGCATCTTTCTAGGCCCTATTGCAACATCCACTAAGTCTTTTAGATGCTCATTTCCCCTCAACATTATTTCATTGTTTGTTTTGTACGTTTCCTTCTCTCTGATCAATGCCAGTATTTTGGCTTTATTCAATTTTTCCACATTAATCCCAATTTCTGTTGTTGCAATTGGATCAGCCTCTCCAACCTTCAAGTTCATGACATTTTCAAATTCTTTCTTAGTGTCAATAACAACTGACCTTTTATGGGGTGGGTATAAATCCCAAATCATCAATGTCTTTTCATTAATTATATCTTGATCCTGTATATACTTATGTTACCTTTTCTATGCTAAGCTTATGTGTAGTATTGTTGTCTTTTAAGAAACTATCAAAAACTAATGCAGAATTGAGGTCTAATCCTAGGAAAATCATGACACCAGCCTTTTCCAATATTTCTCTCCCTTTCTCAAGGGTCATATTTTTCATCTCTTTCTCTGCATCATCTTTCAAACTTTTCAACAATTGCTCTTCATTTCCTAGTGTCACGTTGTCAATCAATTCTCTTACTTCCTTACCTTTCTTCTTATACAAAAATGTTTTGAATTCTGAATTTTTTATAAACTCATCATCTATTATAAAAGATTTATATTCTTCATCTCTTACATTTGTACATACATTTTCCTCAATATTCATTTATTTGGCAGAGTAGGTATAGCCTTGAGTTCTTGTCCTTGATACCTTACTAGATGAACCCTGGGATATGTCAGCCCTTGATACCTTTTCACTAGAGGATAACATATCCGTATCTAGCAACTCCTGATTGTGTCACTCAATTACCACCTCTGCCTATTCTGCTTCCAACTTTCTTATCATATCATCAAACTAGTATGGAACATGTTGATAGCCCCCAAATTTTATCTTCTGCTTGGCCGAGTGGATATACCCTTTTGGATCAAAAAAATTTCTCAATGGCCCTCTCTTCATATTGTATTGTAATAACCTATCAAGAATCAGGTTATATCACCAAAGCACAATGTACTGGGCATAAAAGTTTGTTTTCCAAAAGAGCTTAAATTCATGACACTAGAAAAATCCATCTATCTAACAATCTCCAAGTAGGCAATTCTGTCTGGAACTGTTCTAGGAAAGATAAAAAGGCATCTTCAAATCCATAGACCCTAATCATAGTTGCATTCTCTAGACAATACCAATCTCCCCAATTATGGTTGATTGGTCCATTAAATTCTCTAGGTCTGAGGAACCTCTTTATCTCATCAGATAAAGAATAATCACATGGATGATTGTATAACTTATACAAGGTTTTTACAAAGTATTCTTCAAAGTGTACAAAATTGGAATTAGCAAACCTGCTATCCCAAATAGCAGTCCATGACTGAATAGGCAATGGCCTGCCTTATTTATCAACTTGTGAAACTCTCAGCTCCTGGGGCCACAACCCTAATTCTTGTCCAAAGTATAGCACCAAGTGCATCAACAATGAATAATTCCTAAGGTGCAGGACAGAGGCTCCATTTTTTATTGCCATCAACCCTATGTCAAGTTCTTTAAATACATAAGAAGCACAATCCCAAGGCTTGGAGTTATGATATTGAATATCTGCTACTATCACCATAGGCACAATTGCCATATACTCTGGAACCTCCATTCCCAATACCTTTCCCACTGAAAAATAGGTGTACTTCACATAAGGTTTGAAAAGATCCACATGAAAAGATGGTCCCTCATTGTCCTCCATTGGAATCGATTTTCCACCATGCCTAATTCTATGTAGGGCTAATCTCCAACCCTTATAAATGGTTTCCATTCTTCTGAATTCACTCTTGAGCTCTTCACTTAAAAAAAATTTCATTGCACATCCCTTCTAATTTGAAGACCTTGCTTATTGTATTCTCAGACACATGTATTAACGAATTCCCAGATAGATCACATATGGTCCTATATTTTGGATTATAATGACTAGCCATCATTTTCACCAATTCGACATTAGAAAAGACATTAGGGCAAACCAGTTTACCTAAATTGAGCCTCCAAGGGTTACATACTGACTCAAAAGGATTCCTTCAGTAGTAATGCAAACTGAATAGTTCATAGCCTCTGATTGGCGTCCAAATATCTCCAATGAACTTACATTTATCGTCTAATTTATCCACTTCAGCCCTAAGTTGTGCAAAGCATCTGGATTTAGGTCCAGAACCAGGTAGCTGGTCTATGAGGTCCTGGTTTAATTTTTGCTCGGTGCCCTCCAATTCACTTTTTGTTTTCTTCTTTTTCCCTTTTGATTGACTACTCTCCCCATGTTTTCTACCTTTTGATTTCTTTGGACTAGTGCTTTCCATTCTATGAAAATTACAATATTCAAGGGATGAAAGACTTACTGTATTTCGCCTAAAATTCCAATTTGAATGAATGCCCCAATCCTCCACTCATTCTTCTCCTCTTCCTTTCTGTCAATTCCTCGAAAGAATTCCCTTAATTGAATTCACCTAGATTTGCAAAATCTTTTATGTTTTCATGGCGCCATTAATGTCTTGGTTGTGACACGAATGAAGCAAGCTCTTTGAAATTCTCACTGTCACATCACGTAGCATATCGGCAAGATATTTTAAATATTTGGCCGATCCTTCTATTCAACGTTCACATATCCACTAAGACATCTTGCAGCTCCCCTGACATCACAAGTCTCCCTGATAATTTCAATTTAATTTTTTGAATGTCGCCATGACTCCCACCAAAGAAAACCCATCGCCATGACTTAACAAATCGGGCCAACAGTTCTCTGCCTTATCCCGAAGTTTCCTCGTCTCACCGAGATATTCCCTTTTGTCAAATTAGATCGCTGAGATAAAGCAATTGTCCAGCCGATGGAATAACACTCTCTATGACCCTCCTTAGATCTCCCCGCTGAGGTTTATTTTATTGATACATCCTCTTTTTGGCGAGACCATGCACATTGTTCTCCTAACATTTTATCTCTATGCACGTTGTCATGTACCACCTTGTCAGTATAACATGGGGGGTCGGTAAGACTCCCCGAACTCCTCTCAGCATCATTTGTCTCACCGAACAAGTCTTCTTTTTCTTTATTGGCAACATCGGTAAAGGTCTCAGGTTGTCTTTTGGAATCTCACTCCAATGAATCCAGTTTGGCCGATACGTATTCATTTGCTACGAGTGGTGGGATAAATATAATTTTGATATGACCTCACACCATCACGTCGATAGAAACTGTGAACCCGTGTTCTCCCGATATATGTCCTTATCTACTTGACATAAACCATTTCTTGTCGATATACTAGAGGAAATGCGCATCAGTATCGGTGAGACCTAAATTATCTTATGTCAATATGTTCCATATATCAAAAATTTTTAGGGTTAGACAAAATTTATGTGATTATATGATAAAATTTATCCATATCTTGGTGAGTATGCTATATGAGGACAACTTTAGGACTCCTTGGGACACTAATGAGCATGAATGGCCAGTGAGGTTTTTTTCATAATTTTATAGTTCCAACACCTAATTCATTCAAGATAGCATTTATGTGCATGAACAACATAGTTGAATATGAAGCCTTAATCACTAGATTAGGAACAATGGACCAATGGAATATCAATTGACTAAATGTCTATGGTGACTCTCAACTCATCCTAAAAAAAATTAACGATGGGTTCAAAGATAATGATGAAAAGATGCTCCCCTAGAAAGTGAAGAGGGTCATGTTGGATAATCATTATGCCCCCAATTTGTGCACATTAAAATTTATAAAATAGGTGGGGTACACTCAAGTTGATTTAGACCATCAAGTGATTAGTAGAAAGTCTTATGTTAATGCAAAGAAAGATTCAAAGGGTACTATATGTCTCCACATTCAAGTTGGTTTGGAATTGCAATACACAACATGCCAAGTCATTGATCTTAACCTACCATACAACCTCCTTCCTAGTCACCCATGTATCCATACCATGTAGGTCATTCCATCCACATACCATCAATGCCTCAAGTTCCCCATAATGGCATCAAAGTAATGATTTATGTTGATCCTCACCCTTTTGAGTAGTGTTGCACTCTTGAGGCCACTTTCCTACACTCTCATCACTTCCCAAGGATAAAAATTGTACCTTCCAATGTAAGTTCATCTTCATCTTATACCGATCCCAACACTCTCTCCACACCATCCAACCCATCTACTCTCCTCAAATCCATATTATCTAAGGTGAAGATCAGTGATAAGGGTTGTGGAGAATATGAATCAACTAATTCTCTTCATGTGGTCACCATTCCCTTTACTCCACATAGCTTTGGGAAGCCATCTCATTCAAAGTTACCCCAGCCCCTAGTTACTAAAAGCTTGGGGTTCACACTTTTCCAGTCTTCAGGTACATTGGAGCAAGAGAAAATTGAGGAAGATCTTAGTCAATGGATATACAAGGAAGAATCTAAGAGTACTAATACACTCTTAGAATATTTCCAAGAGGGATATTCTATCCCTCATCAGATGGACCAAAAGGTTAACTATCAAGGGAAAGGATTAAGCTCTCATGAACAAGGTATGCTCCAACCCTTAGAACCACCTGCTAATAAAAAAACATCAAAGATTTGTGTATGGTTCTAAGAAAAAGAAGTCATCCACATCACCAAGTACTTTTAATAATATCGATTCAGATTCAGATTCCATTCTCATGGAAGATATATCAAAATAAGTAATTAAAGTCTCCTCTAATGATTTAGATGTCTCCTCCCTCTTTTCCACCACTATCCTTTTAATTGGCCTTCATCATCCTAAACTAATTGATTGGGACCAACATGGATCTGCCCATATAGATGTATTTCAAAATAATGAACCCTTCATCAAATTATTGGGCTTGCATGAGGGTATGCCTCTTGGGGACCACCGATCTAGGTTTCTTTACACACTTGATCAACATGGCTACTTTGGGGAAGATGAACTCCTTAACCACAAAAATCAAAAATCAAAAGAATAATCAACGATCTTTTATTAAGAACCTCCTTGAGACACTTCTAGATCTATTAAAAGTAAAAAAAAAGGTGTGTCTTCAAATGAAAACCTCCTTGAGGCATCAAAGGATGAGGAAGTTCAACTTCCCCTCATGGATACACAATATTTAGAAAAATCCACCATCCTGATAGAAGAGACCAAAAAGATTAACTTGGGGACTCTAGCTGAACCATGACTTGTATATGTAGTGACCTCTTTATCAATGAATGATTATCATACATTTTCCAAGATTCTTCAAAGGGGCTCTATCAATCTTGCATGGTCATATTCAAATATTTTAGGACTTGATATTTCTTTGGTTTTCCACCACTTGGTTGTTCATCCAGACGCCAAACCCGTTAAGAAAAAGCTCCACAAGATGTATCATCAGGTTGCTTTACTAGTTAATGGGAACTTGAGAAGCTACTTGATGCTAGATTTATTCACCCTATCGACTACTCTGAATGGATTTCTAATATTTTTCCTCTTGCTAAACCAACTAGGGGCATCCGCATTTGCACTAATTTTATGGACTTAAACAAGGAATGTCCAAAGGATGGTATCTCACTCCCCAACAATGATATGCTTATGGATCTAATAGCGGGTCATGTTATGTTGTCTCTAACAAATTGTTTCTTATGCTACAATCATATCCATATTGTGGTAGAATATCATCATAAAATAGCCTTTACGACCTAATGGGGTACCTTTTCTACCAAGTCATGCCTTTTAGGTTGAATAATGTGGGTGCTACTTATCAACATGTCATGATTTTCATCTTCCATGACCTCATTCACATCATTATGGAAGACTATATGGACAATTTTTTAGGAAAATCAAAGACTACAAAAGAAAATTTGGCCATCCTTGAGCATATTTTTCTCAATTAGAACAAAATCAGCTACGTCTCAATCCTAAAAAATGTGTCTTTGGTGTGACATTGGATAAATTCTTGGGATTCATTGTTTATAGGAGTCATAGAGGTCGATCTTTCTAAATTCAAAGAAATTATGGGCATGCCTCCTCTTAAGACACTTAAAAATTTGAGGAGTGTCCAAGGAAAAGTACAATGCATCTATAGATTCATAGCTCAACTCATAGATGAATTTCAACCGTTCACTCACCTGATTCACAAGGATACTTCATTTCAATGGAGTTCTTCATGTCAAGAAGGCTTTGATAATATCAAGGAATATTTTGCTAACCCGCCTATTCTCATTCCTCCTACATAAATCAAACTATTGTTACTTCACATATCTTCTAATTTAGTTGCACTAAGGGAACTTCTTTCTCAACATGATAAGAATGGGAAAGAAAGAGTAGTATACTACATCATTCGTATGCTTGTTTCTTATTAGATTAATTATACCCCTATAGAAAAGTAATACCTTGTGATTGTGTTTATTTCCCAAAATCTCAAACATTACATGCTTAGTCATTCTATTAAACTCATCTCTAAGGTTGATCCCCTCAAGTATCTATTATCAAGAACATCCTTAATAGGTTGTATGGCTAAATAGGTCATTCTTCTTTGTGAGTTTGATATTGAATATGTGGATAGGAAAGTGGTTAAGGGCCTAGTCATTGTGGATCAGTTAGCAAATGCCCCTCTAGTGTATTCTTATCCATTGGTTAAAGGTTTTCCATATGAATATGGATTCACTATCACTGAACAAGATTTTTGGACACTATATTTTGATGGTTAATTTATCCAACATGGCTCAAGTGCAGGTATTCTCTTTGTCACCACTCAAGGTGATTTCATACCTAAGTTATTCAAGCTAGCTTTTCCATGCACCAATAACATAGATGAACATGAAGCCTAAATCACTGGATTAAGAACAATAGTCCAATCAAATATCAGTTGAATACATGTCTATGGTGAATCTCAACTCATCATCAAATAAGTTAATGATGAGTTCCAAACTCACGATGAAAAATTGCTCCCCTACAACCGCATGGTTGATGATTTCAAGAAATATTTTGTCCACATCCAGTTTGAGAAGGTCCCCTACCTCCAAAATAAAGCAACTAATTCAATTTTCACCATTAGCTCCTTGTTATACAAGCCCCATGATAGCCATGAATGAAAATTTTTAGTCGAAGATCTTCTTTAATGCTATCATATCATATCCTCAATACAAATATGGTGTGTGAAATTATTGCTCTTGAAGTCCCTTAGTACTATGACATATATATCTTCCTTCATGATAACATATTGTTGCCTAACCTCACTTGACAACAACATTGATCCTTCATCCATCATGCATCCCATTATACCATCTTAGGAGACCCCTTACATCATCAAAGCCATTATGGTTTGTTACTGCAATGTTTGAACACTAAGAATGTCAATTTGGTATTACATGAAGTACATAGTGGTGTGTGTGAGTCTCATACAAGTGGAATGTTCCTTGCTAAGAAACTTCTTTGAACATGCTATTATTGTCCCACTATGGAGCATGATGCATGTGAACATGTTAAGAAATGTGTCCCTTGTCAACAATATGCATATTTGATACATGCATCATCTCAAGCATTATAGCCCATTACTTCACAAATGGCCCTTTTCCCAATGGGTCTTGATCAATTCAAAAAGATACATCCCTCTTATCTAATGGACACATTAATTATCACCACTACTAAATACTCACCACATGGGTGGAAACCATTCCCCTCACTCTCATCACTAGCCTCCAAATTTCCAAATTCATCCTTTATCATATCATCTACAAGTATGGTATCCCTTCCACCATCATTACCAATAATGGTAGACCTTTTAAGAATTCACATGTTTGTAATCTTTTCAAATAATTCCACATCCACCACTAGTTTTCCACCCCATAATATCCTCAGGGAAACAACCAAGAGAAGGAAACTAATAATACCCTAATCAAAATCCTCAAGAAAGTTGTCAATGAAACTGGTCGTGATTGGTATATCCATCTAAATCCCACCCTTTGGGACTATATTGCACTAACATCTATAAGGTCTACCCACGCTACTCCATACTCATTATTCTATGGTGTTGAATCCATCTTGCTGATAGAAGTGGAACTCCCATATTTGCACATTTCATTGAAAAATATCATCAATGATGAGGAGTATCGAGTTGCACATCTGAGCTAGTTAGAGATTATGAATGAATGACTCCTTAATTCCTATAATCATCTTCAAGCACACCAGAAGGTTAAGAAGAAGTTACAATAAGAAGATCAAGCCTCACCAATTTTAACTTGGTGATATTGTACTTAAGGAGAATCGATGAAACCTGTAACTGTAGATTAAAAGATGATCTTTCGAATATGATAAGATGGATAATCTATAACTAGAATAACAATGTTAATCCTAATCTAAATAATAATCTAAAATAAAACAACAAAGAATGAGGAAATAAACATAATAAACTAAACAAATTAATGGAAAGATCTCACCGAATATGCGTTCACCCCTTCGAATTATCTTGATTTTTCTTCTCCATTTTTCCTTTTCAATATTCTTGCCCTCAGATTTTTGTGTTTGAATGCAAGCATAACTTCGTCGAGTGTCTAAGAAAAATATCGAAGATAAGTTTCTTCTCAAAAGTGTATGATTTCAGGAGGAGGAATAATGATAATGACAAGCCATTTTATAGATTTTGGGTTTTCGAACGATCGGCTCAGATTGAAAGAGAGATCGACAGATGAGATTGATGAATGCCATGCGATGTGAGTTTTGTCTCAGATAGAACATGAGTTAGAACACGAGTTAGAATACAAGTTCAGGAAAGATTGCAAGATAGAGACTAAGTTAGAACATGAGTTAGAACACGAGTTCAGGATCTTAATCTTCAAAAATAGAAGAAATAGACTTTGTATGCAAAAGACAAAGTTAGAACTTGAAGAATAATGCATTTGAATGCAAACAGGAGTTTAGAACTAGTTAATCGACTAGTTGTGACAGAGAGTCTTCTCGCAGAGATAAACAGGTGTTGAATCCGGAGATAACTGGAGAACTAAAAATAGATGTCGACTCAGAAGGTGAGTGAATGACTTAGATAACTGAATGATAGAAGAATGTGACATAAATAATTAAAATATGAATTAAATGTTAATTTAATTCAACATTCAAAAATAAAATACTTTAATTAAATAAATAAAGTAATTTATTTAATTTGATTGTTTGAAAAGGATAATATAAATAGTCAAATAATAAATATTTAATTATAGATAAAGGGGGTTAAATGAATAATTAAATAAAGATATTTAATTATATTTGGAAAAGTATGATAAAGGGGTAATTAAATAATAAATTATTTAATTGATAGATAAAGGGGGAATAATTAATTAGTTAGTGACATAATTAAATAAATATGATTTATTTAATTAATCAAGTTGAATAAAGGAATTAATGAATTAATTAAAAAGGGGTATTTAATTAATAGAGGAAATATGTGTTAGAAAGGTTAATTAAATAATTAACATTATTTAATCAAGATGACGGACTATAGAAAATTATGTCGAATGTGTACTCGTAGGCTTAGACCAATTTTCAATGTCTACAGTTTGCCCCTCTTTGATACAATGTTGGTACGGCATTGTGTCAAAGAAAATATGCCCCAATCATGCCCCAACATGAAACAGGTTAAGGTATGCCCCCTCGAGAAAATTGACAAATTTTGAAAGTTTCAAAAAAATCAGGAAATATTCCTGATAAGTCAATTTGACAATCAGAAATGCTATGGAGTTGACGGAATTGATTTTGGAGATGATACGGATGAGTACGGGTCATTTGAAGTTGAAATGTTAAGTGGCCAATAGACTAGGGCTGAAGAATTTCCATTCAAACCCTACCTATAAATAGGAATTAGATTTAAACCTAATTCATTTGCACCCAGAGGAGTTAGAAAAAGAGGAGGATTTCTCTGACTAGCAGACGAAAATCACACCCATTCCATATGCTACGCATCGAGGATATCGGATCCGGACGTTCAGGAGGCCAACCGACATAGGACCACCGGTATGTACCCAAAAGAAAACTCTTGAAATTTATTTTTTCATGTAGATTTAGGCATTTGAAAAGTCAATTAGAAAATGTGGTGTGTCGTGAACGACGCATATGCCGTCGTATTCGCCGCATGTGACTGTGAAACGACTCATGTGTGAAAACACACCTAGGCTAGGTTAGGCATTTTAGGGATTAAACACATTTGAATTACAATCCACCACATATGTATTTATGCAACGCATCTGCATTAGGAATAGACATATGTTACCCTGGTAATGAACCGCATATGCATTAGTGAAACACATATGTAGTAGATAGGTAGGCTTTAGAAACTACACCGTATTTTTTAAAAATGCACCACATGTGCAATAGGTCAAAAGTTGGTGCGGGAAATATGTGATGCATATGTAATATGCACCACAAGTGAGGCTTTATGCAACGCATTTTCAAAACTACACCGCATCTGTTAAAGTGAGCCGCATTTGACTAGTAAAATTTTTGCAAACTTTTTCTAAGAAAAACTTGAAAATTCTTGACATCATGTTTTATATGCAAGTTGTTTTAGATCCTATATATACACGGGAGTCACGTCCGAACACATTCAATCTAAGAGATCGCTTGACGAGTGTAGAGATTCAACTTCTATGGAGACTGGGTCTACGTCACTATTTTTCGATGCCCACTATTTGGGCGAACAGGGGGATATTGACTACATTGTGCGAGCGATGGCACACTAAGACATCGTCCTTTCATTTTCCAACTGCAGAGGCCACTGTCACATTGGAGGATGTGTACAGGATATTGAGACTGTTTATTAGAGGAGAGTGGGTTATGTATGATACCCAGCATGGATTGACCGAGTTGGTGAGGTTCTATCAGGTAGACGATATTAGTAGGCTCGGCATCAAGCACGATGAGATCAGATGGCCAGTGTTAGTAGATAGATATGACATGATTGATTGTATATTATGTACATTGATTGGGGGGATAGTTCTTCTAGATAGACGGGGTCACATATTTCTAGTTGGATGGGGTGCTTTGTTGGTTGGTATGTTAGAGAGTGAGACTAGGTATGCATGGGGTCCATGTCTACTTGGGATGTTATACTTTCATCTACACGATATTGCTTATAGAGACGCATAGTCATTGAGCTATGGGACCACTTTACTGATGGTATGGGCTTGGGAGAGGATAGCCATTTTTCATTCTCTAGTTACAGTAGAGCATCGAGAGAGATTCCCATATGTATTCCGATATACAGGACACATGTGGGAGACACAGGATTTTGGAGACATGCATTAGATATTCTAGATTAGTTTACATGGAGACCATACATGGATTGTGAGGAGTGGGCGGATGAAGAGGTACATTTGGTATTCTATAGACAGACACAGTACCTTATTGGGAGGATTGTTTCTATTGTATATATCATTGAGCGACACTTGCCAGATAGAGTTCTGAGACAGTTCGGAAAGGTTCTGGATGAGCCTCGGAGTAGAGCAGAGTTTGCTCGTTCATCTAGAGAGGTTCCATAGTGGGGGCCTATGATTCTAGTAGCTACTATAGAGGTAGAGATATAGGCCTTACAGCCAGTACAATGGGGTTGGAGAGATGGAGCAGCAGACCCAAGGACTACAACTGTGTATGACGCATGGTGGGTAGAGCATCAACCTATTCCTTATACAAATCCATATCAGTCGGCACCTATTGAGAGATGCGGGACAGGACCTAGAGGACGGCGGAGAGGTGGAGGTGCTAGAGTCGGGAGATTTGGAGAGAGAGATGGTGATGGGAGAGGTGGTAGGTGAGGACAGAGAGGATGGAGAGGTGGAATTTCACCTATCCGAGAGGTAATAGTAGAGGATGTACCGATGTTGGACATCAAAGGTGGAGTGGATGTACTGGCTAGGGATGAGCATGTTGTAGAGGAGCGTGCAAAGGTGGATATTGGAGTGGAGGATGTTGCAGAGGATGTAGATATGGATATGGCTATATAACCTCTGGGTGTTTTGGCAGGATATGGAGAGGATGATATTGAGGATGATGTTGAGGAGGAGGCACCAATGGAGGAGTAGGAGAGAGATCTCAGGGATCAGATTGTGGAGGGGAGACAGGAGGAGGATGCTCCTAGGGTTGGTGGCAGGGAGGCTTTGGAGGAAAGACTCAAACTTATGACAGTGGATTTTGATGCTATGAAACTAGAGAGAGATAGTGCCTACACAGAGAGGGACAGTGCATAAGCAAAGAGGGACAGTGCTCATACAGAGAGGGACAGTGCACTTATGGAGAGAGATCAGGCCATAGCTCGAAGATAGGTAATAGAGGAGCAGTTCATAGAGGTCAGATGCCTTTGCAGTGGTTATTCATCTGATGGCATGGTACGAGAGTTAGTCAGATCGATTAAGAGAGCCACCTATTATAGGGAATTATATGAGGCAGTGGTACTAGCAGAGAGACGAGCTCCTATATTTTCAGAGGTGCACAGTCAGAGGTAACAGAGCAGGAGTTAGAGGACACAGAGTATTGAGGGTTTGGCAGGACCATCGAGGGCAGGTGTATATGAGAGACCTTCCACCTTCACAGAGAGCACCTTCGAGGCTTTTCCCACCACCTTCACCACGTGATAGCAGTGGCAGTGGGACACAATGATAGGGTTACATATGTAGACCTTTGTATTTTGATCAAAGAGCTTGTGAGCTCATGTTTTATTTATGGATACATTCAGACATTGTACTATGACACACTATTTTTTAGCAATATATATATATGATTTTGGCAGCTTCTATATGACATGTAGTTCTATGTTATGGATGATGCATTATTTCTACATGATCATGTTTCCTAGATGATGTATGTATATGTGTTATGAATGAATGTTTCTATATGTTATGAGTTATGCATTTTATAATGATATGGATGTCTTAATTTACTTATGATAATGGATGCAAATGTTCTATATGATGCTTATTTATATGTGATGGTGATATGTACATGAAATGTTTACATTATTTATGTTATGATGATGAAATGCCTATTATGTCATGATTTCAGATGTATGTAATGAAGATGTTAATGTTACTATCTATATGTTTGAAATGCAATGCAACTATTTGAAATGCTTATTTGAATGTATGTAAATGCAAATGACCTAATGCTTTGATTGTGTCATAGGACTTTATCATTATGTCAAAGAAGAGAAATGTTAGGATGAAATGAATTCAGAATGTTAGTAAGAAATAATGACGGTTGATTGATTGAGAAAATGATATTATCTTCGATATATTGCCAAAATATGCTATGCTTGCTTGTTATCATCATTGGGTGGGACATGACACAAATGGATAGTACACACTATGATATGAGATAGACCATAGTGTACAAAGTCATCCATCTGTGAAAAAAAGACAGTCACAGACAAGGAGTGTCTTAACTCATACTAAGGACAGAATTGCCCCAATCATTTTGTCAAGACAAACCATAGACAACAGACAAATAAAAGACAGGTCATGAGACATCATTGCTCCTCTAAATCCTTGATAGGACATCCTTGCTTCTCTAAATCATTCAAGGGAAATCCTTGAGAAAGCTAGTAACTGGACTAATTCACAAATCGATAAAAAGATAAGACAAAATAAGATATAAAGTCATAAAGCCAAATAAAAGTATTCGCCAAAACTTGATCTTGTGGGATTGTTTGATGTTTGATGTTTGACATAGCGTAATGTGAGAGATGACACATACCGCATAAGATGTTGAGTCTGGTTTCGACTTGGTGACTTCTGTATAAGGCATGACAAAGCCTGGTTTCAAAAAGACACGTGCCGTATAAGACGTTGGAGCCTGATGATGTTGAAGTAACAAGCTACATGAGACTATGACAATTTGATGACGTTTGTTGACAAGAAAGACATATCTTGCTAAGACATAGGTTGATCGCTTTGACAATGTGTTTGATATTGACTTGATGACAGTTTGAGATGTTTTTCCTTGTTATTGCATGACTTGTTTTGATTCCTTGACTGATAAAAAGTGTGTGTGTAGATAGTGTATGACATGAGATGATACCTTAAACTATGATATACAACTTGTGTGATAGTGATTATGAATGAACCCTATTGGACTGACCTAGTGTGGTCTCGAGAGCTCATCAATTGATTAGCCTTGCCTACATTGTACACGTAGAGACCTCATAGTTTGACATGACCAATGACTTTGAATATACAAAGAGTCATGATTTAAAATGTGTGATACATGACAAACCTAGATTGACAGACCTAATGCCTCGGGGGCACATCGATTGATGGCCTTGCCTATATCCCAATCATAGAGACAACGTAGTTTGACTATGACTGACTGAACATAACTGACTTGACACTGTTTTTGGTATTTTTTGACATGTTTTGATTTTTTTTGTGAAGTTTTCTAATGTTTTTGGGATTTTTCAAGACATTTTTGATGGTATGATGTTATGTACAAGGTGTCAGGGTATAGAACAAGGATTTGCCCCTAGTCGAGAATAAGATTTGGAAGATGGAGTGGATAATGTGATGGAATGGACGCTAGATATCAATCAATGGATAAGACAACCATTTATTATGAAAGATGGTGAAAAATTCTGATTAGAATGATGGTAGATGAAAGAGCAAGCTTGACTACACATGGTGCCTATTTGCCAAGTTTTCACCATGGTACTTATTCATAGCGCCACCAAAGCGGTCTTCACTATTGGATGGATTTATCTCTTTACTTTTTTAATTTTCTAATTTTTTTGGTGTTACAAAGACGCCTGTTTGCCAGGTTTTCATCAAGGTAACCATTTTTTTGTTTTTTCATTTTTTTTGTATTTTTCTAGATTAAGACACGGATTCTCATAAGCTAAGCATAGAACCTCTTTAGATGTAGACTGTTGATAGGTGACAAAAGTGGCTCTCCTTCAGGAGTAGAGAGTTGGTACGCTCCTGACCCAAAAGCTTTAGTGATAGTATAAGGCCCCAACCAGTTAGGTTCAAACTTACCCGGTTTCTCTTGTTCAGCTTGGTTCTTAGGATTCTCCATTAATACCAGGTCACCAATGTCAAAGTGTCTATTGAGGACTTTCATATTGTAGCTATGACGAAGATGATTTTGGTATGCTTGCAAATGATCTAGCGCTTTCTGTCTTTATTCATCCAGTAATTCTAGTTCTTGTAACCTAGATACACAGTATTCTTCATCATCAATATGACCCTTCAAGGATACCCTTAGAGAAGGTATTTCAACCTCAATAGGTAAGATAGCTTCAGATCCGAATACGAGGGAATATGGAGTGGCGCCAGTGGGAGTACGGATGCTTGTGCGATAAGCCCATAAGGTGGGATTAAGTTGTAGGTGTCAGTCATGACCAGTGTTATTGATAGTCATCTTAAGGATTCTAACAATGGTCTTATTAGATGCATCGGCTTGGTCATTACCTTGTGGGTAATATGGGGTGGAGAAATGGTGTTAGATATGGAAATCTTCACATAAATGGTGTACTTCTTAGTTCTTGAATGGGTGGCCATTTTTTGTGATTATGGATTGGGGTACACCATACCGACAAATGATATAGTTTAGGATAAACTTAGATATTTGTGTGTCGGTTATGTAGGTTATGGGAATACTTCAATCCATTTGGTGAAGTATTCGGTGGCGGTAATGATGAATTTATGGCCGTTGGATGATGGAGGGTGTATCTTACCTATGAGGTCAAGTCCCCATTGGGCAAAAGGCCATGGTGAAGTAATTGGATGAAGCTCCTATGTTGGTGCTCTTATCAAATCCCCATGTATCTGACATTGTCTACATTTCTTTACAAAGATGTATGAGTCTTTCTCCATTGTAGGCCAATAGTAACCTAGTCTCATAATATTATGGGCTAAAGTAGGACCACTCGAATGAGATCCGCATATACCCTCGTGTACCACTCACAAAGTTGTTTGTGCTTCTTCAACATCGAGACATCTCATTAGGGTGTTATCTAAGGTATGTCTATACAGGGTTTCTCCGATGATGGTGTACTTAGCTGACTTTCAGATGAAGGTTCGATGTTGGCTATTGGACAAGTCTTGAGGTAAGGTTTGACTAGTGAGATAGTCGAATATGTCTTTATACCAAGGAGACATAGGACCAATAATGGTACACACCATCACAGTATCGGGGATGGACCAATAGCTATTCAACCAGAAACTTGAACTTAGGCACATTACTCAGAATATCCAACAAGGAACCCATGGTTGCCATAGCATCTGCAGCTCTATTTTGAATACATGGTATTTGTTGAAAAGTAATGTTATTGAAATACTACTTGAAACTATCATCCATACGCTTGTAAGGGGCAAGCTTCTCATCCTTAGTCTCGTAATCATCATTTACCTGCCAGATTACCAGTTGAGAGTCACCAAAAACATGTAGGCTCTTAATCTTCCATTGAGCTACCATTTTTAACCCTGTCACTAAAGCTTCATACTCTGCTATATTGTTGGTACAAGGGAAAGAAATCCTGAATGATTTAGGAATGGTATCACCTTGAGGTGTAACAAATAGGATACCGGCTCCTGAACCACGATTTGCATGTGACCCATCAAAGTATAGTTTACATTCGGTTTTAATGTCAATGTTGAAGAGAAATTCATCAAGAAAATCTACCACTAAGGGATGGTCTGCCTTCATAGGTGCATCGAATAACTGATTTGCAATCACCTATCCTTTTATAGCCTTCCTCTCAACATACTAAATGTCATACTCACTAAGTATCATAACCCATTTAGCCAATCGGCCTGTTAATGTTGCCTTACTTGAGAGGTATTTTAGTGGATCAATCTTTGCAATTAACATTTTTTGTCAATTGAGCATATAGTGCCAAAGTTTTTGGGTAGCAAAGACTACCGCAAGATAGGCACATTCTATGTTGTTGTAATTCAATTCATAGCCCACTAAGGTATGACTGATGTAATAGACTGCTCTCTCATGACCTTGATCATCGTGTTGTGCGAGAAGAGCCCCTAATGCCAATTGAGTTGCCAAAATGTATAGTATCAATGGTTTTCCCTTTGTAGGTGGCATTAAGACTACTAGAGTAAGCAAATAGTCCTTAATTTGTTGGAAAGCTTCCTAAAATTTAGGTGTCCACACAAATGGCACTCCTTTCTTGAGTAGGTGTTGAAATGGGTGTATTTTATCTGCCAGTTGTACTATGAAATGCCTAATGGACTGTAATCTCCCTTGTAGGGTTCGGAGTTGACCAATGTTGACTAGAGGAGGCATTTCTATGATAGCTCTTACCTTCTCTGGATCTACTTCAATGCCTCTTCGAGAGATGATATACCCTAACAGTTTCCCTGATTTCACTCCAAAGACATATTTCTTCGGATTTAGCCTGGAGTTATAATTCTCTAGCCTTTGGAATATCTTGTCTAGAACTTTCAAATTATCTTCCCTTATTTCTAATTTAGCTATAATTTCATCTACATAATCTTCCATGAGAGTATGTACAAAGTCATGGAAAATTGTAGTCATTGCCCGTTGCTAGGTAGCTCCTGTATTCTTAAGGCCAAACGGCATAACATTCCAATAGTATTTGGCCCATGGACATGTGAAAGTTGTCTTGTGTTGTCTTCAGCTACTATTTTAATTTGGTTATATCCAGAGAAACCATCCATGAGGGATAGCATCTTGTATCCTGCTATAAGATCTACTATCATGTCAATATTCGGCAAAGGGAAGTCATCCTTAGGACATGCCTTATTGATGTCTCTAAAGTCTATACAAATGTGAATGCCCCCAATTGGTTTAGTCACTGGTACAAGATTTAATATTCAATCTGCATAGTCTATCATCCTTATGAATCCTACATCCAAGAGTTTCTTAAGTTCTGCCTTGACCAATAGAGCAATTTGCGGATGCATTTTCCTTAACTTCTATTTGACTGGCTTAATACCTGGCTGTAGTGGTAAATGGTGCAATATTAGGTCTGGATCAAGCCCAGGAATGTCAGTGTACAACCATGCAAAGTTTATCTGACTCTTTGTGAAGAAGTCCTTAAACTCAGGTTTTTCTATCTTTGTTAAAGAAGCTACAAAATATACCTTCCAAGGATTCTCTTTTGTACCTATGTTGACTTCAACAAATTCTTCTACTAGCATCAGTGACTTTTCCTATTCAACGAGGAGAATATTTAAACCTCTATCCTTGGGTTCCTCTGAGAGGTTTTCACCCTCGGATATGTCCTTTATTTTGACTTTTTCTTTGTCCAAAGGCGCCTTTCAGTTTTCACCTAGGGACTCATCATTTTTATTTTCATTGTCTTTTTTCTTTTTATTCTCATTTTTGCAACTAGAGGTGTAAATAGACTCCCCAAAATATGCTTTGTCATCCAAGTCTATGGTAAAACTAGATTTATGATCCCCTCATGGTATGCCTTCTCTAAGTCCCATGAACTTAGCAATTGCTTCGTCGTTCTCAAATGTATCCATGATAGGTGTACCTTGTTGATCCTAGTCGATAAGTTCGAGATATATAAGGGGCATGTCATCATCGGAGTTTTTAAAGGTAGTTGCTGACAAGGTGAATATAGAATGGTTGACATGGTCGCAGAAGTTTTGGACTAACTCCTTCTTGTTCTTCCTCCTAGGGGTAGGTATACTCTGATGTGGGACTATAGTAAGGGCGGAATCATCAAAAGATGGTTTGTTAAGTGCCCAAGATGCATGATCAAGGGTTTCCCAATAATAGTTATTTTTCCATTCTTCTTTGGACAAGTGTTTCCTAGGACGGGGACTAGATGGTTTTGGTACAGGTTTTATCGTTAGGTCCAATTCTCTAAACAGGGCATCTATGTTCATGGTACTGGTAGATGAAAGGGAATCCCATATATAATCACTTGAGTAAGGGGATTCATCGTAAACTAGAGGTTTGTTGTAGACTAGGCGAAGTGGTTCATGAGATATCTCGATGTCTATGCAAGCACTCACATCCTCTTGAAATGGTGATGAAGTACTAGGAAACCCAATTATAATCGGTTGACACCCTAGCCCTAGGTATTTTGGTCATGGGTAGATAGTGATCGGTTCCGTCCTTCCATTTTGATATAGTCCTAACCCACTGTGCCTTTCATAGCCTTCATTTTGCATTATCTTAAAGCCTTTTCCATACTGGTCCTTAGTTATTTGAATAGACAAGGAGGGGTATTCATGTTCTTCTTGATACAACCAGGAATCACCTTGATCCACAATTTCTTCACTTAACTCTCCCCATTTGGTCAATGTCATTGTAGGGGGAACATGAAATGTGACCACTGACTGTCTTCTATCTGCCATGGGTAAGCCATATGCCTTAGGTGGAATTAGTTGACTGACACAGTATGATGCCTTTATATGATATTCACCACAGCCCTTGTCTTGGATCTCGAGCTTAGGAGTGGATGATGGTGGTTTGAATGTGTAATTAGGGAAAATCAAATATAAAACTAGAATAACAAGTTATCAAAACCCTAATTAGCACAATAGAGTACAAGCAAGCATGAAAATCAAAAGAACAAGCAAATGCAAACCAATCTCCTAGCTTCAATTGATTTATCTCCATTTCTCTTCTCCACCTGCATGAGAATGCATGATTTTGAAGGTTTGAATGATTTGATATGTTGATTGCTCATTTTTGCAGCATAACGATAAGATGAAAGATAATAGAAGAAAATAGATAAATAAGAAGAAATTTTGGCAGAGTGATGATGCTAGAAGAAGATCCCCCAAATGGCCTATGAAAGGCTTGATTTATAGGAGAAGGCTGATTTGATTCGATGGCCAAGATTAAAATTCAAATTTGTGATATGTGTGGCTAGGATTAAAATTTTATTTTAGTGCCTATGACACACATTAAGTCGGTTATGACATGAGGCTAAAATTAAGATGTGAGGAAATAAGTGAGATTCTTTTATTTATTTTGGAAGAAAAGATGCTTATGACGCACAATGAATGGGGGTAAAAATAGGATGTGAGTGGGAATCTCATAATTTAAATAATAAAATTATTTAAATTATTTATACATGTGAAGAGTTGTAGTCATGTGACACATGTTGCAATGTGGTAAAAGTGAGAGATTAATTCAAATATATAATTTGAATTATTTTGAGAGATGTGAAGGGGAATTAATTAAGTAAATGAGATTTAATTAATTAATTGGGAAGGTGATTAAGTGGAATAAATGAGATAAGTGAGATAGTGTAATGACCTAGGATAAAATATTACAAAATGTCTGACAAGGTCATGTATCGACTAGGTAATATTATGACATGGACAATTTTGGGTGTCTACAAAATGAAATGGACTTAGTAAGATGTGATGGGTCAACGTATAGGGATAAAGTGGATGATGAAGCTTCTTGGATAACTGGTACTTGTTGTTGTGGTATTTCCCTTAGGCTTTTACAATACTGAAAAGGATCTGGATCACCATAAATAGTGATCTTTGTGCCATTATACGGGAACTTAAGACATTGGTGATATGTTGAAGGTACATCTCTCATTGCGTGTATCCAAGGTCTACCTAACAACAAGTTGTACAGAAGGATGAGATCCAAGACTTGGAAGCTGGTATTCATGATTGTTGGGCCAATTCTTATAGGGAGTGTGACAACTCCTTTGGATGATCTTTCCTCATCATCGTAAGCCTTGATGACTATACTCTTAGAGGTATCTACGCAGTCTTCTGAGAATCCTAATGCCTTAACCAATTTTAGGGTACACAGGTTCAAACCTGCTCCTCCATCTACCAAGACTCGTCGGACTTTAGTTTGATGGACTAAGACTTCAAGATGTAAGGGGTCATTATGATCAGATTTTTCAGTTGAGTAATCTTGTTGGGAAAATGTGGCATGATGCGAGTTGGTCAAATAACCCACCATTTCTACAAAATGATTAACATCTAAGTCTGTAGGAACAGTTGTGTTATGTAGAGCTTTGTCAAGAATGGCTCGATGCTCAGGTGATAAAGTCAATAATTCCAAGATAAATATTTGCGCGGAAGTTTTACTCAATTGATCAAGAAGGTTGTACTTAAACTTGGAAGTTTGCGTAGATGGCTCAGAAGAAGGACTTGGAATAGTAATCTTAGTTATGCGTGTGTTCACATTACATTCTGGATGCTTTTTAATGGTGATGGTATTGACATTCTCATCTGTAGCTTGGAGGTGATTTATGATCGTTCCTTTACCATAGTTATACTTGGTATTGTTATAATTGGCCAATGGATTATTCTTGGGTCCTGAACTGGAGGCTTTTCCTTTCGTGTGGTCATGTAACGGGTCCGTGAAGACCTTATGATCACTATTCCTGGTATTTTTTTGCCCACCGACCTCTATGGTTCCATTTTCAACAAAGTCTTGTATAATATTCTTGAGTTGGTGACATTGTTGTAGGTTGTGTCCTTTCGTTCGATGATAGTCACAAAAAGAGTTATCATCCCACCATGAAGGTTTGAACTGTCCAGGATCATACTCTCTTGGTTCTAAAGGTTTGATGAGATTATGTTTAATCAACTATTTGAAAATAGTCTTGATTGGTTGTCCTAAAGGTGTAAATTCACATGTAGGAAATCTTCGTTGTGGTCTTTGTTGTTGTGAATTTAGGACATAGTTGGTTGTTTGATCTGGACTATTCATCATGTCTTGATTGGAATTGTAAACTCTAAGTGTGATAACTGGTCCTTTATGTATGTTTTTAGCATCAACAATGTTGTCATTTGTAACATTTTTGTTTCTAGACCAGAATTTGTTTCTATCATTTGGTGCGTTCTGATGTTGGACAACCGGATTTTTGCTTGGTACTTAATTTCTCCTTTGTCTATAAGGCCTTTTTCAAGGATGATGCCCTTTTGTACCAAGTCTAGGAATGAAGTACAACAGTGTACCCTTAAGTCACTTTGTAGTTTTGGGTTGATGTTTTCTAAGAATATCGTGACCTTTTGCTTTTCTGGTATTTCAACTGGACATCTGCTAGCTACACTTCTCCATCTCTGGAAGAAAGTGGTGAAATTTTCACCGTCTTCTTGTGTTGTGTGGCACAAGGTTGCTATTGTTACCTCATTGTCTATGTTAAAGGCAAAATATTCGACAAAATTCTTAGCTAATTCACCCCAGGATCGTATGCCATATGGTAATTTAGAAAACCATTCCAGTCCTATCCTGACAAGGGTTCGTGGAAATAGTCTCATCAAGTATGTGGGGTCATATGATATGTCCATGCATGTTGTTGAGAATTCTCTAATGTGTTCCAAAGGATTCTTTCTCTCATTATACTTAGGCAAAATTGATATAATGTATCCATGGGGGAAAGGTTTCATATAAAGCACTTTGCCAAATGGACATGGACATAGGTCTTGCGCTGAGATAGTTTGTTTGCCTGACATAGACATGTTGTCCATCTGTTGTTGAAGAGTTTTCATTTGGTTTTGAAGGACATCGACTTGTGTCAAGGACATGGTGTTTGTGTTGTTTGGATCAATGTAGGTGTTTTGATACGCCATGTTCTATGACGGGTTGTGATTTGACGAGGGAATATATCCTGTTAGAATGTTCTGATTTGGTATAGGGATATTCCCTATCTGAATGGTCTGATTTGGTATAGGAATGCTTCCTGTTTGAATGGTATGATTTGGTATAGGAATGTTTCCTGTCTGAATGATCTAATTTGGTATAGGTATATTTCTGCCAACTTTGGATCTCTTACAGTCGTGTTGGTGCCAAAGGGGTTGGAGGAAGTTGCCCCCACAGTAAATTGTAAACCTTGTGTTATGTTGAAAGGGGTTGTGTTTACAATTGAAGATTTTTGAGTTGGTATGCCAGTTGGTATCGCTGCGGTAATTTGGGGAATAGAAACACTTGACATGATAGTTTACATTCGTTGAATCGGTGGTGTTTGCAAAATACGAATATCAAATCCTATGGGTAGTTTGGCACCTTCTGAGAGCAACTTTGCTAGATAGCATTGGGGATCATTTGCCAAATACTCATCCATAAAGGATGCAAATTTAGGATCTTGTACTACTGCTTCTATGTCTTCTATGTAAACTTTCCCATGTGTGTCTCTAATGACGTGTTTTTCAAGCAAAGGTTTGTGTGGTAGTTTACTTCCTGATGGTTGATTTCCGAATAGATTGATGAATTCATTGGGGTCTTTCATTGCTTTATGTATCTTTTTAGACCTTGTTTCGACCATGAAAAAGTTGCACAAAATGGGGTAATGCAGACTACGTCTAAAAATTGATATGAACTATGTCTATGTTTTTGAATTTTTTTGACAATAATGACGTTGCTAAAAGGATTTCTAAAAAGAGGTATACTAAGATGACATATGATAGGACAGACAATATGTAAAATCTCAAGTAGACTTTGACGATAAATGAGTCTAAGACGGGTATAACCTACCAACTATGGAATAAATGCATGCAAAGATTTGTTTTTGACCAAGGAACCTGATTGTATGACAAGGACAGTTGACAAGGTGAATTTTCCAAACTAGACTCTTGAGCTGAAAAGATCCACTAAATGGGACTAAAGTGACTAGGTTCAATGATTGTAACAAACCGAAACATGAACGTTTCTAATGATGAGGAAAGTTATTATTATGTGATATAAAATTTCCTAGGAAGTATCTACATGCATGCAACTTAGGATGACTATGACTAAGACATTTACTGTGACTAAGATGTATTTGACACCTAATGATGCAAGGTTTTTGAGAAAAATTTTGACAGTTTTTGTCCAAGGTTGATCTTAAGAACCAAAAGCAAATAATGACAATGATGTTTCGGACTCAGTTCACAATTCTCGAAGTTTTATGTTGACTGGAAAATGCGGTTCACCTAACAGTTACGGTTCAAATGTTGATAGATGAGGTTTTCGATAGTGCATGCGGTGTTTCTGACAGTTGCAATTTTTCCTATGAAAAATGTGGTTTACCAATACATATGTGGTTCTAATATGGACTTTATAAACCTAAATGTTTTGACAGACACTTGCGGCTCGAAAATTGACAAATGTGATTTGCATGCACACATGCTTCTCAAAATATGACAGTTGTGGCTCGTAATATCCAAACTATGAATGATAATGCTTTGAAAAACACATACGCTTTTCCCCTAATAGATGCGACTCTCTATGACAGATGCGGCGTTTAAACTGACAATTGCGACTCAATTTTTTGATAGTTGAAATTTTCCCAAAAATTTTTTTGATGACAATGTTTGTTGATCAAGATTTTGATGAATACAGTAGAAAACAAACATAGCAATCAATGTATTTTTAGTTTTTGTGATGAAATACTTGTTAAGACTCGAAAAACATTTACAACCTAAGCTTTTTGGACAATAATTGTTGAGTTCTTACTTGGATTTCTCCAGCTATGCATATTTATGGCGAATGACTAGTAGCTTGACCCCACTGGATCCCCTCCACGACACTCACTTATATAAGGCAGCCAAGCTACTGTACCCATGAAACTCCCATGGCATACATTTCATTTCCACACATAAACTATAAGAATGTAAGACGGCTTCACAGGGCCGACCCTGCTGCGCCAACAAGTAGGTAGGATTTTGGTAACTCTACAACAAGGTGTTTAATAAGGGAATTCCATTCGTGGGGCACTATCCAACGTCGGTGAGATTCCATTTCTGTTCATCTCATCGGAATAGTGAACGTGATTTTTGGGCTTTCCCCATAAATCCATTTTTATATAGTGGGTGGAAGTCGCTTGGCTTTAGCGTGTTACTGGTTTGAGTCATCTTGGGGTGAGTAATTTTTCCCACCAAGGTAGGCCCAAGTTCTAGAGTCAGTAACCATTTCTCTTACACCCAAGATCGCATGACTGTGCAAGGGGAGAGGATACTTCAATATACTAAATCGTAAGGATGACAAATATGTGCAACGCACCAGACAAAGAAGACAGTGATTCTTTTTAATCCAAATAACAGTTATCTATCTACCAAATAGAAAATTTCTTTTTAATCCACATGACAGTTATCTATATACCAAAAAAAATCTTGCTAAATAAATAAACACAAAGGCATTAGGTCCTACATGGAAATTGATCAGTAGTTCATAGTTCTTGTCTTCAACTTTCGTCCAGCAGAAAATATTGTCTTTGGTTTTTAATTGTCTTTTATGCTTCATCCTACAAACACTACGTTATTCCACCTTACCACAATTGAAACAAACATTAGCGAAAATCAAAACAACCTAAACAATGAAAATGAAAATATGGATGTATGGAAATCAATAAAAAAGTGGAAAAGATTTACCAACTAGATGCGGCTTTTGGAGCCACATATGTGGTTCTATGTTGACAGGTGGATGCGGTTCGGGAATTGTTGACAAGCGGATGCGATTTGGACTGACAGATGCATCTTTATTTTTAGAGGATGCGGTTTGTGGATACAAATGCATCATTTTTCGGAACAGATGTGGTGCACCATACGAAAAACTTGCTAAAAAGAACAAAAAAATGGAAAAATGAAAAGACGAAAAGATGTGCGAATTTTGAAGCGTGTTCACGTTGGGTTCACCAAATGTAACTGTAGATTAAAAGATGATCTTTCGATATGATGAGATGGATAATCTATAACTAGAATAACAATGTTAATCCTAATCTAAATAATAATCTAAAATCAAACAACAAAGAATGAGGAAATAAACATAATAACTAAACAAATTAATGGAAAGCTCTCACTGAATATGCATTCACTCCTTTGAATTATCTTGATTGTTCTTCTCCATTTTTCCTTTTTAGTATTCTTGCCCTCATATTTCTGTGTTTGAATGCAAGCATAACTTCATCGAGTGTCTAAGCAAAATATCGAAGATAAGTTTCTTCTCAAAATTATATGATTTTGGGAGGAGGAATAATGATAATGATAGGCCATTTTATAGATTTTGGGTTTTCGAACGATCGGCTCAGATTGAAAGAGAGATCAATGGATGAGATTGATGAATTCCATGCGATGTGAGTTCTATCTCAGATAGAACGTGAGTTAGAACACGAGTTAGAACACAAGTTCAGGAAAGACTGCAAGATAGAGACTAAGTTAGAACATGAGTTAGAACACGAGTTCAAGATCTTAATCTTCAAAAATAGAAGAAATAGACTTTGTATGCAAAATACAAAGTTAGAACTCGAAGAATAATGCATTTGAATGCAAACAGGAGTTTAGAACTAGTTAATTAACTAGTTGTGACAGAGAGTCTTCTCACAGAGATAAACAGGTGTTGAATCCAGAGATAACTGGAGAACTAAAAATAGATCTTGAGTCAGAAGGTGAGTGAATGACTTAGATAACTGAATGATAGAAGAATGTGACATAAATAATTAAAATATGAATTAAATGTTAATTTAATTCAACGTTCGAAAATAAAATACTTTAATTAAATAAATAAAGTAATTTATTTAATTTGACTGTTTGAAAAGGATAATATAAATAATTAAATAATAAATATTTAATTATAGATAAAGGGGGTTAAATGAATAATTAAATAAAGATATTTAATTATAGTTGGAAAAGTATGATAAAGGGGTAATTGAATAATAAATTATTTAATTGATAGATAAAGAGGGAATAATTAATTAGTTAGTGACATAATTAAATAAATATGATTTATTTAATTAATCAAGTTGAATAAAGGAATTAATGAATTAATTAAAAAGGGGTATTTAATTAATAGAGGAAATATGTGTTAGAAAGGTTAATTAAATAATTAACATTATTTAATCAAGACGACGGACTATAGAAAATTATGTCGAATGTATACTCGCAGGCCTAGACCAATTTTCGGTGTCTACAAAACCAACAGGATCAAGAAAAGAAGGGTAAGTTTGAGGCTAATTGGTTGGGTTCTTATGTCATTACTGCAAAATATGGTTTAGGATAATATCAATTAGCTACCCCCAAAGTTGATATTTTGGATGAACCTATCAATATCATTCATTTCAAAATTTTATATTCTTAAATCAATTGAGTTATCCCACCTTCCAAAAATAAGAAAAATATAAAAAATATTCAAATATTGAAAAAATAAAATAAAAAATAGTAGATAAATATGTCATCCTCTGGTGAAAACCACCTTTGGTGGCATCTTGGAAACATGCATGTGGTGAAAATTGGGAAACAGATGTCATACATAAGTGATAGATCCATTATCCTACTTGAATCCTCATCTAAGTTTGATAATCAGTCTATCCACCTATCATCATCCCATATTTTAGTATCTAGCACCCATCCACTTATCCACCTATCCCCTATTTTATGTTGTTGAGCATGAATGAGAAGTTAGATTAACTATCCCAATTCCTAAGCTTCATTCATTTGTTTTAGGATGTATGTCATGAATCCTAATGCAATCCCAATACTTGAAATCTTTCAGAAGAAGACGTTTTCTTTTTGTCATCTGATGTATATATTTTCCATAGTGTATCTTTCATATGTCTTGTACATAAGGTCAATCATGTGTCTCCTAGGTTTTTCATTGTACATACTTTTCACTAGGTCACATCCTTGTGTCGGTTGTGTTGATTATGCCCCCTATCAAGCTATAAATTCAACGACATCCATTAGCCCCTTTCGAATTCTAGTACCTTTATTGCCTCTTGCCATGAGGATCCTAGGTCCTACCCCATCTATCATTGGTCTTTGCAGGATATATTATTCCTCAAATCAGACCAAATCAACCCACCTCTTGTCCTTATTGCAAATGGTACTTGAGATATTTTTTTTATTTCTTTGGTGCTTTTGGATTTTTTTATCTTTACTTTGAACTTCCTACTTTATCTATTTGAGGTCACCATGATCCATCATATCATGACATTCTTTGACTGGTGAAATAGGGCCACGATCATGGTTTATTTGTTCATTGTGTTTTCTAGATTACCTCACATAGTATCCACCAAGATCCTCCAAGGTATTGTGTTATGTTGGGGCATCCTTTGTGCCTATGTTTTTCCAATATCGTATCCACCAAAGTCATTTGGTGACTTTGTGAGATTTTGGAATAACCTTTTGTTTTTTGTGTTAGTCCTACACATGTGATACAAAGTCACATTATTTCCTCATACCCTAGTGCATAGTATTCCATGCTATATCAAATTAAGTGTTCACTACATGGAAATCCTTCATATGGAACTAAATTTCTCAATACATTCCATCCCACCACCCATCCTCACTACTTATCCCATCTCATTAATATTTCTCATGATTCCCCTTCCCGATCCCGCTTTTGGGAATGTGAAAATATGTCCCTTCATCACTTCCTCTAGTTGAGTATGGATTTTTTCAATTGATGTAATATAGTTTCCCCATGCTTCACCTACCACATTATCAAGTAATAATCTTCATAATCATTTCATTACAATAAATTGTTTAGGATTTTTTATTCTAAGCATCCTTAATCATTTTCATTGCATTAATTTTCTTAAGATTTGTTATTCTAAGAATATTTCATCATCTTAATAATAATTTTCATTGCATTAATTTGTTTAGGAATTTTTATTCTAATCATCTTGATAATTGTTTCCATGACATTAATTTTCTTAGGATTTGTTATTCTAAGCATCTTTCATCATCGCCATAGTCATTTTTATTTCATTAAGTTGATTAGGACTTGTTATTATAAGAATCTTTCATAATCTTCATAATTATTTTCATTACATTAATTTGTTTACGATTTTTTATTCTAAGCATCTTTCACCATCTTCATAATCATTTTCATGGCATTATTTTTTTAGGATTTTTTATTCTAAGAATTTTTCATCATCGTCATAATGTTTTTTGTTGCATTAAGTTTAGGATTTTTTATTCTAAACATCTTTCATTATTTTCATAATCATTTAGTTGCATTGAGTTGTTTAGGATTTTTTATCTAAGAATATTCACCATTTCCATAATCATTTATTTGCATTACGTTGTTTAGGATTTTTTATTCTAATCATCTTTAATCATTTGTCAACATCATTTAGTGGCATTTTCTCATTAGGTTCATTATTAAGTGCAGTTACATTATACATCATTTATGCATCTATCATATGAATCAATAATTTTCATACATCTATAATTATTATATATCATCAATAAATCAAATCATAACATTATCATTAGGAATCATATGCATCAACATGCATCCATCCTACATCACACATGTTAGAAAACTCATCATACAATCATTGTATACACACATACACATCTTGCATCACAAATCATTAGTATGACATAGATATGTAAATCATATAACATCATCGTAATATCATAACAAATAATGCATCACATCACATAAATCATAATCCAAATCATATAATATCATCCATAAATCACATATATGTATGAAATATCCATCATAAAAAAAATCATAATGATCAATTTTCATATATACATCCAACATATATACAACCAATGTCCACAATAATCAATGTCATAAATATGTGCAATCATATGGTCATCTATACAATAAAATGAGTACATCAATCCAAAAATATAGCTTGACCCACTCTCTACCTATCCACTACTACTCACATCTGAATGTGTGGGGGTTGGTGGTACTCCCCCAGACCCTATTAGACCTACCCCTCCTCCACCTCCTCCTAGTGACCCCATTGATCCATTCCTCTCTAATCCCAATCACATAGATGATGATCTGCTCCTCCCTGATCCCCCTTCCTGGGATAAGTTAGGTGACCTCTCCTCAGCTAGTACAACACTGTCGTATAGTCCTCAAAAATATTGTACCTCCTTTCTCACCTCAACAATTTGGAAGGCTACCTCTACCATCCCTAGCCCTTCGACTTGTGTCCTCATTGTGCCTCTCTTAGTAGTACCTATCTCGATCTTTGTGCCCTCTCCAACCCCTAGGCACCTGATGCTAACCTCAAGCCTTCCCACTTAGTTGTCACTATTAAGAGGTCCCCCTATACTATGCTCAATTATCCTTGCAAGTCATCCCTCTCCTCTTGTAGGTTATCACACTCCATCGTGACTATCACCAGGTCCTCTTGTACCTACTGCAATTGTCATTGCAGCTCCTCCACATAGATCTCTATTATTGCCAACTATGCCTCCAAATCCTCTACATCTCCTCCACTCCTCTATGGGGTCACATCCACCAAAGGTGTCATACTAGGTGATCTTCATGCCTTTGTATCAGTATCCATCCTATCCCCTCCCCTCTCCTCCCCCCTCCCCTCACTACTCATCACAATGACCTCCTCCTCTATAATCTCCTCTAAAATAATAGCATCCCCCTCCCTCCTCCAAATATTGCTAATCCATCATTGTCTCACCCTCTTAGCCTCCTTAACGATCACCTACATCTTTCCTATTGTTGTCGTTGCTAGTACTGGTACCATTAATGTGGGCCTCTATTGCACCCACCATGCTACACATCTCTTTGTCATCCTAACATCGTCTACCCCACCTTGAATATCCCATAACACCTCCTCGACCCTCCTCCAAGACTATGCTACTACATGTGGAGCTATTTTTGGCCCCCACTCCCTTGTCTCCCTCAATAGTCACACAAATCTATGGGGGCCCTCGAGTATATCTTGTCTCACACCAAACTAATGTGTCACTCTTTTGGGTTGATACCGCTCTATCATATATGGGTATCGTTTGATGATATAGAATGCACTAAACATGAAGTGTGATACCTCTTGATCCTCTACCCACCCCTCATGCTTTCTATATGGCCTCCAGACCATATTTCCCTCATCCAACTCATCTAGCAGTCTCCTCTAGTACAACATCCCGTATACCTCCCTGTACCACAACCATTCTCAATAGCTAAAGACCATTGGCTCCTCTGCTCCTCATTCCACCCTCTACCATATCAATCGGGCCACTGCAATGTGCTCCCATATCCACACATGTAGCATGGTGATATGGGTGAGGCTTTGCTCACCTCGGTAATAGACTAGGTGTATTTCCATGTATAACTATGCTAACACGCATGGTCCCCATACATATCACCGTTGATGTTCAATCATCTCTTCTACAACTTCCCTCGGTATTAGACTGAAGAATATCCCACTATTTTTTGGAATTAGCACTCCACTGATCAATCCGCACAAATATAGTGCCACATTTGGCACTAGCTTGATACACCTATCAATGTCGAGTGCTCTCCCCCAAGTGGGGAAATTCATCCATTGGAACTATCTCTTTAAGAGTGTGGGAACCACCACACTTGACCCTAATATCCTTCATCCTTAGATCAGTAGTCTCAGGATTCGCCATATGTCTTCCAAGGTGACTATCATTTCCCCTATCAAGAGATGGAAAGTACTAGTGTTCAAACTCCATCGCTCCACTATTATAGTCAATAAAGTTTGATGGTCCCAAATGAATAACATGTGTGCCATATACTTGAGCATACATGCATCTAGACAAGCTCAATCATCCTCATCAAAGTGCAACATCAGCTGCAATACTTCCTTTCTCGAGTCTTCAAAATTACAAACCTTTGCATTCATCACATGCACCACATTAGTCTTTTTCGTTAACCCTTTTTCTATGTCATCTCATTTATTTTCATTTCTCATCCCTTCCAAGTGGATCTACCCCTCCATAAGGCATAACCGCTCCTCCTCTTGTAGATCTGCCCCTTGGGATGAAACTACCCATCCTCTTATGGATCTACCACTTTGGGATGAAACCACCCATCTTCCAGCAGATCTTCCCCTTTGAGATAGAACCACTCATCCTCTAGTAGATTTTCCCCTTTGAGATGAGACTTCCCATTCTCTTATGGATCTATCCCTTTGGGATGGAACCACCTATCCTCTTGCAGATCTACCCCTCTTTTATCGAATCTATTCCAGTTTTCGCATATCCACCCAAACTAGGGCACATCCACCCTTTCTTACCATCTTTCCCATCTATGGGTGGATCTACCCCATCAGGTTGGGTGGATCTGCTTCCTAAAAATTACTCTATCTACCATAAATGCGACAATCAAAAGTGTAGGGGAAATTTTAGAAGGGCGTACCTGAACACCTCATCCCCCTCATCATGTTACTTCCCTCACTTGATCTCCTTCATGTTAGGGTGCTCCTATGCGCACTATTTTATCTCAGGTTCTCTTCTTCCCGCTATGCTTAACATCTCAGGTGATTAGGTTAAAATGAATAGTAATTACCCCTTAGTTACTATTTATACCTACCCTAATCATTTCTTTTGCTCCCATTTCTTCCTAACATCTTTGTTTTCTTCCATTCTTTTTCCCTTCTTCCCATTTTTTACTTGTGGATCCTCTTTTGGGCTTCTTTTCACATTTCAAGTAGCCGCCCAAGACCCTTTTTTTCCAAACACCCTCTCAAGCTGACATCACCTATCCACGTCATTTTTCTTCTACCTCCTCAACACTAGGGAATCTTTCACCTAGTCCTTTCTTTGAGTCAACTATATTTTATTTTCTTTGAAACATCATTACTTTAACAATATTTCAAAGGGGAAAAATGTAGACACCTAAAATTAACCACTATCATTTGGGAAATTTTATCCTAGTTTTTTTTCTATATTCATTTCATCTATTAAATTAAATGAATAGTCTTATTTATTTTATTTTATTTTATTCATATTTCACAATCCTTTATGTTAACTAAATAATTCTAGATATTATTTAATTAAATTTTCCCCATCCCAATATTCATCTAAAATCATTTTGTTTATTTCCCCCTAAAGTTCAACCTTAGGTAAATAATTATTCCTAATTATTTACCCAACCTTATTCCCTCTCCTACATTTAAACTAAATAAATTATTTCTTATTTATGTAAATCCCCTCACATGTCACATCCTCCATTTTCTATTACCTCCCTACTCCTAATCCTAATCAATTCCCTAATCATGTGTGCACACTTAATCATTGATTAAGAGGTGTCAAATGCTCCATATTTTCCCACTTTCCCTATAATATTAATCCAAATCCTAATCCCCACCTAATCTACCCCCTAATAGTTTGCACATTCCCAATCCTAGGATTAGGAAAGGGCTAATCCCTTTCTATTTATTTCCTATCCACATAGCCTCCCATCTCATTATTGTTTTCGCTTTTGGAAAAGACCTCGTGTCCTTTTAGCACATGGGTCTTTCTTCCAAAAGTACCCCAAAAGTATTTTTATATTCCTTGCCATCCCATGCTTTGGGAATGTGGGATAAGAAAGGACTTTATGGCATGGATACTCCCCATCCCCCAAGGCACTTTCATAGTACTAATATCCCTATCAAGCTCTCTCATTGTGACACTTGTCGCAATATTGGAGCTTGAGAGATAATCTCCCTCTCATTCATTCTCCCTTTAACACTTGGTATCATCTCATGCCTTGAAATGTCTCATCCATTCCCAACCATTGATATTATAAGATCTAATCCTCGCCATCCATCTAATTCCTCATATCATATACTCAAAAACTTAGCCATTTTTATCATCATATAACTTTGAGCAATATAGCATCAATATGTTGTTGAAATCAAGCAAGCACACATCCAAAACAATGATCTTGGGTGAATCTACACATTGAGGGCTTCAACATATGTTTCATTGAAATTCACCAAGGTTAAAGTCTTATTAGCCTAATCTAATTGTTTCATCATTTTGAGTGCTTTTGAGTGATTTCCTTGTTATTTTCATTCTATTTTAGTACACTTTTTCATTGCACACAATAATAAATTAAAATTCCATCCAAGAATACTAGGACAAATTGTTCAAGTAATCATGGAAAATTTTGTTCATTAGGTTCATAAAGGAGGAAAGAGAATTAGTTACACCAAAACGTACAATTATAAATTTGTAGTGTCCATATCTTGTTCTCAATATTGTTTTTTGAATATCCCCTTCCTTTTTTATAAGTTGATGATACCTTGAGCGTAGGTCAATTTTGTAAAATATAGTCTCTCCCTTCATTTGGTTAAAGATATGTTCAATGTGATCTCACAAGTATCTATTTTTTATTGTCATTTTTTTAACATTCAGTAATTTATGCAAAAACTCAAGGTTGCATCCTTCTTTTTAACATAAAACACTAGCGCTCCCCAGGGGGACATACTTAGCCTTATTAGTCCCCTATCTAATAGCTCCTCCAATTGCATCTTGAGCTCTAGGTATTATTTCAAAAGAAAAATAATATTTCCTTTTAAGTGGCAAGCCCAACAATTCATGTGGAAATACGTTTTAAATTCCTAAAGAAAGAGGTATTTTTTGAAGGTTGGGGTATTTTCCTCTAATTTTCATCTAATGTAACCATAAACATTTGGGATCCTTTTCTCCTTTATTTCTTTAGTTTCATGGTTGATATGATTTCCACATTTATAGGTCTAACGATTCCTTGTAGTTTGACCTTTTTTCCTTCGTCATCTAAACACTCTATTGATTTATTATAATAATCTATATTTTCTTGATGATTTGTCGACTAGCTCCTTTCAATGATCACATCATATGGCCCTAGGAGTGACACATATAGGTCTACCTTTATTTAAAATTTAGGAAATTGTATTTTTACAATTAATAGCATTTGATCACCTTTTTAACTATCTTATCCCCATACTAGATCATCCAACATGATTCCAATGACTAAAATTTAATGATATTTTTCTTACAATTTTTTGGAGAAGTAAAACGTTAAAATAATCCAATGTTAACAAATATTGAAATAGATTACCTTGAAAGTGTACATGTAGTTTTTATGTGAATATTTTGAAATGAGCCTAACGGTTTCTTACTGTAGCATGAATCCTTTGTGGAGGTCCCTATTGAGGCCATTTTCTTTTAATTTATCCTTGAATCCTTGGGTATTCCATAAAAAAACGAATTCCCCCACAAATAAAACATATGTTTAGTGGTCTTCATTGTATTAGATTTCTAGGAGGGTTGTTCTTTACTTTATTAAGTCTTGGTGGATACATTAGACTATTGTAATTCTTTTGGGAATTCTTGTAAAATTTCCTCCTATTATTTTCATTCCCATTATGGCCATTCCTTACTTTCAAATTTGATGGTGATATTTCTAATGAATTGGTTCTTTGATTTTTGAATTTATTGTTGAAATTATGTCTTATTGTTGCTACGGCTTGTAATTTTCTTTATTGTTTTAAGGGATTTTCAAGTACCTCATTCATCTTCTTTGGCCCATGCATATCAATTTTTTCTCCAGTATTGCATTTATCCCTAATATGAACTCCCTATTTTAGCTCTTTCCATCCCTTTGATACATTGACACATCTTTTAGCAACTTAGCGAACCTATCCCAATATTTTTGTATCATTAAGGAATTTGCTAGAGGTTATTGAACTTTACCATATTTTCATCAAAAAATAGTTGAGGTAGCCAATTCTTGCAAAAATGGTGAAAAATTGCTCCCATGTTATGGTTTTCTTAGTGTATTCATTTTGTTCTTTTGTATTATCCCACCAACTAGAAGCTTCACCAATGAGCTAGTGGCACCACGATAATGACTTGTTTTTTTATTTTAATTTCTTAATTTGAAATATTTCTCCATTTCATTCAACCAATTTTTCCCCTTCTCCCAATTTTTTCCCATTAAAAGCTCCATGATAGAGAACTCTTTCCTAGGTGCAACAATGTTCACATTTTTCATGTGATTTGACTTCTTCAGGAGGATTTTTGAATTTTGGCTCCACTATGTTTTCAATATTTTCGTCTCTTGTTCTAAGTTCCTAATTTTTTTGTTCTAAGGATTTTATCTTATCCCTCTAATAAATTAGAATATTTATCATTGCTTATATTTTTTTCTGCATTGTTTCCTTGTGCCTTTTGTTGTTTGTTGTTTTCCTTCTACCTTTAGGTAGTCTTATCATGAGTTTCTCTTTTTTTTCCATTTATGATTAATGTAATCATAATTTTCCAGTAATTATTTGAATATGAATTTATTTCTTCATAATTATTTTCATTCTTGGCTACTTTTTGTACGAGTCATAGTAAGCTCAAGGCCTAGCTATCAAACATCACTCGGATATCAAATGTAGTGACCCAACTATTTACCCAAATTTACCAATAAATTCAATTACAACAGTTAGGTCACTACATATATACATAGTACATCTTTTAGATGCCTCATGGGTCACTATTGGTTCTTGATCCGTCTTTCAAATTGATTAATGCACAAGCCACTTCCCCATTTATGATAAATAAGGTATGCAATGATCAACTGAGAGGCTCTTTTTTGATCATTTTCAATAATATGTGGATGGGTAGGAAAGTATGCAAGGATCATCTAAGGCACCTAAATTTGATCATCAATATTTTAGAGCTGCAAGGTCTACTTGTCAAAAAAATTAAATGAGTTTGATTGCATTATTTTTACACTTGGTACATGCTTTTGTTACTCCCGACATGCAAGTAAATCAAAAGAAAACTTAATTATTTTTAGTTTGTCCATTCTTTATTGCACTAACCCCATTGAGGATATTTGTGAATTTATGCAACCATGATAGAAGATTTATTAAAGGACTCTTACATGTAGTAGCACCTTTAACTAGCCTATCAAAGAAATGATTTCATGCATGGATGGATAGAATACATGATGCTTTATATAAGCCTACAAAGATAATCAACTCATGTCTCATCTCTTTCAATTCAAATTTCTTGCATTCATGTGTGGAAGATGCTACAAGATATGAATTGAAATAAGAAAATTAGAACCACAAATAAAATAAGTCTATTCATGATAGATCTAGTGAGACCTAGACAACAATAAGGTATTGAGATGCAACTACAAACCTCGTAGGATAAATTATAAGTTAGGGAACACAAACAATAATAGATCGTTGCATTTCTAGCTAAAGTTATGCATAATTCAAGTTTTAAAATGGTAGTTTGTGCCTTGGAATGGAAACAATAAGTTGCTTGAAGCAGCCAACAAGGAAAGACAGAATCCAAAAATGAAAATATCAAACCTGTGGGAGTAGAAATAAATGAATCTATGTTCCAAGTATTAGGTGTTAGAAGTAAATAGTGGGCAGATGTCCTTGCAGCATCATTTGGAAGTCACCAACTATACATGGCTTGGATAAGTATTGACTAAAAGAAATAAGAGCTATGGACGAATCTGAATGTGGTTTCCAACCATAGATCTATTGTTCTCATTTTTTTCATTTTTGTCCACACCTTTGTCATCATAGAAGGAATTTTGGTCACATGATCCAGAGGATTTTCTAGGCCATCATCATTGCTAAAGTGTTCTCAACTAGTACAAGACAATTTCTAGCATTTATTTTCTTGGATCTAAATAAAGGAACTTAGCTTTGCAATCTTGACGCTATTTTTCTATTAGTATTTTTTGTAATCTCATGCTTTGTATCAAGATAATATCATGCATTAGAATAGCTTTGCAATTTTAAGGAATATTTCCTTGTCGATGTTTCTTATAGAATATCTCACCTCTTGGGGTCATGCATTGCACATAAGCTAGATGACAACTTGTTGTTTAAAAAGGAATTATGAGAAACATACGATTGTTACAATCATATTCCAACTTGCATAATGCTAGTTTGGGAGATATTTCAAGCAACCTCTGCTCAATTTTCAGCCCCCAAACAATATGATCCGCACCAATTGTCAAAGGGTACAACTTGTGGCATCATGGTAATAATCTTTGAAACATAAGGTCATTTGTATGAATATAATCTATGAGAGAAGAGAATAAATTTAAGCACGTCATGGTCAAATCCCAAAGAAAAATAGGTAGGGTTTCACTACACCCTTCATATTAAGGAATTTGTTGACACAAAATAAAGGTAGTTCAAGGATGTTGACAAGTTAGATGGAAGAAGCTCAAATTCAAATTCATATTCACAAGGATACAATCTAGTTAGAAGAGAAATAAGTGATACTCACATTTTGCAACTAGCTTGCACAAAGAACAAGACCAAGATTGTTTTCCAACTAATGTCTAACTTTGGAACTGTTCATCATTACTCTTAGCTATTACCTCAAATGAATTTCAGCCACATAAGCATCATCATTTATCATATTGAGTAAAGGATACCATCCAAAGTTAAGGATAAATTGTTTTGGATGTATCCACCTTGTTGAGGAAGTTATGATCACCACAAGAAGATATCAAGGAGGACTTCAAATGAGTACCAAAGTAATACAACATAAACATGATGAAGTAACTACAAAGGTAGATAATTGTGCAAGGAATCACCAACAAAAATGTGGAGGTGAACACATGTGGCAGCCTTAAGTCTTGTGGGAGTTTTTGGATGTGTTCATTCAACATCATGTCAAAAGGAAGCATATGAAGGATTGGTTGTCTTCACTATTTAATCCAAGAAAAAGGTGAGGAATTTTAGGACATGGATCAAAAATTAGCTAGTTCATGGGGAAACCTACCTACAAGGTACACTACTTGGGAAGAAGCAATACTTTTGGAATCTTTCAATTTACATTGCTTGAGGTCAAGCAATACCAAGTGGGGTAGACTTGACATATCCTCTTTTTTAATAATCTATGTTATTAACCAAATTCCCTAGTTCCCATTTCCCGGATCTCCCTTGGTCCAATTTTGTGTATGGGTTCTTCCTCTTATTTCCCTTGTGTCTCTATAAGCCCCCCAAAATTCTAAGTTTGAAAGCATGCCTAATATTTTAAGTGGTTGCTAATCGTCATAGTTTTGAAGCTCCTCATTTAAGCATGCTTTTTCCTTCAAACTCCACTTTTCATTTATGCTTGTCAAAGTTTTATAATTCTTCCCTAAACTCCAATAAGTGGTAATAATCATGAAGTATCTCTAACTCACAAAATCTAACACTCCTTCCCTTTTTCACTATTCAACTCACCTACCTCCTTACATGATTGGACCACCATTAATGCTTAGTTGGATGATGCACCTTCTAGAAGATTATGTAGGTATAAAAGGATCATTTAATAATGGGGATGTGGTTTCACATCAACCTCCAGAGATGCAAACAAGTGAGCAAGTGAGAGAACCTTGGATACCATTAATGCAATCATTAAGGCTGCAAACCTTACGAGACCTCTTGCCATTACTACAAAAGTATGATTGCAAGAACAAAAAATATTCCCCATTCCTCTCGAGTACATTTTAATGTGTAGCATAATTTCAAGCACAACTCAAAGGAAAACACTACTCATTGGGTATGGGCATTATATTTCACATACCAACTGCAATATTTGGCATTTAATGTAGTATTCAGCTCTCTTCTAGGCAATGTCTATGCAGCCCTCAAAATGGCCATCTAACTGTACTTATTAATTAATTAAATATAAATAATGCATTGTATCTTTATTTTTAATTAATTAATAAATACGGTCAAATGGTTGTTTTGAGGGTTGCATAGAAATTTCCTCTCTTCCAATGGACATAGAGAATTTAGTGGCTGAATTGAGAGGACTATTAAGAAAGAAACCATATAAACACTAACCAAAAATTACATTGAACACACATTCAAGCATCCAAATCTAAGGACGAAAATCCAGGAATATGTTAATAATTAGAGGGTGAAAATCCTTCAATATTGTGAGTGATAGAGGATGAAATCCATTTGGCCAGAAAACGAGCTCATCTGGAGATTGTATTTGAAATTTAAGGTTGTGGATATCATAGGTATTAATTTTACACGCCACTACAAAGGTTTTTGTAGCAATGTAATGTAATGTTTACACAGACTCTTTTATACCATATATGTTCTACAATGTTCTATGCATTATGAGTCGGATTATTGTAGGTGGAGCACTATAAATTCATTGTAATTGTCAAAATATTTAATCTTGAGCAGCCTCCAACTAATTGCATTCATTGCAGTGATCCATTGGAATCCTCCACCCTCTGCCATGTCTAACAATCCTAGTGGCCAGTAAATGTTTTTGGCAATGAAATTAATTCTGGTAGGTAGATTTGAAATTGAGCGCCAATTTTTGGAGAAGGCAGGAAAGACAAAAGGAAGGAAGAGAATTTTTTTCTTGTAAGAAATAGAAGACAGGTAGAGAGCAACAGAAGACAATGGGGGAATGTTCATGTGAACCTGCAACAATAGAGGACCAGTGCTCCAGAATTTCTCTAGCACGCAGCAACACATAGCCTGCTCCATTATGTCGAAATGTGTGTAGTTTTTGTATGTAATCATTTTTGGATAGTTGAATGAAATATCATATATTCTGCCTCCTTGTCTTGTTGTCTCTATTTTATTCAGTCTGTGTTTTCTTATTTAACCACTGTAGTTGGGTTTCTTCTCCCAATAGATTGGTATCAGAGCCCTAAGTTTTTTGGGCATTTAGATTTTTTAAAGCCCTAGTTGTAGTCCTAGGCATGCAGTGATAGAAGCTTTGTTTCTAGGTATTTGGGAAATCCCTAGTTTTTCTAGGAAGTGAAGAAAAGCCCTAGATTTCTTTCTGGGTATTTGTAGTTTCCCCCATTTAGCAAAATGGCTAGAGGAGACAATAGGAGTTGGCAGCAGCCACCTATTTTTTATGAAAAAAATTATGATGTATGGGAAAAAAAAATGAAAACCATTCTAGTAGCAAATGATTTGTGGGAGTTAGTAGCAAATGGGTTCACATATGTGACTGACCCAAATGCATATGTAGCATTGACCAATCCCCAAAAGAACCAATTGAAGGAGACAAGAAAGAATGATGCAAAAACCCTTAGTTTGATTGAGGTAAACTTAATAGAGGTTATTTTCCCTCAAATAGTAGTAGCTAGTTATGCAAAAGGAGCATGGGATATACTTCAAACCACCTACAAAGGAACTAAGAAAGTAAGGTCAGTGAAACTCCAACTGAAAAGGAGATAATTTGAGACCATGCAGATGAAGGACAACGAGTCCATTTTATATTTCCATACAAGGGCTTCCACCTTGATTAACCAATTGAGGATAAATGGAGAAACCATGGAAGAGCATAAGATTGTGGAGAAGATCCTCAAAATCTTACCCACAAAATTTAACCCAGTGGTTATTGCCATAGAAGAGGCAAAGGACCTCTCAACATTGTCAGTTGATGAGTTAATGGGTTCACTTCAAACCCATGAGCAGCACTTTAATAGTGTAATGATCTAAAATTCCTACAAGATTGAAACACTTATTAGTTGTACCTACAAGTTAGTTTAAACATCAACAATGAAATACATAAGAATATAAAAGAGAATAAAGTGAAATGGAATGATCTCACCAATCTTCTCTATTCCATGATTGCTTCCATTGCACCTTCTCAAGCCTTGTTGCAATGATGGATTGCCCTCAGATTTCTTTGTGAGAAAACTTCTCTAATGCCTAGCCTTAACAATGCCTTTGAAGGATTTAAAATATCAAACTATGCAAACTAGAAAACAATTTCCAATATGCAAATAGTAAATAAAAGTCTATGATCTCTAGAATGCCTATATCAAAAGTCTATTAGATAAATGATCATGGATCCGAAAATGAAATCAAGATTGTCATTTTATAGAAAATGCAATCTTGAATGGACGGACAAGATGAGAGATTGATGAATACCCTAGAATCAAAGGTCAAGATTCAATAAGGCAACCTCAATTAGGGTTAGGGAAAAATACCCATAGGTGTAAATAAGATTTAATTAAATTAATTAAATCCAGACTGAATGTGACAGTGGAGATGAAATTAGTAAAAATTAGAAGACAAAAGGATGAGATTTTAGAAAATCAATCACTTTGGAAATTACTTGATTTATAGGAGAATATTTCCCTTTTGAATTAAATTAATTCAAAATAGAAGATTTTGTGAGGTAATTAGTAATTGATTTTTGAAATTAATTACTAAATGAAGAATTAGTGAGATATTTTTAAATGATTTGTTTTATTTAAAAATATAGCAATGTCACATGCCATAATTAAATAATTAAACTAATTATTTAATTTAGAAGAAGTAGTTAATTAATTAAATAAATAAATGAATTTATTTAATTAAGAGAGGATTTAGGAATTAGTGACATATTAAATAGATATATTAAAATATATTAATTTAATAATCAAGAAGAAATTTATGATAAGGGTTAATTAAATAAATTGATGTCTTTATTTAATTATTAGAAGACTTTGATAATTAGTGACATATTAAATTAAATAAATAAGCTTTATTTATTTAATAATCATGAAGAATGAAAGTTTATGAATTAATTAAATAATCATGAACTATTTAATTAATAGTTGAATGTGGGTTAGGAACATAATTAAAATGTTATAATCATGTCATGATGGAAGTAGTAAAAATAATGCTTGCAGGTCTTGGTCATTTTTATGTGTCTACAAAAACAAAAACAAATACTGGGTTAAGAACAAACACATCACAAGTGATGGTGTAGTTGATGCAAAAACTATAAATGCAACAGGTCATGTACTCACAATCAAAATGCACCTGTAACTACACTGGCACCAACTGCCAATGCTCTTCAAAATAGTCATAGACAATCTAATCAAAGGTAGTTGTGTCAACCACAACAGTTTCAAAAGCGTACATTCACCCCGTTGGGTGAACCCATCGAAACTGTCTTAAAGAAACTTCTCCAAAACGGCATCATAACACTAGACGAACCAAAATAGTATGACCTTGGTCAATTCAAGCCATCATGGTGGGATGACAGTTCATTTTGTGATTACCACCATGCCAAAGGGCATAAAACTTCTTCTTGTCGCCAATTGCGAAATCTAGTGCAAGATCTCATAGAGAACCACACCATTGAGTTGGGTGGTCAATCTTTTACATCCAATGCAGATCATACCATACACAAGAACCCACTGCAAGATCATAGTAAGGCTTCCTCATTTGGCACCAAGCATACAAACAACCAAACCAACCATATCCGTCTGGCCTATAATACTACTCGTCCAGCATACAATTATCCTGATGGAACTATTATTAACAATCTTTGTGCTGCTAATGAAGATGAATTTGTTAATACCATCAACATCAAAAGAGCCCCAGAATGCAGTGTGATTACGCATAAAGGCAAGGTCACTATCCCGGGTCCTTCTGCCCGTCAACCAAAGATCACCATACCTGGTCCATCCGCTAGACAATCCACCCCAAAACTGGAGTTCAACATTGTTGAGCAGTTAAATAAAACACCTGCTCAAATATCCATTCTTGAACTACTCCGTATTTCACCCACGCATAAGGCCATCCTCGATAAAGTGCTGCAAGAGTCAACCAATCCAACCAACATCGATGTTAACCATTTTGAGACCATGGTCGGATACCTGAATTCACCTCACCATATCACCTTTTCAGACAACGACTATTCCTCACCCAAGCCATCACATAACGATTCCCTCCACATTGAAGTCTTCATCCACAAGCATAAGGTTCGATGAGTCCTAGTAGATGGCGAAGCAAGATTGAATATCTGCTCTCTGAAATTGGTCAAAGCTCTTGGTTTCTCTGAGGCATGTGCAGATGCTAGCAAAAGCATCGTCATCAAAGCATATGATGATGAAGAATGCGCTTCTAAAGGCGTTATTACAATTCCACTCCGAGTGGGACCAGTCATCATAGATACCACATGCCAAGTCCTGGATCGTGATATCCACTATAATATATTACTTGGTCACCCTTGGATTCATGCTTTAAAGGAAATTCCATCCACGTACCACCAATGCCTCAAATTCCCTTTTGATGGAACTGAGATCACCATCCTAGGCGATCCTGATCCATTCCAATATTGCACTAACCTATGAGCTACTGCTGAGCATTAGGTACCAATCAATCAAGAGGCCTCATCTTCCATCGCATCAAAATACATTGACCCAATGACACTCACGAAATCATCCATTTCATCATCTTCTACAACACCATCTCCATCGCCTTCCATCCCAAGTAAAGATATTCAGATCCAGGACCTTGGTTGTGGGGAATTCAAATTAAACATGGCTTATTGTATAACTACAATACCGAAGCCACCTAAAGTCTATGGCAGACCATGTTTTGCAATTGAGCCCAAAGTAACTTTCAACGTTCCACCAAAAAGTGTTTTTACATGGTGAGGTGATATGGGTGATGAAGACATCATTGACATGGATAACTGGATCTACAAAGACCCAACAGAGTTATCTCCACTACCATTGCATCTTTATGGCAAAGGATATGATATATGCAAAGCCCAAGGTTTTGATGGGACAAGCGGCCTTGGAAAGAACAACAATGGAAGAAGGGAACCTATTATTATAACAGCAAGACCAAGATACATAGGGCTAGGGTTCAACCAACTCGGAACTGACGATCAAGGTATCTATGAATTTTCAAGTAAGGATGTAAAGGCAACAGAAAGTGTCGGGACAAGCGAAGAATCCCTAACTGAAATGGACTCAAATGAATGGGAATGGGGATCTGACAAAACCATCAATGACTATGAAATTGATGAACTATTCTTAGAACCTGTCCAACCTTCCTTTGAAGAACAATTCTACCAGCAATATAACATTGACCCTATTGACCGACATTCTAAAGACAAGAAATGGGTAAGCATTCCTTGGAACCCGGAAGAAAATAAAGTGTCGTCAGCACCTGAATCATCCTACCCCATTCCTGAGCCCACCCATGAGCTTGACCTATATGAGCCCATTATCCATACTTCTGAAACACCTACTACTAGTCACGATGCTGATAATTTCATCCCATACTATGATTTTGAATTTGATTCATCTGACTCAGAGTATGGACCATCCATTGCATCGAACACGGAAGTGGAAATTGATAACTTTGCCTTTACACTTGAGGCATCAATTTGCACACTATCCGCATCCTCCCCATCCTTCACTAACACTAACGATGGAATCCCCCTTGTGTACCCACAACTGATCGACTGGGACCAACAAGATCCACCAGTGATGGACATATTTCAGAATGACGAGGCAATTACAAAATTCATGGGACTAAGAGAAGGTATTCCATGGGGGGACCACAAAACAAGGTTCTCCATTGATCTCAATTGTGCAGCTTACTTCGGGGAGACTGTGCAATCCTCTAGTCACAAAAATGCAAAAAAGAAAAAAGAAAAAGAAATGCCTTTAGGTGAAAACCGCAAGGCACCTTCTAGCAATAAAATAGTAAAAACAAAGGACGTATCCGAAGGTGAAAACCTCTCTGAGGTGCCCAAGGATGGAGGATTGAACTTTCTCCCTGTAACACAAGAAAAATTGGCCATGCTCATTCAGGATACAATAGAAGTTAACATAGCTACACCAGAGAATCCCAAAATGATTCTCTTGGCTGCATCATTATCAGATGAAGAAAAACCTGAGTTTACACAATTCTTCACAGAAAGAAAAGTTAACTTCGCATGGTCATATGCTGACATGCCAGGGCTTGATCCCGAATTGGTTCTGCATCATCTTCCTTTAATCCTAGGAATCAAGCCGGTCAAACAAAAGTTGCGCAAGATGCACCCACAAATCGCACTACTTGTCAAGGCGGAATTAAAAAAGTTACTAGATGTTGAATTCATAAGGTCAATTGATTATGCAGATTGGATATCAAACATTGTTCCTGTTACCAAGCCGAATGGACAAATCCGTATCTGTGCGGATTTTAGAGATTTGAATAAGGCTTGCCCAAAGGATGATTTCCCTCTACCAAACATAGACATGATTGTTGACCTCACAGCAAGATATGAGATGTTATCTCTCATGGACAGTTTTTCAGGCTATAATCAAATCAAAATTGCAACAAAGGATCAACATAAAATAGCATTCACTTGTCCTTGGGGAACATACTATTGGAACGTCATGCCTTTTGGCCTAAAGAATGCAGGCGCTACATATCAGAGGGCTATGACAACAATCTTCCATGACATGATGCACATTCTAATGGAAGATTATGTGGATGACCTATTAGCAAAATCTTTGACAAGAAAAGATCATCTCAAAGTCCTAGAAAAAATCTTTAGATGGCTTGAGGATTACAAGGTCAGATTGAACCCAAAGAAGTGTGTCTTTGGAGTCACTTCAGGCAAGCTGCTAGGATACATTGTTTCAAGACGAGGCATTGAGGTTGATCTCGCAAAAGTAAAAGCAATTCTGGACATGCCTCCACCAAAAGGAATCAGTGAGTTGCACACACTTTAGGGAAAATTGTAGTCTATTCGCCATTTCATTGCATAGTTGGCAGACTAGTGTCAACCATTCCAATATCTACTATGCAAAAGAAATCCTTTTGTATGGACAGATAAGTGCAACATAGCCTTTGACCAAATAAAAGAATATCTATTAACACCACCAGTATTAATGCCGCCTATTAAGGGAAAACCATTGATCCTCTATGTCACTGCAACGACAAATGCACTGGGGGCATTATTAGCGCAAAATGACCAGCAAGAAAAAGAACGAGCTGTATATTATATCAGTCACACACTAATTGGATATGAGCTCAATTACACAACCATTGAAAGGGCATGCCTTGCGGTTGCTTTCGCGGCACAAAAACTGAGACACTATATGTTGAGCCATCAAACACATTTAGTGGCAAATATTGACCCATTAAAATATCTTCTGAGCCAAGCAGCACTAACAGGTCATTTGGCAAAATGGGTCATGATATTAAGCGAATATGACATACAGTATGTGGAGCGCAAAGCTATAAAAGGTCAAGTCATAGCAAATCAATTAGCTGATGCACCAATCCAGGCCAATCATCCTCTAATAACTGATTTTTTGGATGAGTCTATTTTTCACGTAGAACCAGCTCTACCATGGAAATTATACTTTGATGGATCCCACACTGGTCACGGCTCAGGAGCAGGCATATTATTTATCACACCACAAGGGGATTCAATTCCTAAATCATTTTGAATTGCTTTCCCTTGTACAAATAATATTGCAAAATATGAGGCATTGGTCACAGGTCTTAAGATAGCAATCAAATGGAAAATACAGACATTGCTCATATTTGGAGATTCTCAATTGATCATCAATCAAATGAATGATGACTATGACACAAAAGATGAGAAGTTGCTTCCCTACAAAAGAATGGTGGATAGTTTCTTGATGTATTTCAAAATGATTGCATTTGAACAAATCCCAAGGACATAGAATAAAGCAGTTGATGCAATGGCTACCATTGGATCTCTCCTAGACATCCCTAAGAATGTCACAATTTGAATTCTTAGTGGAACAATTGTTGATGCCTGCATACGATATTCCAGAGTCTAAAATGGTGTGTGAGGTTGTTGGTCCCGGTTTGCCTTGGTATCAAGACATACACGACTATCTTAAAAGCCAAACCCTCCCACCCAACTTGTCTAACAACCAAAGAAAATATTTTATCCGAAAAGCGGCTAGACATACCATCGTTAGTGACACCTTATACCACCATGACTTTGACAAACACCCTTCTTCACTGTCTCGACACTAATGATGCCCAAACAACTTTACGAGAAGTACATGAGGGTATATGTGGATCTCATTCGAGTGGTCCAACCTTAGCTAGGAAAGTCACCAGACTAGGATACTACTGGCCGACATTGGAAAAAGATGCTCTTTAGTTTGTCAGGACATGTCGAAAATGCCAAGTGCACAATGATTTGATTCACGCACCTGCATAGGAATTGAGACCTATCACTTCTCCATGGCCTTTTGCACAATGGGGACTCAACCTTGTGGGTAAGATCCATCCATCCTCTTCAAATGGCCACAAATTCATAATAACCACCACTGAGTATTTCACTAAGTGGATTGAAGTCATTCCTCTCACTTACATCACCGGTAAACAAATATCCAAGTTTATTCTGAATTACATCATCTGCCGGTATGGTGTCCCACAATCCATCATCACAAATAACGGTAGTCCATTCAAAAATTAGGACGTTCGTGAACTCTATGAGCGATTCCACATCCAACACCATTTTTCCACTCCATACTACCCACAAGGTAGTGGCCAAGCTGAGGCGTCCAACAAAACAATTCTTCGCATTCTAAAGAAGACCATCAATGACGCTGGCCGAGATTGGCACCTACAACTCAATCCTACTTTATGGGCCTATCATACCAGCATCCGTACCCCCACTGGAGCTACTCCTTTTTCCCTCGTCTATGGATCTAAGGCCATATTACCTATCGAGGTCAAAATTCCTTCTCTCCAAGTTTCTTTGAAAGGAATGATTGATGATGAAGAGTACAGACATACTCATCTCCATGAGCTAGAAATGCTACAAGAAAGACGGTAAAATGCCTTAAATCATCTACAGGCATATCAAAATCGTCTTTGCCGAAGTTATAACAAAAGAGTCATGGTGAGAAAGTTTGAAATTGGTGACTTGGTTCTCATGCAGAATCACAGAAATCAAGTAGAACGTGAAAAGCCTGGCAAGTTTGAGGCTAATTGGCTTGGTCCTTATATCATTATTGTCGCATTTGGTTCTGGAGCTTATCAGTTGGCCACACCTGATGGAGAACAGCTGACAGAACCCATCAACAACTTACACCTGAGAAAGTTCTACACATAGCATCAGAGAGCTTGGCTGAAAAACCTGCAAAAAAAAAAAATCTGAAAAATCTGAAAAAGTCCTGAAAAAAGACCTAAAAATCAAAAAGCGTCCTGAGAAAATACAAAAACATCCAAATCAAGGTCAAAATCCAAAATCAAAGTCAAATCTAATCAATTCAATCGATCAAGTCATTCAATCTTTTGTCCATGTTCGAACTACATTGTCTCTGCACTTTTGCTACGTAGGCAAGATTCATCTGTGAATCCCCGAGACATTAGGTCAGTCCTTCTAGGTTTGTCAAAATAAAATCATGATTCAAACTTCTGTCATTTGAACAATGTCATTGGTCGTGTCGAACTACGAGGTCTCTAAGTGCACGACGTAGGCAAGGCCATCAATCGATGGACCCCCGAGGCCGCACTAGGTCAATCCATTAGGGTTCGTGGCACAATATTTTCACACATGTCAAGCTATCTTCGAATCAAACTATCTTTGAATCAATCAAATCTTGTGTCAATCTTGAATTACCAGTCTATCAGAAATCTATTTTGACAGAATATTCTTAGTCAATTTAGCATGTCAGCAGCGACATGTAGTCAAAATCCTATCAAAACAATTTATCATGGCAAAGCTTTGGGTTCTTCTTCAGATGTGTCCTTCTAAAGAGCAACTCTCGTCAACTTCTTTATGCTTTTGGATGTGTCCTTCCTAAGCATCATCATCATCTGGCATTTTGATGGATTCTCCTAACTCCGAGAAGCGATCTCCTAGATATCAATGTCATTCAAGATGTGTCCTTCCTGAATTTGATATCATCTGACACTTAAAACAACACCTAACATTAAAACACTTGGCAAACACTTGGCAAAAAAAAAATTTGTCTTTTGATAATAATCATGATATTAGTTCCTTATGTCCTAGGAACCATGACATATCATGATGATTATCCTTATCTGATTATCACTCTGCTATTAGTTTCTCCACAATGTCCTGACTTCAGGATTTAGAGAAGCAACGACATAGTATGATGATTTTACTGTCTATTTTTTTTTCTTACTATCAAGTGGCTAGTTTCTCCATGATATCCTATCATTAGGATTTAGAGAAGCAACGATGTCTCATGATTATTTTGGTTTTTCTGGTGGATGGTCATGATAAAGTGACTAGGGGCAACTGTGTTCCTTGCATGAGTCATGATCATCCTTGTCTATGACTGTTGATCTATGTGATGGTTCGACCTTGCACACTATTGATCTATGTCATATCATAGTGTTTGTCAAGCATCATGACATTTTCGCCCAATGATGATTAAAGAGCAACAACTAGAATAGCACTATAGCAAAGCTTTTGAAGGATTTTTATTTTTCGCACTAACATGCATATCTTTCTTCGCACTAACATCCATCTTCGTCTTCTCTTCTCTCATTCTCTGATGATATCCTGTGACATATAAAAACAAAGTTTCATACATAATGGCATGATCATTTCATATTCACATCTGCATATATCAGATACCACAATTCACATTGCATCAACATTATTATTTGCATCCATTCATAAAACCATCATTTGCATCAACATATAAGCATCATAAATAAAACATTTACATCAACATATAGGAATTACATCATCACAACATTACACAATGCATACATACATCCATAATTGCATTCATAAACATAAGCATAAATATCCATACATCTCATAGCATCATAAAAGCATAATATAAGCATCTCATAAAAACATAGAATACCATAACAAATTACATCATATAGACCACATCGAAACTGCATCGCATATATATACAATCTCAAAAAAATGTTATGTCATAGGATAGAGTCAAATGATATCCCAAAAATAGAGCTCGCAGGCTCGAATATCAAAATATAAACGTGTCTAAAGCAAGTCCTAAGATGGCCCTCTTCCATCTCATGGAGGTGAATGACGAGGTAACTGTGACTGATCCATCAGATGAACAGTGAACTGAATGGGTGCCCTCTCCTGCGTCTGACTCTTTGATCCTGAGGGATCGGTAATGGGAGGCTAGCTCTGCTCTATCTGCTACCCTGAAGACACTAATCTATGACCGTGCTCTGATCTATGACCTCGCTCTGACCTGTGGCTGTGCCCTGATGAATGTCTATGAGAGCTATGAGATCTATGGCCTGAAGACTGCCCTGATGTAGTGGACCCCCCAACACTGGTATGACTACTATCGTGTGACCTGCTGTTGTGTGTCCGACTGCCACTACCTATCCTGCTGTGAGATCGAGACAACCCTGGGTCCCGTCTATCTGGGGGAATGGCCTGCTCATACAATTCCCTATATCGTCCCCTGCTCTCTGCTACCCTGGCCAACTCTCGGGCCATGTCCCCTGTCGGTCCCATGCATAACTCGGCAAACTCTGTAATCCACCGCTCTGACTCCTATCGCTGAATGACGGCCTGATCTCTCTCAACTCGTGTGACCTCCAACTCCATTGCCAAGGCCTTGTTCTGAGACAAGGCCACATCTAGTCTACCCTGTAGATCAATGATCCTCTGGTCAACCATGGCATCCATGGGAAAAATGGGTAACCTATCACCCTCATCATCCCCAAAGACCATACACTCCCGAAGCTACTGATCTGTCTCGTCCTCCTCAACATCTCTCTCCCCTTCAACCCGGACCTCCTCCACATCTATGTCGGTAGGATGTCCCCCAACAAGTGGATCCACCTCCTATCTCTCCGCCACCTCTACCTCCACTCTATCCTCCAACACCACCTCCACCTCCACCTCCTCCTCACATCCTCTAGCCTCCTCGGCTCTTGCCTCTAGCTCTATCTCCTCCCCCTCCTCATGAATAGGTGATAGTGGTACTCCACCTACTCTCTGTCTAACTCTCCTGGGCTGCCTCTGCCCTCCACCATCCCTCCTCCTCACACCCCTCCCATCTCCTCCTCCTCCACCATCTCCTCCACCATCTCCTCCACCTCCCCCATCTCCCCCACCTCCCTCCTGTCTCCCCCGTCTCGGCCTCCATCCCTGCCTCCATCTCTACCTCCATCTCTCGCCATACCTCGACCTCTCCTCGATACTCATGGAATAACTGATCTTCAGTCAATAGGTGGTGGACCATCTGGATCTGTCAAAGGAATGGGCCTATGAACCTGCCACCAGGTATCGAACTCGGTCGATGTACCTGCATCTGTTGGACCCCCTCTCCATACCCACTGAACTGCTACCAAGCTATCAACCTGCGCCTCAGCCACTGTGACTGATATGGGTGGCCCCCACATGGTCTCTCTCCAAGACCGAGCATACTGTGTTGTGCCTACTGGCACAATCTGCTGCTCCCCAAACTATCATAGTACCCGCTGGGGCAGGTACATCTCAATAATCCTCTGAGTCTGAACTATGTGACCAATAAGGTATCTAAACTGTCGACAGAAGGATAGGTGACTGTCCTCATCCGACCATTGAGCACAATCTTTGTACGGCCTCCAGACGAAACTAATCATCGTGTCTATCCGATGATGCCAGTACTCGGTATCTCCAACACGAGTCTGGCTGACTGAGCCTGCATGATATATATGGCATCCCATATACATATGGCATCCCATCACCCAATGGCTTCATCTGTACTAGCAGCCGAAAGATGGGAATACGCTCCCATACCCAAATCATAAGTAATGCGGTCCCACAACTGATGTTGTGCCCGCGGAGGTAGACTACCTCGTGCAACTGGTGGTACAACATGGCCAACAAGCAGGGCCCCCAAGCAAAAACAGTCCTCTATGACCTCATACGAACAAGAACATCCCCCCATCCAATGGGAAATCCATGACCACGATAATCTAGGATCAGCAATCCGGCGATCAAGGTCATAAGTATGGCATCAAATCTAGGAAACCGATCTGCTACAACATCCCAACCAATCTCGTAACCATCCAAAGCTAACTGCCCACCGTCGGTACCCTCATATCTCTCTGTTAGGACCTGTCATCCTCGGTGTGGATCATAGACCACCCTCTCTCCGCTGATCGAAATACGGAGAATGCAATAAACATCCTCCAAGGTGACAGTCGCCTCTCTAGTAGGTAGGTGGAATAAACAGGTCTCAGAGTGCCATCTCTCACAAAGAGCAGTAAGCAACCCTCTGTTTTCCTAAATAACGGGCATGTATGTCACATGGTATAGGCCTAGGGCCATCAGCCGCTGTCTCTGTCTATCGCTAAGATGATCTCGGAAAGCATAAGTAGCTAGCCGAAACTCTCGGGTATAAATCGGCATAAGCCGACTCTGCACAAGGAAAGGGCCAAGGATTAGAACATATTGAAAAGCATTATGGAAAGTTTTGTACTACTGGCAAGTCAAGGGTACAAAAAGTTAAGCTCGGCACAAGTCAACAAAAAGTCAACTCTGGTCAACTTCAATTGCGTCGCGTTGACCGCAAATGCATCACAATAAATCAATTGCGACTCGGGACACGACAAATACATTGCAATATGTCAAATGCATCATTTTAAAGGGAAAATGCGCAATCAAACATCGAATGTGTCATTTCATCTATCAAATGCGCGATCTAACAACGAATGCGTCGCTGGGCTTATCAAATGCATCGCATATTAACAAATGTGTCGCAAAGCTATCGATTGCGTCAGAATTTAAGCAACTGCATCACAAATCTATCACTTGCATCGCAAAAATGTGATTGCGTCATTCACTCTTGCGAATGTGCAATCGCACAAAATAGACCTATCTACCCATCGCGCTTGCGTCGCGATGCAAGCAAATGTGGCGAACGCGAAGGCGATTGCGGCTTTCACGATAGCGTTTGCATCGTACCGCAATTGTTATCCCCCCTTTTTACCCTCATAAATGCGAAAAATTTAAAAATTGACAAGTTGGATAGGGTACTTACCGGTGCCCCTGCGCCCTCGGGTCGTCGGAATGTGTGCACGCGATATCCACGGTGTGTAGTCATAGGGATCACCATCGTCTCTCAGAGCTCTGGTTTGTCGAAAATTCTATATGCAAATATGAAAATGACATTTGATTTGATCTTTTCAACCTATTTATAGGCTGAAAATTAGGGTTTTGACCTAGTGGGCCCTACGGGAGGCTCATTTGACCACCTTTGACCAACATTTTGGCTATCTTAACATTCTTTGTTTCTGAATCAGATCACGACATCACTTTCCTAGTCATCAATTGAGCTAGTCGGGATATGTTTCAAATTTTTTTGACCCCGCGTCGAAATTCAAAAATTTTCCCGAGGGGGCATAGGCATTCCATACCTCCACTGGAGCATATTCTGGACTTGTTTTCTTTGCCATAATGCGACAAGCTGCATTATGACAAAGAGGGGCAAATGTAGACACATAAAAATGACCAAGACCTGCAAGCATTATTTTTACTACTTCCATCATGACATGATTATAACATTTTAATTATGTTCCTAACCCACATTCAACTATTAATTAAATAGTTCATGATTATTTAATTAATTCATAAACTTTCATTCTTCATGATTATTAAATAAATAAATCCTATTTATTTAATTTAATATGTCACTAATTATCAAAGTCTTCTAATAATTAAATAAAGACATCAATTTATTTAATTAACCCTTATCATAAATGTCTTCTTGATTATTAAATTGATATATTTTAATATATCTATTTAATATGTCACTAATTCCTAAATCCTCTCTTAATTAAATAAATTCATTTATTTATTTAATTAATTAACTACTTCTTCTAAATTAAATAATTATTTTAATTATTTAATTATGGCATGTGACATTTCTATATTTTTAAATAAAACAAATCATTTAAAAATATCTCACTAATTCTTCATTTAGTAATTAATTTCAAAAATCAATTACTAATTACCTCACAAAATCTTCTATTTTGAATTAATTTAATTCAAAAGGGAAATATTCTCCTATAAATCAAGTAATTTCCAAAATGATTGATTTTCTAAAATCTCATCCTTTTGTCTTCTAATTTTTACTAATTTCATCTCCACTGTCACATTCAGTCTGGATTTAATTAATTTAATTAAATCTTATTTACACCTATGGGTATTTTTCCCTAACCCTAATTGAGGTTTCCTTATTGAATCTTGACCTTTGATTCTAGGGTATTCATCAATCTCTCATCTTGTCCGTCCATTCAAGATTGTATTTTCTATAAAATGACAATCTTGATTTCATTTTCAGATCCATGATCATTTATCTAATAGACTTTTGATATAGGCATTCTAGAGATCATAGACTTTTATTTACTATTTGCATATTGGAAATTGTTTTCTAGTTTGCATAGTTTGATATTTTAAATCCTTCAAAGGCATTGTTAAGGCTAGGCATTAGAGAAGTTTGCTCACAAAGAAATCTGAGGGCAATCCATCATTGCAGCAAGGCTTGAGAAGGTGCAATGGAAGCAATCATGGAATAGAGAAGATTGGTGAGATCATTCCATTTCACTTTATTCTCTTTTATATTCTTATGTATTTCATTGTTGATGTTTAAACTAACTTGCAGGTACAACTAATAACTGTTTGTTTCAAGTCTTGCAGGATTTTTAGATCATTACAAATAGGTCTACAAGTTCTTCCCAGGAACAAACCTTCAAAGCTCAAGCCAATGTAAGAGGCAAGGGAAGAGGAAGAAATGGAAAAGGAAGAGGTCAAAGATGCAAAGGTAGAAGCAACTCCGGATGAGGAGGCTCAAATAGCCAAGAGGAAGCCAACACTTCCTAATTTGACTTCCAAAACATAAGGAATAGCAGCTCAAATCAGAGGAAAGATAATAGCAATGTGTAGTGTTACCATTGTCACAAGTATGGTCAGTGATGAGTCTAGTTTTTGGTCTAATTATGGGTAGAATCTATAGTTTATTTTTTGAAGTTACCATGGACTTTGATATTTTATGTTGATACTTTTATATAGTTTCTCTCAAACCATAAGACATTTGGGTTTAATTCCATTTCTTCCAGTTTTAATGATATCAACCTATTATGTGGACTATCTATATTAATATTGCATATGGTTAATGAATGTTCTTTAAGGTGGTTATAGATATGCAATTATTATACGTACTGACATTACCATGCAAACATGATTAAGAATTCTAAGTTGAGAAATGTAGCTGCCAACTGGTCACATAGAGGAAATGCGCAAAGGTCAACTTAGGGTGATGGCAGGAGATTCCCATGTCAGCCGCATGTAACCACCTTATGTCGGTCCTTAATGACATTGAGCAATGTGGGTGTTACTGTAGTGGTCAAGTCCATATTTGGACATCCATTTCTGAATGAATTCCTCTGCATGTATAACTGCTCCTCCACTCTCTTCTTTGCTTTCCCTAAGTGGCATCCTCTCAGTTAGTGGGAGTTGACTACCCAGTTTAGTTGATAAATAAGGTTCGAATCCTCCTTCTTTGGAGGGTTGATCGCCAAGCTATTATACAATCTGATAATCAGACATACTCTTTTGTATTTTCACTTTCCAATGAATGAAAATGAGATTCTGAGTTGAGCATCTGAGTTTGCATTAGTCTTAGAGGATACTCATACAAGGGGGCCCACTTGGTGAGTATTTCGTCCCTTTAGTTTAGTTATATTAGTATTAGTTTATGTTAAGTTCTTAGTTAAGAATTTGGCACCGACTGTTCCTACAGCCACTAGAATTCCATTTTGTGACTATTCCTGCAACCAAAGCAGGCAGAGTAGTTCCATGTTTGCTACTTAGATTTTCATTTTTATCATGCATGTTTAGTTTAAGTTTAATTGTTGAGTAATTTTCAGAATTTACTTTGTTTCTTTCTATGCAATTTACTTCCAGTATTAATTCTCTTAGTTGTAGAATGAAGATGACTACTTTGAAGTTCCTAGTGCACATACTATGCTGACCCATTTCAAGTTCACATCCCTGGGTTGAAAATTTAAATGCACTTTCATGATGGTTAAGATGGCTATTCAGGTTAGATGTGCAGTCTCTGAATCATGGTTGTAAAATCTTAGTTATTGAAATCATTGTAGGAGGCTGACATTTTTGGCATCATTGCCAGGGATGGTGTCAAACTAGGGAGTCATTTGGAGTCATTGATATTTTTTCTGCTAAAGTATTTTTGGAATTTTCTCTTAGTGTTAGAATTTATGATCCACTATTTTCCCCACCCATTCTTTGTGTGAGTTGGCTAATATTGAGCTAATATCGCATGCATATAAGAAGAAGAAGAGATCCTTATGGGAGATTCCTTCCTAATAATCCAAAGCCATTTCATCTAGTAAAACTTCCGAATCAGCCCAGAAACAAGGAAGAAGAAGAGCCACAACCCTTTGCTGATATATTCCTTGACTTGACCAGTTCTAAAGTTTCCCTTGAAGATCAAAATCCAATTGAGGAACCCTTTATTCTGGAACTTCATCAAGCAGGTATGACTAATGCAAATGGAAATAGGCCTAACAGGAAGAACCGGCCATCTTTTCCTTTTCCCATTGCTCAACAGAATGAAGTTGATAACTTTAAAAACATCCCTGCTTCAATCCTTCCTAAGTTCTATGGACTTGTCATAGAATATCTAGATACATTCTTGTTCGAGTTTGTTATACTCTGCAGAAGCTATGACTATATCACTGATGCCCATAGACTTAAGCTATTTCCTACTACCTTGAAATAAGTTGCATTGAGATGGTTTATGGGTCTTGGCAGAAACACTATGGCGACTTGGGAAGATATGAAGAAAAAGTTCCTTAAAAAATATAAGGATTGTTGTAGGGGTAGTGATACGAGAGGAGGTAACATTTTTCATAATGCAGCAAAAGGAAGATGAGAGCCTGGAGGATTTTATTTGAAGATTTTTGTTCTATCTACAGAAATCTCCACATCATACACTTAATGAAGACTCACAAAAGTTTCTTTTCTTAAGTAGAATTAGTGAAAGTTGCACTGATGCCTTGGACCTAATGATAGGAGGAGATATCACTCAAGTCCCTTGGGAGGATATCAAGAAGCTATGCTAGAACTATTCTAGGGAAGCTTCAAAGAAAAAGGAAGAGCTTACCAATCCTCTATAGGTAAGTCATCCACTAGTGGAGTCTCAAGGATGGATATTACTAATTTGCTAGTATATTTCAAGCAGGATATAATCAGCAATCTAGCTACCCAGCTGGATACACTTCAAGCTAAGAAGAAACATGAGGAGGCAGATACAATGCTGACAGAATATTACCCTCATTGTAGACAAAAGAAGAAGGACTACATATCCAAAGTGACAGCTAACATTAAAAGCAAGAAAATTCCACCTGATTTCAAACCATTTCAAACTGAGGAAGACCAAGTCTACTTTGTTGCATAGAAAAGACCATGGGCTTCAATAAAAGGTATGCCACTAGATCCACTATCTTTTGTGGGGCCATATTTTAATTCTTATTCATCTAGTAGCCAGTGGCAGTGCCCTTGTCCATCTAACTATGGAGGATATCCACCACAGTCTTGGGGTAACCCTCCAAATACTTGGTCCAATTATCAAATTTCCTCACCTCAGTGGTAGCAACCTTAGGGGAATTGGTAGTAGTTTCAAGGACCTTGGAAACCACCTCTAGGAAACTGGTAGCAAACATCTCAATGGAGAGGAGGCCAACAATGGCCAAACTAGACAACTAGCTACATGCAGCCATCTTCTCAACCCCAAAAACCTATTATAATGCCTCCTCAATCTAATCCAAGCTCAAATGTGCCCAAACCCACTCAGTTACCAGCCCAACCCACACCCAACCCAAATAATAAACCACAGCAGTAGCCTGTATATTCAACTAATCCAAATCAATTTCCTACATATGTTGTGAGTTTAAGTGACATACGTTTGCATTCAAGAACTACCTTGTCAGCTCATTCCACCCCCATTATCACCGAGCTTCTTGTGGAAGAGAAAGAAGAATCTTTGACTGATCCCATTTAGCTTTGTGCACCTAAAAATCCCGAACCAGTTCCAACCAAGCAAACAGCCCAAGAACCACCATTCCCCTAGAGATTGGAAGTTGCAAAACAAAAAGAAGACAACGAAGAAACTAGTTGTGATATTCTAGACCAGCTAAAGCATATATGTGTCTAGATCCCCCTATTCCAAGCATAAAAGATGTTCCTATATATGGCAAGGCAATTAAAGAATCATGCCTCAAGAAACTGGGCAGAAAAAAGGACCCAACTACAGTTCATGTAGAGGGACAATTGGTTGACATCATGCTTGGAAAAGTAATTATCCCTAAGTACAATGATCTAGGTAGTCTTATGGTTGAAGTTATTATAAATGGGATAAACATAAAGAACACTTTGATTGACTTGGGTGTAGCAATCAATGTGATGACTAAAGACATCCTACAACAACTAAACATTGCAAGCATGAGATCCACACCTCTTGTCCTATAACTTGCTGATAGTTCCATTATTAAGCTTGATGGCATAGTAGAATACATTGTGGTGATTCTAGACTCTTGGGAGTATCCTGTCAACTTCATGGTTCTTTCTCCCAAAGCTACACTATGCGAGTATCCCATTATCCTTGGTAGGCCATGGTTAGAAACTGCAAACACTTATATTAGATGTCGGTCAAGTAACATGACCATTTTTGATGGAAGGAACACCAAAAATCTTGTTCTTTATCCTCCTACTCATTCATCCCATGATGTGGACAATTATGTATGGCCACATATTGGTGAAGAGGATGAAGAAGTTAACTCTGTGGTGTAGCTCATGATGCTAGGGAGAAGTCCTTTCCTGCAGCTTCAAGATGAAGATGAAGTGTTATCTAGTATCATTCAGAAACATTGTCAGATAGAAGAGACATCACCTGCTCATGTGTCTGGTTCTGCTGACCTCATGCAAAGACTTATGCTAGTTTAACCTGATCTTCCTACAGCCACTCCTCCAGCAGATAGCCTTCCTGGAGCCACTCTTCTAGTAGATAAACTTTTTGCAGCAATAGGTATGTTTCACATAATGTTGCCACATGAACTTAAGGTACCATGTATTAATGAAGCAACTATGATAGAGTTTGTTACACTAGTACAGGTGTTCAAAGAATGATATCTAAATATTAACAGTAAATTGAGTGAGGGACAACAGTTGAAATTGGAAAATTTGTTGAAAGCCCATCAAAATGTATTTGCCTAGGATTATCATGATATGAAGGGATTGGATCCAAAGCTCTGCACTCATAAGATATATATCAAATATGATTGTACACCTGTAAGATAGCCACAAAGGAGAATCAACCCTACATTGAGGGAAATTGTCAAAATAGAGCTACAAAAGTTACTAGATGTAGGATTTATCTACCCTATTTCAAACAATCAGTGGGTGTATCCATTGGTGATTGTGCCTAAGAAAGGAGGAAAATGGTGATTTGTTGTTGACTATAGAGAGCTCAATGATGCTACTAATAAGTACCATTTCCCCTTGCCTTTTGTAGATCAAGTCCTAGATTCTCTTATAGGCAAGCAATACTTTTCTTTTCTTGATGGATTTAGTGGTTACAATTAGATTCAAATTGCACTAGAAGACCAAGAGAAGATAACATTCACATGTCCATGGGGGACATATACCTATTCAGTACTTCCCTTTGGGTTATGAAACACACCTACAAATTTTCAGAGAGGAGTCATTAGCATATTTTCAAACATCTCCCTTGACTGCATGGAAATCTATATGGATGATTTTACCACCTATGGTGTTGATTTTGATGAAGCATTGGAAAATTTGAAGAAATTCCTACAGAGATGTGAAGACCAAAATCTATCTCTAAATAGTGAGAAGTGCTTCATGATGATGTAGGAAGGTGTAGTTCTTGGCCACTACATATCCCACCATGGAATTCAAGTTGATCCTACAAAAATTGAGGTAATTACTAATTTGCCTATACCTGCAAAACAAAAGGTTGTTAAGAGTTTCTTGGGACATGTAGGCTATTATAGGCATTTCATCAAATATTTTAGTAAAATAGCAGCACCACTGTATAGTTTCCTAACTAAAGATGTTGAGTTCCACTGGACATAAAGTTGTGATAAACCATTTTCTGATTTAAAGACAACTCTGACTCATGCTCTTGTACTTAAAGGACCGAATTGGTAAATTGCTTTTTACATCCATACTAATGCCTCATATTATGCCATAGGAGAAATCCTAGGATAGAAAGAAGAATCCATTGAAAATGCCATCTATTTTGTCAATAAAAACTTGCAGGGAGTTGAACTAAATTACACAGTAAAAAAGAAAGAAATGTTGGCAGTAACCTATGCCCTGAACAAATTCAGGCACTATATAATAGGCTACCATATATTTATGCACACTGATCAAGCAGCCATTAGATATCTCATGAATGAACCCTTGATCTTAGGAAAGTTAGCTAGATGGTTGTTGTTAATACAAGAGTTTGACATAACTATTGTGGATAAACCAGGGAAGGCCAACGTTGTTGCAGATTTTCTTTCAAGGTTGACCACATCAGAAGATAGTCAAGCCATAGATGACTCCTTTCCTAATGAGCATCTATTCTCCATTAGTGTGCAGAAATCTTGGTATGTTGATATAGCTAATTACCTTGTGACAGAGAGAGTTCCTCCTCACTTCTCTCCAAAAGAGAGAAGAGTGTTGATTGAAAAATCTTTCCCTTTTTCATGGATAGTTGGATGCCTATTTTATACTGGACTAGATCATGTTATGAGAATATGTGTGAGGGAAGATGAGACCTATGGCATTCTACAAGCATGCCATGATGAACCATGTGGAGGACACTTTGCAGGCAAAAGGACAGCAATGAAAATTTTAAACACATGATACTATTGGCCTACACTCCACAAAGATGCAGGAAGATATACAAGGAAATGTGGCAGATGTTAAAGGATGGGTAGACCAACCAAGTCAAATGAGATGCCACTCTATCCCCAAGTATTAGTCACTCCCTTTGACAAGTGGGGATTGGATTTTGTGGGACCCATTGATCTCCCATCGAATGGTAAGTCTTATATTTAGGTATGCACTAATTATATAACTAAGTGGGTAGAAGTCAAAGCCATGAAACATGCCAGAGACAAAAAAGTTGCAGAATTTCTTTATGAAGAAATATTCACACAGTATGGAGTCCCCAAAGAAATAATAACTGATCAAGGAGCTCAGTTTACCTCAACACTTGTTGTAGCACTAGTTAATGAATATAACATAAGGCACAAAAAGTCTACTCCTTATCACCCTCACAAAAATGGACAATTTGAGGTGACAAACAGAGAGATTGAGGCCATCCTAACCAAAATAGTGGATATTCACATAAATGATTGGGAAAATAGATTATCAGATGTAGTTTGGGCTTACAGAACCACCTGGAAGACAGCTATAGGCTTCACCCTATTTGAGCTACTATATGGGAAAATAGCCATGATGCCCATCGAATTTGAGCACGAGACTCTCAGAACCACAGTAGAGTTGGAGATGGAAATTTGAGGCACATAAAGAAAGGATCATGCGGCTGAATGCATTAGATGAACTAAGGAAAACAGCCTTGCACCATACTGAAGTTGTGCAGAATCAAAGAGTCAAATGGCATGACAAATTTATCAAAGAGAAGAAATTTCGGCCAGGTGACTGGGCATTGCTTTATGACTCATGGTATTAGGATAATGTAGGAAAATTGTAGGCAAGGTGGCTAGGACCATATGAAGTTGTTGAGGTCTTTCCCAATGGAGCTGTGCAACTCACCACCATTGACCCTGTTGGATTCAAATTACTCATCAATGGGAATCGTCTCAGATTGTATAACAGGCCAGCCTCCAAAGAATAATTCTTGCAATATTTCATCCAACATGCAGCATTCGAGCATAGTCCCTATAGCCAAGGAGTTCATGCAGCCAAAGGCAATGGACCTAGTGTCCCTCCTTTTGACTAATTAAGGTGTGTAATTGTCATAATAAAGACTTCTACTTTTGTAGAAATCCATTTCTTCACCCATTCGCCCATTCATCCATCTGTACCACCTTTCTCTCTCTTTCATCACTTCATTCCACCTCACACCATTCCACTTCATCATCATTAATTAATTTCTCAATTATTTCTTAAAAAGGTGAATGGTAATTTCTCCACGCTTGTTTCAATGAATCCTCTACACAATCATGTTTGTACACATTCAAGTATGTGCACATTAATTTCATTTTTAATTATCTTTTAGAGCATTTCATTTAATCACTATACGTTAGTATGGACGTTCACATAATTTCTATAATACCCCTATCAAATCACTATTGCCATCTTGCATGTGTGGAAAAATGTCCAAATTTAGGTTGGGGGGAGGGGTAAGAAAGATGTAGATATATTTCCGCATGCCAGTGCATGATTGTCTGTGTCAGCATATCTTGTTGAGCTGATTTAAAATTTGAAATAAAAGATGGCTTGCATATGTGATGTGACACTAAACTGTTGCCACCATTTCCTCTCATCAACTCCCTTTTATTACTATTCTTTTCCATTATTCACCCTATCATAATCTTGAAATGCAAAAGGTAAATGGTAAAAACAAAGTGAAGGAAAATTCAGTCGACAATTCAGTTAGCAAGTGAGTAGAAAGGAATTTTCTTACAGATGACAATTAGATAAAGGAATTTTGCAGAGTGATAGATTGATTACAAACAATGGGAGGTGGACTCATTCGAAATGAGCCCTCAGTTCATGATGCTTTATTGCAAGATGCACAGTGCTTGGCCGAGTTTCAGAACTATGGCTAGTTGGACTATTTCTTGAGGCTGGACAATTTTGATGAAGGTATCACATTGGAGTTTTCCTAAACATTTTTAGATGGAAAGGCCATAGTAAAAGGGCTAGAGGTCGTGGCAACTAAGGAATGAATTGTAGAATTTTCAGGGTTATCGGCCGATAGAAAACCTTACCCTATTTCTAGAGATGCTAGGTTAGCCATAGCTATATTCACAATGCATGGTGATCCTCCACTCACTATTGACAAACAGGGTGTTAAAAGACTCTCTCTACCCGAGCCATGGAATCAAGCAACCATCTACATTATTAGATATATCACTTGTGAGGGTCGATTATCAAACTTGCATTCAGTGCATTAAAAACTATTGAGTCATATGAGGCATGGGAGGAGGATGAATGTGCCCCATTTCTTGTAAAACCTTCTCTCCATCATGGCATCGAAAACTCAAAATAGTAGGGACAACTCTATTTCCCACCATTTTCTAATTAAATTGTTGGTTGTAAAATCTTTGCATGATGCAACACCTAGAATGGCCTGGGAGGATTTTATAAAAGTTGATCAATTTAGACTTGAGCAGTCACAACCTATGGCTTCACCTCAAACACGTAGGTCTAGCAGAAAATTAAGCATGGATGAAGACACCCCTAGTGCCTCAACCTCTAGTGTTGACCCTGGTGTGAATCCTCCTACTGAAGAAAGGACTATAGATGTTAGTTCCTCTAAGACTAAGCATTTTGAAGAAGAAACTTCTTCATCAAATTCTAAAGATGATAATTCTCCACTTGAAATTGTGATAAGAACTAGGGCATAGAAGAGGGAGGCAGAAGCAAGGAAAGGAAAAACACAGCTTGTGTAAAGAGAGGTGCCAAGTGCTAAGAAAAGGAAGGTTGGCACTATTCATCCTACAGCCAAAGAAAAATGTAGGATCCCTCTCAAGAAAATAAAACCAGTTGTTAGTATTCCTTTGCAGAAAAACTCTAAGCTTGGTGGGACATTGTGTGAAAGCACTGGAGCTCCAATGGAGCAGGAAAATGTAAAAGAAAAAAATATATTCGATAAGGCAGCCAAAATGACCCTGGCAGATCTTGTTGCCCTTGCATAAGAAGATGAGATTCGAGAACATGAAGAAAGTTAGGAGTTCCTATAGCAAGACCAAGATCAAGAGTTCCTGCAGCAATTGCAAGAATGAGAATAAGAGGCCTTGCAGCAAAAGGGGTAAAGAAAAATTGTACCCTTACAGTCTGAACCAATGGGACATCCTGCATCTATGCAAATAGTTCTATATGGGGAGCAGCCATCCAAAAAAATCCTAGTAGGAATCCATAACCCTCCCGATTTTTCAATGCATGCAGCAATTTTGAATTTGTGGAAAGAGATGCAAAGAAGAGAGGAGGAATGGAAAAAGTAAATGAAAATATTGAAAAAGGAAATCCAAGAGAGGGATGTGATTATTGAAGAAAATAATGAAGAGATTATCTTTTTGAAGGAGAGGGTGAGTGGCATTGCAACCTTAGTGCCACAAATCTTAGAATGCAAAACCCCTCCAAGGGTTTATGCTCTACACCTAAAAGAGAAATATCTCTCCTTTGAATTTTCAAGAATCATCTCAGGTTTGAACCCCTCTATTGAAACTCCTACATAATTTTTCAATGCTTATAGAATTGCCTCCCCTAAGATGAAAAATTTATTATGTGAATTTTATTTACACAACTTTGTTATAACTAAAGACCAAGACTGGAACCCACTGTTGTATGTGGGGGACATCCAATTGAGAGCATTCATGTCTTGGGTACAAAATGAGATTAGCTAGGATGAACAACATAATGCTTATAAGGGGGAGGAATCCAATATTCCCCTTAACATTAGGGTTGAATCAAGGAACCCCAAAGGAATTTACACAGACTGGAATAGAATTTTTTTCAGGTCAAGCTATGGTAATAGGATAATGACTTGGGTTGAGGTAGTTTACAATGAGTATGAGGTGAAAATAGTAGCAAAAGAGGACACTATGAGAGGATACTTATCCCAGAGATGGAACACATTAATTGATCAGCAGAAACAAGTTGAATAACATTCCATCCACAACAATGTTGCTGCAATTAAAATAATTGAAAGGTACATTTATATTGGGAGAACAAAGGGGCGACACTAGCTTCCCTTGACTTTTTCAGCCACCTATCCTCATGTGGCCTATACCAAATTTCATGTTCTATAGATATGACATTGTTGAGGAACATCAAAGATGGAGGATAGTTGACATGTTGGAAGGATTCTACTAGAACCCTGATTCGCCCACAGCAAATACTGTAGAAGTTGTCAAAACCAACTTTAGACTCCAAGAACACTTGCATGCAAATGGATACCTGCCACAAAGAAGAGAATGGATGGAGAAAACAAAAAAGGGTTTGAAGTTCTGAAAAATGGAGAATTTATCTTATCAGAACAAAAAGGAATTATGAAAAATACAATGGATCAATCCTTAAGAAGGAGATCAAGCAAACCCTAAAAGAATAAAGTGAAATCTTAAGAAGGGAATAAAGGTAACTTAATCAACATAATTCAGTTAAAACCTTTACTCTAACACCCCCCCTTAAGATGAGCAAGAGTGCAACTACAAACATGTGCAAGAAAGCAAAGGTAACTACAATGCAGGAAAGTAAGCATGGGTCCCGACAACTAGGCCTGATCAGGTACCCAAATACAACCAAATCTCTATAAAGTGGAGAAATAGAGAAAACCTCATGGGAAAAACTCTACTCCAAAAAGAGATGCTGAAAGCCATGAAGAACATCACTAAAGCAGAAGAAGCTGCAAACAACTGTCAAAGGATGACTGCTATGGTGTTGAAGAACCTCCTCTGAAGATAAGATGATCAGAATCAAGAAGACAACAATATGCATGAGTGCCCCAAATGACACTACTCGAATCAGATGGCAAATAAAGGCAAACACCTGGAACGAAGATACAAATGGCACAAGTACCAATAGTCTGAAAAACACTGATCAATTAAGAATGGAAGATTCCTTCCAAGGTGAAGCCAAGGAAGCATTAGCACGAATAGTATAACACCCCCCCATAATGTTGAACTGGGAGAGCCTAACAGATCCACTGAAATGGTGTGTAACACCTATAACAATGGGTATTTTTTCTAGATTTGGCAATGTAATATGCAGAACATAAAACCCAAAGTAGGTAATGGAGTGCAAAGGAATAGATGAACAATCTCATAGATTGTCTTCATCCTCCATGAATAACCTCCATTACACCTTCTTAATTTGCTGAAAATAAATTGTGTTTTCCCTCAGATTTGTGAAGAGCAAGCCAATAGAAATGACAAGCCCTAAGCAAATATTGAAGGATTTGGCAACTACATGCAATACTATGCCCTACTGCAACTAGTAAGCATCTACAATGTCTAAGTTATATCAAATGAAATATAGATATAATATGACAAAAATGAAGAACAAATGCAAGATATCAAAGTGTAGGAGATGAAATATGAAAATGTAAGATTATCTGAAAATGCAAGAGATAAGAGCTGCAAGATGTGACCAAAATTGCTCTTTTATAGAAGATGCAATTTTGTGTGAATGGCCAAGATTGAAAGTTAGCAAGTGCCCTAGAATCAATGGACGAGATTCCATATAGCAACCCACAATTAGGGTTAGGGCAACATTAGGTCAGATTCGAAATAAAGGGTCAAGATTGATTTCTAGAAAATCAAATCAATGGCTGACAGTGCATGTGACAAAAGATTTTGGGCACAGAAAACGGAGTTGTTGGGGGAATCAAATAATAATTTAAAATTATTTAATTCAAGAGGGGATGTTGACTTTTTGAATTAAAAATTATTTTAATTCAAAAGGGTGGGGTCATGTGACAGTAAATAATTTAATTTAAATTATTTACTCAAAGAGGGAATTTAAATGGGGACTTATTTTAAATAAATAATATTTATTTAAAATGAGCACAATAAAAGAGGAGAAATTAAATAATAAAATTATTTAATCTAGGTGCTAAGACTTATTTTAAATAAATAAGATTTAGAAGAAATTAAATAATAAAAGTTATTTAATTTAGGTGGAATATTAAATAATAAAGATATTATTTAATTATTAGAGGAATGTGACAAATGGAACCTTTTAAATTAAATATAAAGATTTAATTCAAAGTTTAGGAGAGTGGACCAAATTAAATAAATTTAATTTATTTAATTTATGAGAGAAGAGGCTAATGAATAATTAGATAATTAAATATAATTATTTAATTATAGTGGAAGGTGGATTAAATAAATAAGAATTTATTTAATTTTAGGAAGAAGAGGACTTAATTAGTGACATAATTAAATAAATAAATAAAATTATTTATTTAATAATCATTAAGAATAATTATATATGAATTAATTAAATAATTATGAATTATCTAATTAATAGTTGAAAGTGAGTCAAGGACATAATTAAAATATCCTAATTAGGGTTAGAAGAAGAGCCTGTGGGTCTAGGTCATTTTTATGTGTCTACAACACCTTGTAGTGCATGAAGGAGAAGATACAACATCTGAAAGTGCACAAGAAAGCACTTGCAATTGAAAAAGTGGTGTGCAAAACAAAACACGCATGCATGAGGCTGGAATCATATGGATACGCTGTAATCGTGGAGGGACACTCACCGGACAAAGGTGTGATGGCAAAAACAAAGGCACTACACAACCCCTCATGGAACTTTATAAAACAGTGCGAGTACAAAATGTGGCACAACCTTATGTGCAAAATCCCCAAAATACATGTACAATAGTGTGGCACTTTATCTCAGTGCATTTACATAGAAGATTGCTTACAAATGATGCTCAAAATGCCCACAAAGGACAAAAAAACTAGAAATACATGAAGAACAGCCAAAAATGAAGCATCCCATGCAAATAAAAAGTTCCCAAGACCTAAAATGTCCAAGTAATTCACCAAAGTGTGAAAACACAAAAAATTGAATAAAATATACTCAGAGGGAAATCTGGAAATATTGCATGGATGGAACTGAAGAGCTCAAAAATATGGTTCCAACGCTACTGAGATCACGAAAAACAGAGAAATTGGTCAAAAGTTATGAGCTCGGGACTGAAAACAACTCCTTTGACTCAACTGGTTGTAGAATACACCAACAGAAAAATGAAGCAATGAGACCCACACCACTAGAAATTTGACAGAACCAGTTTTCCAAAGATATCTCATTTGCCAAAAAATGATATTGTATGCCCAAGTTATGGCCTCTGGAAGAAAACAGCTCCAAAGGGGAAAAAATCCAGTGTGGGATTTAAATTTGATGGTCATACAGCCATCGCAGCAAAAAACTGGGCCTAAATTTGATGGCTAAATGGTCGTCGCCACATATGCACAACTGGGCTTATTACATCAAAATTTATTTTTTATATAAAAAAAATAAATTAAAAAAATATGATTTTTTTGAAAAAAAAAAATCATAAAAAAGGGCTTGGGCCGGGGCCGGTGACCTATGTACCACCGTCGATGGTACTGTCAGACTGTCAGTTGGTAGTAAAGCCATCGGCGGCTAACAGTACGCCGCCCGACGTACTTAAGGGCCCACAGGCCTGCGTACGCAAGTACTTGCAGGCACCCTAGTACAGGCATGAACAAGCCTTTAAAAGGCTTTTTTTTATTGTTTTGATTTTGTTAAAAAAAAATTGATGAAAAATGATGCGGAAATTTTTATTTTTTATTTTTTATTTTTTTACCAGACAAACGGACGGTCGTACGATTGTACAGGTAAAAAAAAATTGCCTCTCAAATCAACTTTGTCCAAAATGGATGAATGAACAGTCAATTTAGGGATTTTGGACTGTTGCATATCCAACGGCGAGGTCTATTTAGACTCAAAATGCTTTGAAATTGTAGGTGATTCCTTGGATCAAAAAAAGAAAACCCCAAAACTGTGAATGCCTGATCCAACCCTTGTAGCTCCAAATTCTTCAAACAAGAACAGGCATGCAGCAGGAAAGCTTTGATACCATGTAGAAGTTGTCAAAACCAACTTCAAACTTCAAGAACACCTGCATGCAAATGGATACCTATCACAAGGAAAAGAATGGATGGAGAAAACAAACAAGGGTTTGAAGCTCTAAAAAATGGAGAAATTATCTTATCAGAACAAAAAGGGATTATGAAAAATACAATGGATCAATCCTTAAGAAGGAGATAAAGCAAACCCTAAAAGAAACCCTAATAGGAAAACATTTAATAATTAATATAATTATTAAATGTCACTTCATGCAAACTAAAGTGAAATCTTAAGAAGGGAATAAAGGTAACTTAATCAACACAATTAAGTTAAAACCTTTACTCTAATAGATACTCATATTAGATAGTTATTAGTTGCAGATTTTAGAGCCTTGACCAAGCAGAAGCATAACTCTTCCCCTATTGGAGGACCACCAAAAAGTTAGGTTGGTGGGAGTGATGAGTCTAGTTTTTGGTCTAGTTATGGGTATAATCTACAGTTTATTTGTTGAAGTTACCATGGACTTTGATATTACATGCTTATTTTTTCATATAGTTTCTCTCAAACCATAAGACATTTGGGCTTAATTCGATTTCTGCCAATTTTAATGATATTAACCTATTATGTGGACTATCTATATTAATCTTACATGTGGTTAATGAATGTTATTTAAGGTGGTTATAGCTATGAAATTATTATGCGTATTGACATTGTCATGCAGACATGATTGAGAATGCTAAGTTGAGAAACATAGCCGCAAGTTGGTCACGCAAAGAAAATGTGTGAAGGTCAACTTAGGGCGATGGTAGGAGATTCCCATGTCAGCCGCATGTAACCGCCTTATGTCGATCTTTAATGATAATGGGAAATGTGGGCGTTATTGTAGTGGTTGAGTCCATGTTTCGACATGCATGTCTAAATGGATTCCCCTGCATGTGTAACCGCTCCTCCACTCTCTTCTCTACTTTCCCTAAGTGGCATCCTCTCAGTTAGTGGGAGTTGACTACCCTGTTTCATTGATAAATAAGGTTTGGATCCTCCTTCTTTGGAGGGTTGATAACCAATCTATTGTACAATCTGATAATCAGACATACTCTTTTGTATTTTCACTTTCCAATGAATGAAAATGAGATTTTGAGTTGATTATCTGAGTTTGCATTAGTCTTAGAGGATTCTCATCCTAGGGGGCCCACTTGGTGAGTAATATATTCCTTTAGTTTAGTTAGATTAGTATTAGCTTTTGTTAAGTTCTTAGTGAAAGCTACACTAATGCCTTGGACCTGATGGTAGGAGGAGATATCACTCAAGTCCCTTGGGAGGATATCAAGAAGCTATGCCAAAACTATTCTAGGGTAGTTTCAAAGAAAGGAAGAGCTTACCAATCCTCTATGGGTAGGTCATCCACCAATGGAGTCTCAAGGATGGAGATTACTAAATTGCTGACATATTTCAAGTAGGATATAATCAACAATCTAGCTACCCAGTTGGATACACTTCAAGCTAAGAAGAAACATGAGGAGGTAGAGGTAATATTGACAAAATATTACCCTCATTGTAGACATAAGAAGGATTGCAGATGCAAAGTGATAGCTAATATTGACAACAAGCAGATTCCACCTGAGTTCAAACCAATTCAGACTGAGGAAGACCAAGTCTATTTTGTTGCACAGAAAAGTCCATGGGCTTCAAGACAAGGTATGCCACCAGATCCACTATCTTTTGTTGGGCCATATTTTAATTCTTATTCATCTAGGAACCAATGGAAGCCCCCTGTCCATCCAACTATGGAGGATATCTACCACAGTCTTGGGGTAACCCTCCAAATACTTGGTCCAATTATCAAAATTCCTCACCTCAATTGTAGCAACCTCAAGGGAATTAGCACCAGTTTCAAGGACCTTAGCAACCATCTCCAAGAAACTAGCAGCAAACATCTCAATGGAGAGGAGGTCAGCAATGGCCAAACTAGACAACCAACTACATCTAGCCATCTTCTCAACCCCAACAACCTACTATAATTCCTCCTACTAATCTAAACTCAAATGTGCCCAAACCCACTTAGTTACTAGCCCAACCCACACCCAACCCAAAGAATAAACCACAACAATAGTTTGTATATTCAGTTGATCCAAATCAATTTCTTGCATATGTTGTGAGTTTAAGTTACACACGTCTGTGTTTAGGAACTACCTTGTCACCTCCTTCCACCCCCATTATCACCGAGCTTCCTGTGGAAGAGCAAGAAGAATATCTAACTAATCCCATTCAGTCTTGTGCACCTAAAAATCCTGAACCAGTTCCAGCCAAGCAAACAGCCCAAGAACCACCATTCCCCTAGAGATTGAAAGTTTCCAAACAAAAAGAAGACAAGAAAAAAACTAATTTTGATATTCTAGACTAGCTAAAGCATAATGTGCCTAGATCTCCCTATTCCAGGACATAAAAGATGTTCCGATATATGGCAAGGTAATTAAAGAAGCATTACTCAAGAAACCAGGTAGGAAAAAGAAGGACCCAACTATAGTTAATGTAGTAGGACAATTGGCTGACATCATGCTTGGAAAAGTAACTATCCCCAAGTACAATGATCTGGGTAGTCCTATGGTTGAAGTTATTATAACTGGGATAAACATAAAGAACGCTTTGATTGACTTGGGTGCAACAATCAATGTGATGACTAAAGACATCCTGCAACAAATAAACATTGCAAGCATGAGATCCACACCTATTGTCCTGTAGCTTGTTGATAGTTCCACTGTTAAGCTTGATGGCATAGTAGAAGACATTGTGGTGATTCTAGACTCTTGGGAGTATCCAGCTGACTTCATGGTTCTTTCTCTCAAAGCTACACTAGGTAGTTATCCAATTATCCTTGGTAGGCCATGGTTAGCAACTGTAGATGCTTATATTGGATGTCAGTCAGGTGACATGACCATTTCTGATGGCAAAAACACCAAAAAGCTTGTTATTTATCCTCCTGCTCATCCATCCCATGATGTGGCTAATTATGTATGGCCACATATTGGTGAAGAGGATGAATAAGTTAACTCTGTGGTGTAGCTCATGATGCTAGGGAGAAGTCCTTTCCTATAGCTTCAAGATGAAGATGAAGTGCTATCTAGTATCATTCAGAACCATTGTCAGATAGAAGAGACATCATGCACTCATGCGTCTGGTTCTACTGACCTCATGCAAACACTTTTGTTAGTTGTGTTTGATCTTCCTGCAGCCACTCCTCCAACAAACAGCCTTCCTGGAGCCACTATTGTAGTAGAAAAACTTTTTGCAACAATAGGTATGTTTCACACAATGCTGCCACATGAACTTAAGGTACCATGTATTAATGAAGCAGCTATGATAGAGTTAGTTACACCAATACAGGTGTCGAAAGGATGATATTTTAATATTAATAGTAAGAGTGAGGGAAAACAGTTGACATTGGAAAATTTTATAAAAGCCCATCAAAATGCATTTTCCTTGGATTATCATGATATGGAGGGATTGGATCCAAATATCTACACTTGTTGGATATATATCAAAGATGATTGTACACCTATAAGATAGTCACAAAGGAGAATCAACCTTGCATTGAGGGAAATTGTCAAAATAGAACTGCAAAAGTTACTAGATGCAGGATTTATCTACCTTATTTTAGACAGCCAGTGGGTGTCTCCATTGGTGATTGTGCCTAAGAAAGGAGGAAAATGGGGAACAATGAGAAGGTTCCAGTCATGGGCAAAGGCATAGTGTGCCTACAAACCAAGTATGGTGAAGAAAGACAAATCCATGTTGTCTTATATGCCCTAGGAATGAAACACAATCTCTTGAGCATTGGACAGATGGTCCAAAATGGACAAATGGTCCAAAATGGCTATAGACTTTTGATGGAGAAAGGAGAATGCATCATCTACGACAAGGATGGAAGCAAGAGATTTATGGAAGTGGTTCAAATGACAAAGAACTGAATGTTTCCCCTCAAAATGAAAATCTCAGCACGGTCAAAAGGCCTGCAACATTCAGCCTTCAAAACTATCATCCAAGACCCATCCAAGCTTTGGCATTTGAGGTATGGGCATTTAAGTTATTCTAGTTTAATTATTTTAGCTAAAAAAGGCATAGTTAGGGGCCTACTAGCAATTGTAGAGCCTAATAGAAAATGTGAAGCATCCATCCTGGGTAAACAGCATAGGAAGCCCTTTCAATCAGGGCATTTTAGGAGAGCTAGAGCACCATTAGAGCTGGTGCATTCAGATTTGTTTGGTCCCATGAAGACCCCAACCTGAGGTGGAAATGTTTATTTCATGACACTCATAGATGACAATAGTAGAAAAATCTAGGTGTATTTTTTGAAGAACAAATCAGATGCATTTGAGAAGTTCAAGGAGTTTAAGGCCTTAGCTAAAAAGAAAAGTGGTCATTATATAAAATTCCTTAGAACGAACAAAGGGGGAGAGTATATCTCTCAAGAGTATGAATTTTTGCAAGTCTCAAGGCATTTAGAGACAACTCATAGCCTGGTATACTCCATAGAAAAATGGAGTGGCTGAAACAAATAATAGAATAATCATGGAGATGGCAGCAAACATGTTGAAGTCAAAAGGTTTTCCAAATGAATATTGGGGCGAAGTTGTAGCAACAGCAGTTTACATCTTAAATAGGTGCCCCACAAAGGTCATGCATGATAGGATTCCACAAGAAGCGTGTAAAAAAAGGAAAAGGATTGTTGAGTATTTGATAATATTTGGATGTGTGGCATATGCACTCGTGCCAAAAGAAAAAAGGCAGAAATTAGATGACAAAGGTGAAAAATATATTTTTATAGGCTACAGTGAAGAATCCAAAGCCTATAGATTGTACAATCCTAGCACCAAGAAAGTGGTGATCAGTAGGGACATTGAGTTCATTGAAAATGAGTCATGGGATGGAACAGTTGATAGCGACATAGGTATTTATGTCTCAATACCCTTTGAGGATGAAGAAGCTGCAGAAGGTAGATGCACTGGAACTTTACAACAAGGTAACAATTTAGAAAATAACAGTAGCAACTCTGGAAACTTTCAGTAGAATGGTTGCTCTAGAACTTCTCAGCAGAACAGATGCATCAGAACCCTTCAACAGGGCAGATATGTTGGAAGTTTACAACATCAGGGTAGATCTGTCGGAAGTTTATAGCAGCAGTCTTCTTCATCAAACCTGCAGTCAAGAAGCTCCAAAAATTATGACCCTATGCTTGCATCATTGATGCCACAGAAGACAAGAAGCGTAAGGGAAATTTATCACAACACAAGGTATGAAGATTTTGATGAGAATTTATATTTTGCTTTGTTTTCTCACAATGATCCAATGTATTTTAAAGAAGTTGTGAAAGAAGAAAAATGGTGTAACACCATGGATGAAGAGCTAGACGCTATTGTGAGAAACAAGATATGGAAGCTCACTAATTTACCCAAAGGGAAATCAGCCATTGGAGTTAAGTGGTTCTATAAGACCAAGTGCACTACTGATGGTAAGGTTGAAAGGAATAAAGCAAGGCTGGTTGTTAAGGGATATAAACAGCAGCCTGGAAGAGACTATGATGATATGTTTGCACCAGTTGGAAGGCTGGAAATAGTGCGAACAGTCCTAGCAATTGCAACCCAGCACAAATGGATGTAAACTCAGCCTTCTTGAATGGAGTATTGAAAGAAGAGGTGTATGTGGAGCAGCCACCTGGCTACAAAGTCTCGGGGAAAGAAGACAAAGTCTACAGGCTCCGAAAAACTCTCTACGAGCTGAAACAAGCACCATAAGCATAGTACAGCAAAATTGATTCATACCTTTTGAGCAACGGCTTCAAAAAAAGTGGTAGTGAGCCCACACTCTACATCAAGGAAACTAATGGTGAGATTCTCATTGCTTTTTTGTATGTAGATGATTTAATTTTCACAAGGAATAGTAATCTTCTCATTGCTGATTTCAAAGAGGCAATGAAAAATGAGTTTGAAATGACAGACCTAGGATTTCTAAAATATTTCTTAGGCATAGAGGTCCAAAAAATAGATGATGGAATCTTTATTTCAAAAAAAAATTATGCTAATCAAATCTTGAAGAGATTTAGAATGTTGGACAACAAACCTACCCCAACCCTAATAGCTACAAGTCTGAAATTAAGCAAAGAGGACAGCAGCAGAGATGTTAACCCAACCCTCTACAAGAGCATGGTTGGAAGCCTCGTGTACTTGATAGCAACAAGACCCAATCTGATGTATGTGGTAAGCCATATTTCTAGGTTCATGGAGTAGCCTAAGGATTCCCATTGGCAAGCAGAAAAAAGGATACTAAGGTATGTCAATGGCACAAAAGGCTATGGAATTATCTACACCACCTCCAATGAGTTTCAGCTGGTTGGATACATAGACAGTGATTGGGCAGGAAATGTAGATGATAGAAAGAGAAATTTGGGATACTTGTTCCACATGGGTTCAAGAGCAATATCATGGGCATCAAATAAATAGCCCATAGTTTCTCTCTCCATGGCTGAAGCAGAATATATTATAGAAAATGCAACAGCATGCCAAGCTATTTGGCTTAAAAGAATCCTTGTAGATTTGAATGAGCAGCAAGAAGATGGTACAACCATATTTTGTGACAATGTGTCTTCTATTGCTTTGACCAAGAATCTCATCTTCCATGGATGAAGAAAGCACATAGAAATCTGCTACCATTTCATAAGGGAGTTGGTGGAACATGGAGAGATTGAACTTCAGTACTGTAGATCTAAGCAGCAACTCACTGATATTTTCACAAAGGCATTATCAAAAGACTCCTTTGAACGCCTAAGAGATAGGCTTGGTATGTAGGAATGTGTCGAAACTTTGGTTCTATAAAACACATAAAAGCGTCGATGCGTCGAAACCTTGGTTCAGAAAAACATAGAGAAGCGCAGTTGCGCTGGAACTTTGGTTCAGGAAAACACAGAGAGGCACCAATGTGCCAGAACTTTAGTTCAGGGAAACTTAGAAGAGCGTCGATGCACCGAAGCTTTAGTTTAAGATAGTGCAAGAAATCATAACAAGTGCAAATAGGTTTGTGCCAAAAACTTTGCTCCAGTGCTCTAAAAATTTTGGTCTATTGTGTCGGAAGTTTCGTAGAGTGATGAAAAACAGGATTGTGTCGGCAACTTTTGCTCTGAAACTTTTGAATGGTGATGAAAATAAAAAAGACTCAAGATTAAGGGAGGGTGTCAGAATATTTAATTTTCAGCAGCCTCCAACTAATTGTAGTGATCCATTGGGATCCTCCACCCTCTACCATGTCTGACAACCTTAGTGGCCAGTAAATGTTTCTGGCAATGAAATTAATTCTGGTAGGTAGATTTGAAATTGAGCACCAGTTTTTGGAGAAGGTAGGAAAGAAAAAAGGAAGGAAGAGAATTTTTTTTCCTGTAAGAAACAGAAGATAGACAAAGAGCAGCATAAGACAACAAGGGAGTTTTTTAGGTGAACCTACAGCAGTAGAGGACCAGTGCTTCGAAATTTCTCTAGCACGTAGCAACACACAGTTTGCTCCATTGAGTCGAAATGTGCGTAGTTTTTGTATGAAAGAATATACAGAGATTTTCTCTGATTTTTTGTATGTAATCATTTGGTTTGTAATATTTTTAGGATAGTTGAATGAAATAGCATATATTCTACCTACTTGTCTTGTTGTCTCTATTTTATTTGGTCTATGCTTTCTTCTTTTCCCACTATATTTGGGTTTCTTTTCCCAACAGTAATATCAATTACTGTTTATGCCATTGTATTTTATGTTGTTACAACATTTTGTAAACTATTTTTGGACCATGTAATAGTGGAAAGCTCTACAATTTGTCTAGCAATATTTTGGATCCGATCTATAAACTAGGTGTTCTCTGTTAATGTAACAAATCATGTCTTGTGATCTAGGCTTAGTAGATTAGGCCAAAATATCTAAATCTGCAATATATCTTCTACTTGTGAACTCAAGTTATTGAGTGAATGAGAAAGAACTGACTGAGCCAATGCAAATATATACAAGGACAAATCAATTCTCTATGAGAAATAAAATAACCGACTATGCAATTAGTTAGATTAATCGATGATGTAATTAAATAAACTAGCAATCCTCCCTTATTTAGTTGATAGGCTATATTTTTTACGAGCTTTCATCCAGAATGTTGTCTCACGCCCGATTTATCTCTCACCTGATTTATCTCTCACCTAATAAAAAACTCTGGTGAACTATGATCTGATTTTGTTTTATCCCTATCTCTATCTCTATCTCTATCTCTACCATCTACAATCAAATCTCATCTAATCGTGTCAATTGTATTGTTATCTTATAGCACTGCCATTGTGAAGCTATTTTATTTGTTTAAAAGGTTATTGATGACAAGTTTTATTTGAGCTAAAATCTGATTTTTTTAGGAAGATCGGATTTGATTTAGAGATCAAATTTACTCTGATTTGATCACGGACTTAAAATCAATCCAATTCAAGGGCAACTTGCATAGTATTATGGTAATGAAGTAGCATCTATAGGTCCATATGATCCAACGCAATGATCAACCCCACCATTTATGCACTCCCATAACGACACAGGGTGTTCTGCATTCACGACACTATTGTGTCCAGACTGTCTCGGGTTCAACTCTCACCATGGATGACAAGTTGGAAGGTGGAAAGATGTACCTACTTTCGCCGCTGCCTAGGATATTTCCTTCCCCTCTAGGCAATGGAAATGATTCCAATCTAAGATGCATCTATCAAAAATCAATTCATGTCAAAGCATGTAAAAGAAAGAATTGGATAACAGTAAAACGCAAGATTTGTCAAAACATATGGGACTATTAGTGTTTGAAATTATTTCTCCATAGAGGCCAGACATGTTCCGATTTAAGCATTTTTGTATTTTCAAAATGATCAATTTATTCAATTTATTCTTCCAACTTTATTATAGTTCGTGAGTCTAAATACCCAGGTTTGGAATCATCCAAAATCACAGGTATTGGTAATGCTTTGTCGATTATCTATTTATCAATTTGTATCCAAACCTGTTCTATTACTGATCAGATCTAAATCGACTTTTGGTATGATATTTTATTGAATTAGAACCATTCTCCATGCCATCGAGCTACTCTACCTGAGATACTAGAATTTTTAAAAATAGTTTGAGACTCACAATCTACCATTAGCACAAACATGGATTTCATGCAAGCATTCCAATCTTCCAGTTAGTGACAAGTAGAGTAAGAAGACCTGGGGTTTAGATAAGAGCTTAGAAGGAATATAATTGTCAACTCAAGACATGGAATGTTATGTGAGGGATGCCCACTCGCTGCCTTTCCAAAATGCATGCATTGAGCACCATTTGGAGATAGGGCAGGGGATTCCAGGAAAAGCATTTTCCATGAAACACCCATACTTTTCTAGCGATGTTAAGAGCTTCGACATCATGGAATGTATTCTAGTTCATTATGGATGTATTTTTTTCCTAAATTATTCCCTTTCTATTTGTTTGCAGAGCAATTACATTGAAAATTATTACTATATGTTTGAATTTTATTTTCCAGTTACTTGCAATGGCATTTCAGAACAGTAACTTTTTTTGAAGAAATTGTCTACCACCATACAATTAATGTGCACAAGTTTGATATCTATGACTGTTAAGCTGAATGGCAATAGAAATAATGATGAGCACTGTAGATAATCCGAATGTCAGGATTTTGCATCAGGTGGTATTTTAGATACAGACTTTGAAGCAATTCATTTAGAGTCCAAATTGTCTTTTTCTCATGATTTTTAAAAGTCAAGTTGTTTTGATCTTTTGTGAATTCTAAAATTGCATTACAATTATATCCAGGCATTTGGAAACCATGATGTGTGTGTCGTATGTGGCACCTACTGGTTTTTTGTTTTTCTCTACAAATAAAATTCAAAGATTTGTGTGAAGTGATTCAGATGTAAACATACAAGTATATATTTTGTCTTTGAGGTTCTTTCCTATTGCATCTTTTGAATTTGTATCTATGCAAATGGAAATCTCAACAACATGAAACCCCCATGCTTCCTACTCTTGAGCACATGCCGATATTTCCTACCAAGCTAGGATCCTAGCTACATTTGTTTGTGGAATCCCCTCGTTTCCTATATTTCAAGGTTATTGTTTATGAAATTTGGTTCGGAAAACACTAACTCCTAGACAAAAGTGACCTATGTATGTAGCATGATATCGTACCCCCCATCCCCCATCTTCTGTGGTGGAAAAAATGGTCATGACAAAAATGGTGGTTGGACGGACAAATATCATTGACGAAAAAACTTGACGGTCAGACATTAACTCCGTCGTGTTGTTGCTTGTCCCGTCGCCAGGAAAACGTGTCAGCATCAGTGATTTTTTAAATCATATTTCGAGATTGACAAAAACCCAAAAAATGTGGCATTCGAAACCATTATTTGCAAATATCAAAAAGCCTAGACGAGGTCCCATTTTCTACAGTGACATTTTGGTGGAGAGCAATGCAAAGGAGTTGCAGGTGTTCGAAGCTAGAAAGTATGTATATCTGCTTGAAATATTTTCAATTTTTTCATTCTTCCTAGGAACTCTAAAGAAACGAATGGCCATTCTGTGGGGTTATGGTTTATGTGATTTTATGTTGAGGGTTTTTAATTTTTGTTTCCTCCCGTCTACTACTTTTGAAATTTTGCACTTGCTGAATGAAATAGCTGACAACCCATTGTGGAAATATGAGTGAAATAAGTGAATAACGTTTACAAAAACTAGAAATCATGCAAAATATATGACGAGGTTGGAAAATGCAACGTGGGTTCTACAATGAAATGGTATACTGAGAAAACCATAGAAAGCCCAGAACGTCACCATTGTTGACATTCTTATTTTGAACGTTGCAGGGTTTTTGTTGGGGAAAGGGTTATTTATTTGAAATGTAAGGCTGTTAATGTTTTTTTGTGTCGAGGGTTTTTTAATTTTTGTTTTCTTTATGCTAGTTTTCAAATTTTTCCATTGCCAAATGAAATAAATGACAACCCATTGTGGAAATATGAGTGAAATTAGTGAATAACATTTATAGAAGGCAAAAACCATGCAGAATATGTTATGAGGTTGGAAGAGGCAACATGGGTTCTACAATGAAATTATATATTTTCAAAACCACATAAAACCTAGAACGTCACCATTGTTCACATTCTTATTCGGAATGGACAAAAAGCACAAAACGTGACATTCAAATCATAATTTTCAAATAGAAAAATGCCCAAATGAGATACCATTTTTGCCGCCATTTTATACACTCTCCTTTTGGAAAACACATTGTCTCGTAAAACTTTGACTGTTGTAAAACCCTTTAGAAGTAACAACCCAATTGGTTACTCACCCCTGACCTCAATTTGGTATGTGTTGTGATTGTCTGGAGAACGTTTTGTTATTTAGATAGTAAGAATGTAATGAAATTGGAAAATAGTAGGGATTATGAAACCTGCAAGGCACAGTGTTATAAACTGTTTGTTGTGTTGGAAAACACACTATCCCATGTCAGTTAACTCCTACCTACCTTTGTTGGATTTTTTCTCCTGTCTATTGTTAGAGTCCACTTTGGTGTAGTCAAAATGTCATTTCACTTTCTTTATCTGAGTGGAATAAAACTGCCTGATGGAAATGAAGGCTGGAAGGAAAAATTGCACTAATGGAAAGACTTGATGGTCAGATGTTAACTCAGACCTACTATAGCCTAGCCCATTGTCAGGAAAATGTGTCAGCGCTGGTGGGTTTTTAAAATCATATTTTGGAATAGACAAAAACCAAAAAAAATGTGGCATTCAAAACCATTATATTCAAATATCAAAATGAGGTGCCAAGAATGTAATCAAATATGGGAAACAGTAGATATTATGAAACCTACAAGGCACAGTGTTGTTATAGATTGTTTGTAGTGTTGGAAAACACACTATCCCATTTCAGTTAGTCTGATATGAAGAGTTTTATTTCGTTATGCTCCAAGAATGTAATGAAGTCCACTTTCATATTTTTGAACAATGCTTTTCTACAGTCCAAATGTCATTTCGCTTTCTTTATGTGATTGTAACAAATAAAATGCTTGCATTATATGTAGTGTTGGAAAACACATTGTCTCCTCTCAATTGGCTGGAAAATTAACCCGATGACACCATTAACTCCTACCTACCATTTCCCAGATGTTTGTTGTCGTCTACCAATTTTGTCACTTTGATCCTCGTCTAGCAGTCTCTGCACTATGATGTTTTGTCATGTTATGTATGTTACCATGTATGTTGTTATGTATGTTTTCAAGCGTTTTTGTATGTACATAGGTCACTTTTTTGTAGGAGCTAGTTGGCTCCAAAAAGCTAACTCGTAGACAAAAGGCACCTATGTATGTAACATGAGATCAAAATGGCATTTCAATTTCCTCATCTGATTCAACCAAATAAATGCTCACATTATTTGCAATTTTGGAAAATACACTGTCTCCATATAAGTTGTTAAGAAACAAGCAACCCATATAGTGTTATAAAACCCTCTCGAATCAAATGAGGAAAGTGAAATGTCATTTTGATATCATGTTGCATTCATAGGTGCTTTTAATCTACGAGTTAGCTTTCTCCAATGGCATGGCGGAGTTAACGTCCGACCGTCAACTTTTTTCATCGATGCTATTTGTCCATCCGGCCACCTTTTCTGTCGAGGCCATTTTGTCTACCACAGGATATGGGGGATGGGGGGTACGATATCATGCTACATACATAGGTCCCTTTTGTCTAGGAGTTATCTTTCTCCGATTGGAACAAATAAATTGCTTGCATTACTTGCACAGTTTGAAAACACATTGTCTACTCTTAGTTCTAGAGGGTTTTTATAACACTGTATGGGTTGCTTGTTTCTTGACACCTTATATGGAGATGGTGTGTTTTCCTACACTATAAATAATGTGAGCATTTATTTGGTCGAATCAGATGATGAAAATGAAAATCCATTTCGATCTCATGTTAGATACATCGGTGCTTTTTGTTTACGAGTTAGCTTTGTCCTGATTGGAACAAATAAATTGCTCGCATTATTTGCAAAGTTGGAAAACACACTATCTCCTCTCGGTTGCAGAGGGTTTTACAACACTAAATGGGTTGCTTGTTTCTTAACACCTTATATGGAGACATTGTGTTTTCCAACAGTGCCAATAATGTGAGCATTATTTTATTTGGTCGAATCAGATGAGGAAAGGGAAATGCCATTTTGACTGTACCAATCAAAAGAGAAAAAATAAACAGAAATAAAATGCCCACATTGTTTGCAGTGGTGGAAAGCACAATATCTCTTCTCAGTTATTCCCTCATGAAAAGTGTTGGTTTTGTACGCTCCAAAAATGTAGTGAAGTCCACCTTGATCTTTTAGAACAATTCTTTGGTGACGTAAATATGGAATTTCCCTTTTTTCATCTAATTGGAACAAATAAAATGCTCCCATCATTTGCAGTGTTGGAAAACACACTGTCCCATGTCAATTAGTTTGTTATGAAAAGTTTTGTTTCGTTATGCTCAAAGAACGCAGTGCAGAGAACTTTGAAGTTTTTGAATAACTCTTTGCTACAGTCCAAATGTCATTTCACTTTCTTCATCTGATTGGAACAAAATAAAAAACTCACAGTATTTGCAATGTTGGAAAACACATTGTTTCCTCTCAGTTATTTCCTCATGGAAATTTTTTGTTTTGTACACTCAAAAAATGTAATGAATTCCACCTTTATGTTTTAGAACAACTCTTTGGTGATGTAAATATGTAATTTCCCTTTATTCATCTGATTGGAACAAATAAAATGATCGCATTATTTGGAGTGTTGAAAAACACACTGTCGTATGCTAGTTAGTTTGTAATGGAAATATTTGTATGAGTAATTTGGAGATTAAAAAAGAAACTATATTTAGAAAACTCACTCTCCTATGTCAAAATTATTATTTTATTTTTTTTGAAACATATATATATATAGTATGTATTGTTGAATACATTCTTACTATTTTCAAAAATTTTGAATTGGGAAATGATGGGTTTTATACAAGTTGTAACCCACATACTATTCTAAAACCCTTTACAAGTAGCAACCCAATTGCTTACTCATCCTCACCTCAATTTCGTAAGTTTTTTGGTTTCCCCATGTGCAACTCCTCGTTGCGATCTTCACCCTCTATGTTTGAGCATGGAGATTGAACCACAAAGTGTTATCCAATGTGTAATTATTTTGTGCATTATCATATTTAACCAATTCCATCACCTACTATTTTTTGGTCAATCAAGGTGATCACCAAGGTTTTCATTGACTTCTTAACATTTATAAATTATTCTTGAATAGTCGATGCACACTGTGCTTTGCAACCATAGTGTCTTACAATAATTAGTATTTTCTCAATTATCTGTACAAGTAATGAAATAAATAGAAGTTTGACAGTGGTGTGTGGTATCTCTCTTGTGTGTCTTGTTTGCCCTTATTGATTATACAAGTGATGTCCTCTTTCATATGCCAGGAGAGATGAGTTTGAGATATATCCAAATGAACGTTCATTGCTTCACAGTTCCAATATAATGGCAAAATGGCAAATATAATTGCTGATATATATTACAAGTGTTAGTGATAGGTTAAATTGGAAATTAATTTCTCATGGTATAGATTAATATGTTTTTTTATTGACTGTACAAGCTAGCATGTTGCAGTCAGCACAACATATAATCCAATATCGGTGAAGTTTGGAATGAAGTGAATTCTTTGTAGCAGGAAATGTCTTTAATTTGCCAATTTAATCTATTGCTAACACTTGTATCTCTTCCAAGTGGTTGATATAGGCGAGGAAACAAAATTGAACAAAACAAGGGCAGGTGGATTGAGAAGGATGCTTCAAGAGACGCGAAGCTTCTGCAGTAAATACAAATGATTATGGCTACGATAGCTTGAATCGTAAGTGTACTAGGCAGTTAAATTTCCAAAAAAAAAAATTGTATTTAGAATTTCTGATTTATATAGGGATTGGATGCTTATTGTGGGGAATGCAAACAATTTGCACTTTAATTTAAATAAAATAAATGTTACATTATTGTGTGTGTATTATATCCCAAAATTTTACGTGAATCATGTTTCCTTGTTGAAGAGTGAGTGTTGCATGGGAAATTTTTTAAGCATCAGTGAAGGGTGATTCTACATCCTTTCAATTATCCTTCTCATAATTGATTTGTGTTAATTTTAGGTTGATTTCTGTGACACTACATTGGTATCATTTTTCTCCCAAAATAGAATAGGAACCTTTGGATCCTTGGTAATTAGATTAGATATATTTCAAAAAGAACATATAATATTTATGATTTTACATTAGACTAATTCTCCTTTTAAATGATGTACATTTCTTTAGTTGTGAAGCATTGTTGCATAGTTGGGTTTCAAAAGGTTGTGGATAAGGAACATTGTTATTCTAATTGTTTTTACTCAATATAATATACCATATAAACTACAAAGGCGAGGCCATAATAACACAGAAATGTCCATTAGGCTTCCCAAATTTTGTAATGGAATTGCTCTTCTGTAACACAATGCAAAAGTTCTGAAAACACAATATTTTTTGCAATGTAGAAGCCTCTTTACAAATATGAGTTTTCCTTGTTGCGACTTTGGAGGTTTAGAAACACAATGTGTTGTCAATTGTGCAGACACTTATGCTGAAAAGACACACCTATGTACATACAAAAAAATGCATAAAACCATAAATAAAAGCATACATAACAACATACATGGTAACGAAAAGTGAGGAAATCGACACATGGGACCAAACATCTGGGAAATGGTAGGTAGGAGTTAATGGCATCGTCAGGTCAGTTTTCTTGCCTCCTGCCAGCTGAAAAAGGCGAGTGCCTTAGCTTGCCCGTGAAGTCTCGCTTTCATCCGCATTTTTTTTCTAGCGCGAGAAAACTAGCAAATGACATGGGCCTTTTTGTTTCCAGTCTTCTCGTTGAAAGTTGAAGGTTTGAGTGCACATGGAGGAGTTGGAGGAGAAAACCGACCAAATCTAGGTGTGGGTACTATCCAATACTGTTGTAGAGGGTTTTACAACACTATTTAGGTTGCTTATTTCTTAACACCTAGGGTTTTCCAACATGAATTGTTGCAAAACATAATGAAGTGCATACTATGAAGCACACTATGTGTTGATAGTTAATAGAGTCCCCCTTAAATGAGAGATGTGCTATTTGATAAAATAGAACACCATCTATACGTTTGTGTATTTGTATTTCAAGACAAAGGTTGGGTATAAGTAAAGGTAGGCTTCAAAACACATTGTGTTTTCCAACATGCACTATACAACGTTCACCACTTTCAACGAGTTTATTCATTATTGCCAACAATGGCAAGAAATTGGTGTTCTTGCTATTTGTAATGCACACCTACATATACGGGTTTAAAAACAAGAAGGGCTTGGGTATGTTGTGATGTGGAGGTTGAAAAATGTTGTCTGTTATGAAGCATGCAATTTTTTATATACTTGAAACTTAAACAAAACAATGGAAGGTGTGATTTTGAAGACATTCATACTATTTTGTAACATTCCATGTTGCAAAACTGTATGTGTTAAGAAGCAAGCAACCCACCATGAGATAACCCTTCACATTTAAATAAGGAGATTCAAATAACTAAAACCCAACACTGTGTTTTATGAATTACAGTTATTTTGTGCACTTTATTTTTTCAATCATGAAAAATTTAAACACAATGGAATGTGTGATTTTCGATAAATTCATACTATTTTGTAGCATTCCATGTTGCAAAACCGTGGGTGTTAAGAATCAAGCAACCCAACATGCGACAACGCTTTCATTTAAACAAGTAGATTCAAATAACTGAGACCCCACACTGTGTTTTCCAAATTGCAAATATTTTGTGCACTTTTTTTTTTTAGTCATGTGAAATTTAAATGCAATTTTTGCCCAAATTAAAAGTCCTTTAAAATTTTGAAAGGGATTTTGAATACATTCAGACTATTTATATTACGAAATCATTTGAAGACATTCTTTGTGTTTAGTAAGAATGCATGTTGGAAAACCCTAGGTGTTAAGAAGCAAGTAATGCATATAGTGTTGTAAAACCCTATGCAAGTGAGAAGAGAGTGTGTTTTCCAACACTGCAAATAATGCGAGCATTTTATTTGTTCCAATCAGATCTAAAGAAAGTGAAATGACATTTGGACTATACTAGAGAGTTGTTCAACAATTTGAAAGTGGACTTGATTACATTCTTGGAGCATAACGAAATAAAAGTGGAACTCTTCGTAATGAACTATCTGAAATGGGACAATGTGTTTTACAACACTACAAACAATCTATAACAATTGTGCCTTGTAGGTTTCATAATACCTAATGTTTTCTAATTTCATTACATTCTTCACAGCCAATTCTACTATTTGCAAATAATGGTTTCGAATGCCATGTTTTTTTGGGTTTTTTTGCATTCCAAAATATGATTTTGAAAACCCACCGATGCTAACACATTTTCCCAACAATGGGACAGGCCATGAGAGGTTGGAGTTAATGTTTGATTGTCAAGTCATTCTGTTGGTGCCATTTTCTCTTTCAGCCTTCTTTTTTGGCGGGTCATTTTGTTCCAATCAGATGAAGAAAGTGAAACAAGATTTTGACTATAGCAAAGTGAAATATGAAACAAAACTCTTACATATTCTGCATTGTTTCTAATTTCTATAAACGTTATTTGGTTATTTCACTCATATTTCCACAATGGGTTGTCAGTTATTTCATTCAAAAATTGCAAAATTTTATATTTCATGTTGCTCTCTACCAACCTGCAAAACGTCATTATGGAAAATGGCGGTGAAAATGGGACCTCGTCTAGGCTTTTTGCTATTTGCAAGTAATGGTTTTCAATGCCACATTTTGGGATTTTTGACCATTTTGAAATATGATTTTTAGAACATGATGACTATTATGATGTATGTGACATACAGTTTTATAGGGAGAATAGCCTCCTCCCAATTGCATAAGTTAATCTCCTTGCAACATGGCTTACACATGATAACGTGTTTCCCTTCTTGAGGGATAAGACATGTCTGATTATTACTAGTAGTTTATTTATGCATTCGATTATTTAATAAATTTTGCATCAACATTTCAGATGAAACTCTGTGTTCCATCATTAGGATGAAGAAGAGAGTATAAGGGGTGACATTGATGGTCTCTTCTTCATGCTGATCTTGGATTACGGAGTTTGATCTGAAATGTTGATGCAAAAATTCTTACATAATCGAATCCAAAAATCAACTAGCAATAATCAATATGGATTGTGGAAAATTGATATCATTTATATCTGATTATGTTATCATTTGAAAGACATGTTTTTTCAAGGATAATAGCTTGAGTTAACTATATTTTGTAGGGAGATTAGCTTCTGCCTTGTAATTGGATGTCGCTATTCTCCCTAGAAGAATGCATGTCAAAGGCATCATAACATACAAAAATACATACACCGCATGATGGGACAGTGTATTGTGGAAAATAATTGGAGGTTGGAAAATACTGTGTTGTGAGGTCTTTCATTATGCACGTTGAAAGCTAAAGGTTTGAGAGCACGGGGTGGAGTTGCAGTTGCGCGATATATAAAAGCATGCAAATTCAACCGAGGGGGGAGTAAAAAATTGGGATGTTACTTGTGAAGGGTTTGTAAATGGTATTTGGTTTGCAGGTTGAATAACACCCAGTGTTTTCCAACCTGCAATTACACATTGTTGGCCTTGCCATTGTGTGAAAAGGTGGACCTGCCAATTCTCGATACAAGTGTTAGATAAGACCTCTATAAAGACATGATAACATTTCATGACAACTGGGCATCTTTGGAGCTACTTTGTAATATTCGCAAAACAAGCTCTTCTCTTCAGCACACATCACCACCTCTTCCACAATCTCATCCACTCAGGTCCATGATGTCAAAAGTTGTCATTGATGTATGATGGAGAGAAGTGCATGTTTTGGAAATTACAAAGGTATGCTTGAAAGTTGGCCAGTTGTCATGAAATGTTGTCGCGCTGGTAGAGGGGGGGTGGGGCTACAACCCTATGTATTTTCCATCCTACAACTTTTTTTGTGCAACTTGTGTTCCAAATGTATAACGATATATTGAAATGAAATGTTTGCTGCAAGTAAGGGTTGTTATAAAATATGAAGTTGAACTTCAATACATTGTGTTTTTTTCCATTCTACAACTTTTTTGTGTGCATATTGTGTTCCAAATGTATGACGATATTGCAATGGAATGTTTTCTGCAAGTAAGGGTTGTTATGAAATATGAAGTTGAACTTCAATACATTTTTTTGTTACAGTCTGCATAACACTAACTGTTGTCTTTGAACAACATTTGAGAAGTGGGGGACAACCTTGTGTGTTTTCCATCATGCAACTTTTTTTTGTGCATATTGTGTTCTAAACATATGATGATATTGAAATGGAATGTTTTCTGCAATTAAGGGTTGTTATGAAATATGAAGCTAAACTTCAATACATTGTGTTGTTATAGTCTGTATAACAGTAATTGTTGTCTTTGAACAACATTTGAGAAGTGAGGGACAACCCTGTGTATTTTCCAACAGTGCAATCCATGCAAGCATTTTATGTGTTCCAATTACATGGAAAAAGGAAATATGCCATTTTGAGTCTACCAAATAGTTGTTCTAAAAATTCAAAGTGGGCTTCATTTCATTTTGGGAGCATACAAAATAAACACTTTCCAAAAGCAAATAACTGACAAGGGGTAGTGTGTTTTCCAACACAGCAACCAATGCAAGCATTTTCTTTGTTACAATCACATGAAAAAGGCAAAGCTAACATTTTCACTCTACCAAATCATTGTTCTAAAATTGAAAGTGGACTTCACTTCCTTTTTAGAGTGTGAGAAATCAAAACTTTTCATAACGAAATAACTGACAAGGGACAGTGTGTTTTCCAACACTACAAGCAATGCAAGCATTTTATGTGTTCCAATCACATGGAAAAAGGAAATAGTATTGTATATCCTCAAGATGCAATTATATTGATAGTATGAATGTCTTCGAAGCCTTTTGATTTGTACACACTAACAATGTAATTAAGTTAACCTTTAAAATATATAATAACTCTTACTTACAGTATAAATTGTATTTGAATTTCTTCGTACGATTGAAACAAAGAAATTAACAAAATAATGGCAGATTGGAAAACACATCGTGGGTTGTCATTTTTTTCATTCTACATATTTAAATCTAAACACTTGAGAGGACGGGGAGGACTTGCAGGTGCGAGATAAATTTGGTTGCAGGTTTCTTAACGCCCTTTGTTTTCCAAATTTATTACATTATTGCAATCTAGAAAGCTAAATGTTGTCAAGATAATCACAAAACATACCAAATTGAGGTGGGGTGAGTAACCAATAGGGTTGTTACTTGTAAAGGGTTTTAGAATAGTTTGTGGGTTGCACGATTAATAACACCCTTTGTTTTCCAACCTCAAATTACACATAACAGTTTGAATGCCTTGAGAAGCTTTTCTTATTTAGACAGTAGGAATGTAATAAAAGGGAACCTCCAATAATTACAACTGTTAGTTATGGTATGAATTGCATTTCAATATCTTCATGTGATTGAAAAAATTAAATGTACATAATTATTGCATGTTCGAAAACACGGTGAGTTACTTCTATAGCATTTTACAATATAGTGGGTTGTACTTTTCATAACACCATCTTTTTTCTAGCCTACAATTTTGTTGATAGTAGGAATGTATTGAAAACCTATTTTTATTTAGACACAAATAATGTAATGAAAGGCACCTTCAAAATTTATCACAAGTCTTAGGTAGAGTAAAATATGTGTTTGAAATTCTTCTTATGATTGAAAAAAGATATGCTTGCTTACTGCAAATGGTGCAATAAATTTTGGAACTTTAACTATCCATAACACTTGCAACAATTTTACAGTTTATAGAAAACCAAGGATGCGTTTTGTAAAAGGGAATGTGCTTTGTACAATGAATAATGTTGTTGAGGTGGATAGCAAACCTAAAAGGGTGTCTAGTGGTGCATCTTCTTCGGAGCGGTCATGTTCCCCAAACGTGCAGGTAAGATCCGGTAATTACAAGATGCAATCAAATGTATAATTTTAATCTTGCATAAGTGGTTACGATGCTCACTGGAAAGTAGGAATGTTTTAATCAGAAGGTAGCAACTGTGGTACAGAGGAATTCCCCTTGTTTGAGGAAAATTTTGAACCCTGAGGCAGTGACGTGTTCGCTAATTGATTGTGAGCTTCCAATTTACCTTTCCACTAATGCGTCAATCGGAATGCTTTACAATTTCAGTTATAAAATATCATGTCTGTTACAAATATGTTGATTTTGACAGTATATGGTTCCTTCGATTCAGGATAATAATCAGGGAGATCATCACACTCTTGCCATAGTCCATGACAATGATGAAGAGTGTGCAAAGGGAGACCCTAAGGATGGAGAGGGATGCAATGAAGCATTGGGTGATGTGGTGGATGGGAAGTTAGATATAATAACTCAATTATTGCATCGTTTCAATGTGTGTATATATTATGCATTCAAATTGTTTTAATATCAAATATATTAAGCAATTTTCTTTTTTGAATTTTTTGTGTAGGTTGCTGCTGAATACAGAAGAGAAGTGGAGAATGGTAGATATGTATATTATTGTATTATAGAAGAATGTATGAGAAAATATCATGATTGGAGAGTGTTTAACATGCATAGGATTTAGCATCACCGCTTTCCTATTCTCGCGCCACCAAAGCATGGCCGAACTGCGTCGGGGGGGAAGCAAAATGCCCCCTCCTCCCCCTGATAAATTGAAAGAGTACCTTCAAAAGAAGGTGGAAACTATGGAGTACCAAATGAATCTATGATAGCATCTCCAACAGAAGCGTGTTATTCAAAGTGTCTGTCAAAAGTATGGGAAACATAGCTTCCTTCAACTTCCCCAAAAAGGAAAGGATGAGGTGAAGAAGCGAATGGCGTTATACAATAGTGAGGAGAAAAAGGAGCAGAGAAGGAAAAAAATATTACAATTGTAGGAGAGAAAGAGAAACGAAGGAATGGTAATGTCAAATTGAATTGTTAAATTCTAATTTTGGTTGGTTCATATTTTATGTTATGTGGCATACAAGGTTCACTTAATGTTAACTTACATGACATGACAGGGTGATGGTCGAGAAGTGGTTCTTGCTGCCCACCAAAGTAGTGTTCATTCACTAAAGGAAGTTGTGCCTAGGAAAGGAAAATATGATTTTCTTCCTCCCAACCCGATGTGTAACATTCAGAAGAAGCCTCGTACATGGTTAAAATTTTCAAGGCACCCTGTGAACAAGAAATGAGAAGAAACAGTGATCTCAAAATCTTTTGTTTAATGTTTGTTTTGATTATTTGAATGAATTGGTTGCATGCATTTGAGTTTGATGTGATGTTTCAATTCCTCCTATTACACATCAAGGATGAACAATGAAGTGTTTCCCTCACAGGTTATTGTTGCTTTGAAAGATGAAGCAATGACCACGGAAGCACAAGATGATGTTGTTCCTCCCAAACCCTTGTCTAACATTGAGAAGAAGAAGAAGCGTGTATGGTTTAAAATTTCCTCATGCCCTCACAAGAAGAAACAAGTACAAATGGTGGTTTCAATCTTCTATTTGATGTTTGTTTTGATTATTTCAATGAATTGGTTGCATGCATCTGAATTTGATGTGACGTTTCAATTCTTTCTATTGCAGGTTAATGATGAACAATGGAGTTCTGCCCTCGAAAAAAATACTCCTGATTTGGAAGACAAAGCGGACGCCATGGAAGAAAAAGATGATTTTGTTCCTCCCAACCTGTCATATAAAATTGAGAAGAATAAGGAGAGTATAGGGTTGGAAGTTTCCTCACGCCCTCACAAGAAGAAATGAGATTAAACGGTGATTTCAAACTCTTCTATATAATGTTTGTTTTGATTATTTTAATGAATTGGTTGCATGCATCTGAATTTGATGTGATATTTCAAATCTTGGTATTACAGGGCAACGATGTACAATGGAGTCCTACCCTTGAACAAGATACTCCTAATTTGGAAGACAAAGCGGACGCCATGGAAGAACAAGATGATGTTGTTCATCCCAACCTAACGTATAACATTGAGAAGAAGAAGAAGGAGTGTATAGGGTTGGAAGTTTCCTCATGCCCTCACAAGAAGAAACGAGAAGAAACAGTGATTTCAAACTCTTCTATATAATGTCTGTTTTTATTATTTCAATGAATTGGTTGCATGCATTTGAATTTGATGTGACATTTCAATTCCTTATATTACAGGGCAACGATGAATAATGGATTCCTACCTTCAAACAGGATACTCTTGAATTGGAAGATGAAGTGGAGGCCATGGGAGAACAAGATGATGTTGTTCCTTGCAACCCGTCATCTAGCATTGAGAAGAATAAGAAGGAGCTTACGTGGTCAAAAGTTTCAAGGTGCCTTGAGATGGAGAAACTAGAAGAAATGGTAAATTTGAACTCTTGTATTTAATGTTTGTTTTGGTTATTTCAATGAATTGGTTGCATGTAGCTGAATTTTAAGTGACGTTTGAATTCCTAGTATTACAAGGCAAGGATGAACAGAGTGTTGGGCTTGACCTAATTGGCCATGTGTTTGCAATTGAAATCGGAGAGGCTAATAGAGATGGACATGTGGATGGGGAGAGCACTGGCCTGCAAGTGGGGCAGGGAAATAAAGATGGACATGGGGACGGGGAGAGTACTGGCTTGCAAGTGGGAGAGGGTAATAAAGATGGACATGGGGATGGGGGAAACACTGGGTTTCAAGTGGGAGAGGGTAATAAATATGGACAATGGGATGAAAAGAGTGGTGGCCTGCAAGGGGGAGATGTCAATAAAGATGGACATGGGGACCGGGAGAGCAACAGCCTGCCATCTAAATTGGTAATAGACCAAACACACTTACATGATTTTTTTCTTATTTCTGTATGAATCCTTTAATATGCCTTCAATTATGATTCACGTCAATGAAATTTCCATTGCAACCAAATTTTGTGGATGAACATATGATAGAGTTTAAGGGCATCACTTTTAAGGTCGGTGATCACGTTGATCTTTTCAGGCATCGTAAATGGGTTGGCAAAGGCATTGTACATTTCAACAGAAAGGTTGAAACCCATGGATTTATGCACCCAAAAAATTGTGTGAGAGTCACCATTGTTGAGGCCATTGTTGGTGAGGGTTATGTGTTGTTTCCACTTCCTGGCGCAGAGACCGTCAATGAGTGTGTGGGCGGTGGTGCAAGAGCACCTAGAAATTGACTTGATTTCATGAAGAAAATCTTAAGGGATGATCAATTTTTTATTTTCCAAAATTGTACAAAGGTCATCAAAGTAATTTTCTATGTATAAAATTCCTTAGGAGGTTGAATATTTAAGTCCCAAGTTCATTTTTGAAAAGTTGTCATTATTCGCAAAAGTTGCACAATACAAAATTGTAAAAAGTGTAAAAGTGCAAATGAATGGAAGGTGAAAGGTAATATGGGTCTAAACTATTGGAAATTAGTTGGAAACTGAAAGGAAAAGTTTTAAATTCCTTTAAAATGCCTTCTGTATGTTTTAAACCTTGTGAGTGGTTGAATTTTTGCATTTGATTAAAGTTCAACACTATTTTTTGTATATTTGAACAGAAATTATTGGTTTTTGATGTTGTACGACCCTATATGGGTAGGAATGCATGTTTCATGGTTTGTGAGTGTTAATATGTTCAATCACCTTCCTTCTACTTTTTTTTTCATTCAATTTGGTTACCGTTTGAGCAAGATATGGTAATTTTCTGAAAATAGTTAAAAACCCTAGTTAGGGTAAACAGAGGTATTATAAATAGTGTTTCTCCCATACCATCCTTTGCAAATCCTTAATTTTCGGTGATGATACTTATTTTTTTATTTAATTTCATATTTTAATGGTTACCAACCGAAAGGCTAAGGTTTAAGTGTGAATAGGTGAATTTTTTGTCTGAAATTGTATTATAGTCAATAAAAACAGAGTTTTCAAGAGGTTTACACCTAGGGTTTTATAAAATATAGAAGGGAGTGGAATTTTTATGGTTTATTAAGCTTCTACAAGTTAAAATAGACATGTTTCAGGCACTTTTTAGGAGGGATTGAAGGTGGAGTGGCTCTAACCAATAAGCCTATTTTGACCAAGGCATAATTAGGCTTAAAAGGTAGAATGAGATTTCAAATTTTGATACAAATGTTGCAAAAGACCTCATACCCATTTTTTTATACATTTTGGGGAAGCCAAAAGGGTATCTAAATGTGTGATTTTTTCATGGGTTCAGTATGTATTTTGAAAGTAAATCTTTGACAGTCCTTGGGGAATAGCTATAAGCGTTAGGGCAGACTTGATATGGAATTGTCTTTGAAATTAAGAAATCCATGTTCTTGGGTTGATGGATAGTTGAAATCAATTTGATTAGAATGTAACAAGAATATCTCAAATGTTAGATCAAACATATTTGTCTTGAATGGTGAATTTATGGTTAAAGCTTGTAAATGTCAATATGGCACTTTTGGGACAATCATGATGAATTGATAGAAATATGGCAAGGCACGTTCATATAATGGTTGTTTTGTTGATTTTAAGGTTTCTAATGGATGATAATGACAATAGTGGTCATGTTTGAGTCAGGTTTAGTAGAAAAGTCTTATTTTCTTTGGACTAGTTTATGCATTGAAGGGTGCAATAATGAAGGTCTTTGAATCCTTGTAACCATGAATTGGGGGTTGTATTTGTGAGGGCCTAGATAATTCATCCTCATGTGGTTGAAGTTTTTTTGATGAATAGATGAACATTTGGAACTCTAAATGCATATTTGAGTGTTGGAACTAAAGGATTGTGAAGGGTAAGTTGATTGAGTAAACCAAAGAATGTTTGAGTTTAGCAAATGAAATTGAGTAAGGTGTGTTTCTTCCTCTTCTATTGCATCAAATTGGTATCAGAGCTCAGCAAAACTTTTGGGCTAGTGAGTGGTGAGTTTTTGGTTGTGTGTTGTGGTTGTTTGTAGGTCAAGTAGAGCCTGGTTATTTCCAAGAGAAGGCAGAAAAAATTTGAGAAAGTTGTGAGAAGTTGAAGCAAGGAGAAGCTTTCTTGAGAAGATGGAAATTGTAAGAATATGTTTGCAGGCAGAGGAATAAAGAAAGAAGAAGAAAAGACAAGAGAAGATGGATAGAGAGATTTCTGAGATAAAGCAAGAGTTGAGCAGGTTGGAGAAAGAGTTCCAAGAATCTCTGATGAAGATTTAGTAGTTGATCAAACAAGAGACAAGTTGGCATTTGAAGGTCAGAAAGAGAGTTACATGGCCCATTAGGATAATTGTTCAAAAAATAAGAAGGCAAGAAGGCAAGAGAAGGAAGATGAAGTGTTTGAAGATTCCCAAGAAGAGTTCAAGCATGAAGATGAAGGTGTAATAGAGATGAAGAACCTGATTTTAGAGGGAAATGATATTGAGTTGGTGTCAAGATTGGATAAACACATAATCAAGGATGAATTCATCTTGGAAGTTTGCAAAGAGTTGAGGAAAGATGGAGGTATGGTGATAAATCTAATATTTTATTTCTTTGGACAGGGAACAAGTTAAAGTTCAAAGGACAAGGAGAGAAATAAGGTATTGAGAAGCATCAAAGCATAAAGAACCTAATTTTAGTTGGTAAGCAAGGTATGAAGTTGATTTTCATGGAAAAATTCAAAACCAAGGTGAAAATGAAGGTGATTTGGGGATGTTTCAAGGTCAATCAAGGGAAGAGCATACAAGGAAAGCAGGTTTGTGGACAACTACAAATTCAAAGTGACTTGAATTTCATTTGGTCGGGAGTTTGGTGCAGGAGCACCTTGAAATTGACTTGATTTCATGAAGAAAATCTTAAGGGATGATCAATTTTTTATTTTCCAACATTGTACAAAGGTCATCAAAGTAATTTTCTATGTATAAAATTCCTTAGGAGGTTGAATATTTAAGTCCTAGGTTCATTTTTTAAAAGTTGTCATTATTTGCAAAAGTTGCACAATGCAAAATTGTAAAAAGTGTAAAAGTGCAAATGAATGGAAGGTGAAGGGTCATATGGTTCTAAACCATTGGAAAGTAGTTGGAAACTGAAAGGAAAAGTTTTAAATTCCTTTTGTACATTTGAAACCTTGTGGGTGGTTGAAGTTTTGTATTTGAATAAAGTTAAACACTGTTTTTCTATATATTTCAACAGAAATCTACTGGTTTTTTATGTTGTAAGGCCCTATACGGGTAGAAATACATGTTTAATGGTTTTTGAGTGTTAATATGTTCAATCACATTCCTTATACTTTTTTTTTCATGCAATTTGGTTACAGTTTGAGCAAGATATTGATAATTTTTTGAAAACAGTTAAAAACCCTTATTAGGGTAAACAAATGTATTATAAATAGTGTTTCTCCCATACCATCCATTGCAAATCCTTAATTTTCAGCGAAGACACTTCTTTTTGTATGTAATTTCATATTTTAATGGTTACCAACCGAAAGGCTAAGGTTTTAAGTGTGAATAGGTGAAGTTTTTGTCTGAAACTATTTTACAATCAATGAAAATAGAGTTTTCAAGAGGTTTACACCTAGGGTTTTATAAAATATAGAAGGGAGTGGAATTTTTGTGGTTTATTAATCTTCTACAAGTCAAAATAGACATGTTTCAGGCACTTTTTAGTAGGGATTGAAGGTGGAGTGGCTCTAACCAATAAGCTTGTTTTGACCAAGGCCTAATTAGGCTTAAAAGGCAGACAGAGATTTCAAATTTTGATATAAATGTTGCAAAAGACCTCATACCCATTTTGTTATATGTTTTGGGGAAGCCAAAAGGGTATTGAAATGTGTGATTTTTTTGGGTTCAATATGTATTTTGAAAGTAAATCTTTGGCAATCCTTGGGGAATAGCTACAAGCATTGGGGCAGCCTTGATAAGGAATTGTCTTTGAAATTTAGAAATCTATGTTCTTGGGTTGATGGATAGTTGAAATCAATTTGATTAGAATGTAAAAAATATATCTCAAATGTTAGATCAAACATATTTGTCTTGAATGGTGAATTTGTGGTTAAGGCTTGTAAATGTCAATATGGCACTTTTGGGACAATCATGATGAACTGATGAAACTATGGTAAGGCAGGTTCATATAATGGTTGTTTTGTTGATTTTAAGGTTGCTAATGGATGATAATGACAATAGTGGCCATGTTTGAGTCAGGTTTAGTAGAAAATTCTTATTTGCTTTGGACTAGTTTATGCATTTAAGGGTGCAATAATGAAGGTCTTTGAATCCTTGTAACCATGAATTGGGGGTTATGTTTGTGAGGGGCTAGATAGGTCATCCTCATGTGGTTGAAGGTGTTTTGATGAATAGATGAACATTTGGAACTCTAAATGCATATTTGAGTGTTGGAACTAAAGGATTGTGAAGGGTAAGTTGATTGAGTAAACCAAAGAAAGTTTGAGTTTAGCAAATGAAATTGAGTAAGGTGTGTTTCTTCCTCTTGTATTGCATCAGGCGACTTCGTGCTATGGAATCTCTTCAAGATGAAGCATTATATTCCAGAGGTACACATAAACGATATGTTGTTGTATAAAGCATACTACCTTATATTGTTTCCATCCATATGTTAATTATAATTAATTGTTTGTTATAGGGTGAAGTTGTTAAACGTGCCAAGGAGAAAGCATGGCCTATGAAGAAATCTATTTTTTTGCATTCATCATCTATGAGGGTTCATGGAATTAGAATCACCCCTCTCGAAATACACAAGAACCCTAAGAAACGTGTCATGTATTATGCAAGCTTGAACTCAATTGCAAATAATAGGCAATGTAGGATATGATGAGACAGGCTCATAATACTGATTCTGCATTGTGGGTTTCATTATTTGATCATTGAACAATTATGGTGTAGAGATATACCATTTTTATATGTTTGAACACTATGTTGTTATACATTTCATATCAGACTTTTCATGGCCCTCTGTAATTATTTGATTATTGAATAATTATGGTAAACAGATATACCTTTTTCATATGTTTCAATCCTATATTGTTATACATTTCATATCAGACTTTTCATGGCCCTCTATAATTATTTGATTATTGAACAATTATGTTGAACAGATATACTATTTTCATAAGTTTGAACACAATGTTGTTATTCATTTCATATCAGACTTTTCATAGCCATGTAATTGTTTCGTTACCAGCAAGAATGTAATGAAGTCCACTTTCAATTTGTAGAGCAACTATTTTGTTGACTGTATTTCCTTTTTCCATGTGATTGGAACAAATTAAATGCTAGCATTGTTTGCAATGTTGGAAAACTCCCTGGCCCCTATGAGTTATTTCATTACAATAATTATTTGATTTGTTACGACCAATGATGTAAATGAAGTCCACTTTGAATTTTAGAACAATGATTTGGTAGAATGGAGATGGCAGATTTCCCTTCTTCATGTGATTGTAACAATAAAATGCTTGCATTGGTTGCAGTGTTCGAAAACACACTGTCCCATCAGTTTTTTGGTTATGAAAAGTCTTTATTTTGTACGCTCCCAAACTGAAATTAAGTCCTTTGAATTTTTGTAGAACGATTAATTTGGTAGAGTGGAAATGGCATATTTCATTTTTCCATGTGATTGGAACACATAAAATTCTTGCATTGCTTGCAGTGTTAGAAAACACACCATCCTTTATCAGTTATTTTTTTATGAAAAGTTTTGTTTTCTCACGCTCCAAAAAAGAAGTGAAGTCCACTTTCAATTTTAGAAAAATGATTTGGTAGAGTGCAAATGGTAGCTTTGCCTTTTTCATGTGATTGTAACAAATAAAATGCTTGCATTTGTTACAGTGTTGGAAAACACACTATCCCCTGTCAGCGATTTTCTTATGGAAAGTGTTTATTTCGTATGCTCCCATAATGAAATTTAGTCCACTTTGAATTTTTGTAGAACAGCTATTTGGTAGAGTGGAAATGAAATATTTCCTTTTTCCATGTGATTGGAACACATAAAATGCTTGCATTACTTGCAGTGTTGGAAAACGTGCATTATCCCTTGTCAGTTATTTTGTTATGAAAATTTTTGATTTCTCACACTCCAAAAAAGAAGTGAAGTCCACTTTCAATTTTGGAACAATTATTTGGTAGAGTCCAGATGGCATCTTTATCTTTTTCATGTGATTGTAATAAATAAAATGCTTGCATTTGTTGCAATGTTGGAAAACACACTGTCCCCTGTCAGTTATTTTCTTTTGGAAAGTGTTTATTTCATATGCTCCCAAAATGAAATTAATTCCAATTTGAATTTTTGTAGAATGACTATTTGGTAGAGTGGAAATACAATATTTCCTTTTTCCATGTGATTGGAACACATAAAATGCTTGCATTTCTTGCAGTGTTGGAAAACACACTGTCCCTTGTCAGTTATTTTGTTATGAAAAGTTTTGATTTCTCACACTCCAAAAAGGAAGTGAAGTCCACTTTCAATTTTAGAACAAAAATTTGGTAGAGTGCAGATGGCAGCTTTGCCTTTTTCATGTGATTGTAAGAAATAAAATGCTTGCATTTGTTGCAGTGTTGGAAAACACACTATCCCCTGTCAATTATTTGCTTATAGAAAGTGTTTATTTTGTATGCTCCCAAAATGAAATTAAGTCCAATTTGAATATTTTAGAATGACTATTTGGTAGAGTATAAATGGAATATTTCCTTTTTCCATGTGATTGGAACACATAAAATGCTTGCATTGCTTGCAGTATTGGAAAACACGTTGTCCCTTGTCAGTTATTTCATTATGAAAAGTTTTGATTTCTCACACTCCAAAAATGAAGTGAATTCCACTTTCAATTTTAGAACAATGATTTGGTAGAGTGCAGATGGTAGCTTTGCCTTTTTCATGTGATTGTAACAAAGAAAATGCTTGCATTGGTTGTTGTGTTGGAAAACACACTGTCCCCTATTGGTTATTTGCTTTTGGAAAGTTTTTATTTTGTATGCTCCCAAAATGAAATGAAGTCCACTTTGAATTTTTAGAACGACTATTTGGTAGACTCGAAATGGCATATTTCCTTTTTCCATGTGATTGGAACACATAAAATGCTTGCATGGATTGCACTATTGGAAAACACACTATTCGCTGTGAGTTATTTCCTAATGATTATTTATCTCTGACGCTCCAAAAATGAATTTAAGTCCACATTAAGTCCAAAAATGAAATGTTTTTTATTTTTTACGCTCCAAAAAAGTAATGAAGTCCACTTTCAGATTTCATAACTAACTTTGGTTGAGTAAAAATGGCATTTCCATTTTTCATATCATTGGAACAAATAGAATGCTCGCATTATTTGCAATGTTGGAAAATGCACTATCCTATACGAGTTACTTTGTTATGAAAACTTACTTATGTATGTGAACTTACTTACAAATGTAAGCACATGCAATGAGCACTTTAATATGTTCTGGAGACTATACAAAATGGTGTATTGAAGTTCAGCTTCATATTTTATAAGAACCCTTACTTCCAGGAAACATTCCATTTGAATATCGTAATACGTTTAGAACACAAGATGCACAAAAAAAGTTGCATGATGGAAAACACACAGGGTTGTCCCTAACTTCTCAAATGTAGTTCAAAGATAATAGTTACTATTATGCATACCATAACAACACAATGTATTGAAGTTCAGCTTCATATTTCATGACAACCCTTACTTGCAACAAACATTCCATTTCAATATTGTCATACATTTAGAACAGAAGATGCACAAAAAAAGTTTCATGATGGAAAACACACCGGGTTGTCCCTAACTTCTCCAATGTTGTTCAAAGATAATAGTTATTGTTATTCATACTGTAACAACATGGTGTATTGAATTTTAGCTTCATATTTCATAACAACCCTTACTTGTAGCAAACATTCCATTGCAATATCGTCATACGTTTGGAACACAATATGCACAAAAAAAAGTTGCATGATGGAAAACACATAGGGTTGTCCCTGACTTCTCAAATGTTGTTCAAAGAAAACAGTTACTGTTATGCAGACTTTAACAACACAATGTTTGAAGTTCAACTTCATATTTCATGGCAACCCTTACTTGCAAAAAACATTCCATTTCAATATCGTCATATGTTTAGAACATAAGAGGCACAAATAAAAGTTGCATGATGGAAAACACACCAGGTTGTCCCTGACTTCTCCAATGTTGTTCAATGACAACAGTTACTATTATGTAGACTATAACAAAACAATGTATTGAATTTTAACTTCATATTTCATGACAACCCTTACTTGCAGCAAGCATTCCATTTCAATATCATCATACATTTAGAACACAAGATGCACAAATAAAAGTTGCATGATGGAAAACACACTAGGTTGTCCCTGACTTCTCCAATGTTGTTCAAAGACAAAATTTACTATTATGAAGATTGTAACAACATAGTGTATTGAAGTTCAGCTTCATATTTCATAACAACCCTTACTTGAAGCAAACATTCCATTGCAATATCATCATACGTTTGGAATATAATATGCACAAAAAAAAGTTGCATGATGGAAAACACATAGGGTTTTCCCTGACTTCTCAAATGTTGTTCAAAGATAATAGTTATTGTTATGCAGACTATAACAACACAATATATTAAATTTCAGCTTCATATTTCATGACAACCTTTACTTGCAGCAAACATTCCATTGCAATATCGACATATGTTTGGAACACAAGATGCACAAAAAAAGTTACAAAATGGAAAAACATACAAGGTTGTAACTCACTTCTCAAATCTTGTTCAAAGACAGCAATTACTATTATGCAGACTATAACAAAAGAGTGCATTGAATTTCACCTTCATATTTTATAACAACCCTTACTTGCAACAAACATTCCATTGCAATATCGTCATATGTTTGGAACACAAGATGCACAAAAAAAGTTGCAGAATGGAAAAACTTAAAAGGTTGTCACTAACTTCTCAAATCTTGTTCAAAGACAACAGTTATTGTTATGCAAACTGTAACAAAAGAGTGCATTGAAGTTCACCTTCATATTTTATAACAACCCTTACTTGCAGCAAACATTCCATTGCAATATCGTCATATGTTTGGAACACAAGATGCACAAAAAAAGTTGCAAAATGGAAAAACATACAAGGTTGTCACTCGCTTCTCAAATATTGTTCAAAGACAACAGTTATTGTTATGCAGACTGTAACAAAAGATTTCATTGAAGTTCACCTTCATATTTTATAACAACCCTTACTTGCAGCAAAAATTCCATTGCAATATCGTCATATGTTTGGGAACACAAGATGCACAAAAAAAGTTGCAGAATGGAAAAACATACAAGGTTGTCACTCACTTCTCAAATCTTGTTCAAAGACAACAGTTACTATTATGCAGACTATAAAAAAATAGTGCATTGAAGTTGACCTTCATATTTTATAGCAACCCTTACTTGCAGCAAACATTCCATTGCAATATCGTCATATGTTTGGAACACAAGATGCACAAAAAAAGCTGCAAAATGGAAAAACATACAAGGTTGTCACTCGCTTCTCAAATATTGTTCAAAGACAATAGTTATTGTTATGCAGACTGTAACAAAAGAGTTCATTGAAGTTCACCTTCATATTTTATAACAACCCTTATCACTAGTACAAAAACAACAATATATGACTAAATAAACTACTAAAAATTGTATATAAATGACTAGTTTTGGTCACGTGACCATTAGTAGTTTATTGCTGGTCATTTATAACACGACCAAATTTATGACTTAACTATTTTAGTCATTTCTCTAGTCATTGATTTGGTCATTGATTTAGTCATTGATTTAGTCACTGATTTAGTTGTTAATTTAGTCATTGATTGTTGTTAACTAGTCATTTATTTAGTCATGGTAGTGATTTATTTAATCGTTAATTTAATCATATATTTAATCATTGATCAATTTGGTAGTATATTTAGTGGTTAATTTAATCATTGATTGTTTTTAGTTGGTCATTTATTTATTCATGGTAGTCATTTATTTAGTCGTGGTAATTGTTTATTTATTCATGGTAGTCATTTATTTAGTCATGGTAATCATTTTATTTAGTCATGGTAGTCATTTATTTAGTCATTGTAGTCATTTATTTAGTCATATATTTAGTCATTGTAGTCATTTTAGTCATTGTAGTCATTTGTTTAATCATTGTTTATTCATTTATTTAGTCATGGTAGTCATTTATTTAGTCATTTATTAATTCAAATAATCATAAAACTTCAACAAATATGCTCAAAATATTGAAAATAATGTATATAAAATATGTTACAAAAAACTATATTTATAGAGTTTTGAATCCTCAAAGGATTGGAAATAATTCACTTTATATTCAAATTGTATATAAAATATGTTACAAAAAACTCTATATATAGAGTTTTGAAGAAAAAATCTTTCACAATATGTAAACTATTGATTTATTATGCTTTTAAAACTCGAAAAAACTAAAACTAAAACTAAAAAGTCATTGGTGTGAATGCATGTCTTCAATGATGCCATTGTTGCACATGGGGTGGGTTGTAAATGCATCTAGAAGGCACCGATTTTGCATTTTCTCCTTGCTCTGTACCTATCCACAATCAAAATGGCTTCGAGATTTCATCAATTCTAAGTTAGAGATTTCAAATGTGGTTCAAAATGACTTATCCCTTTCAAAGTGAAGAATTTCACAAAGATGATCTTTCCAAGGGACAAACTTAACAAAAAATTTAAGATGTTTTATATAAAAAAATAAAAATAAAAATAAAATTCTCCTTTTTTAAACTAATAATACCTACAATAACATAAAATTAAAAACTAATAATAAACAATAAAATAACAAATAAATAAACTTCAATTCAAAAGAATAAATATAAATTAAAAAATAAAAATAAATTTAACCTCTTCCTCAAGGTCAAGTGCCTCCTTAAATAATTGTTCTTTTTGAAACAAGATACCAAGGAAGACTGCAAATTGTTCAATATAAAAATATTTTAAAATGACTTGCTAAACAATATTAAACACTTTCATGTTTACTCCCACAAACTATGGAATAATGCATTCAGTGAAACAAGGAAAAAAGGCATTTTCCCCAAATCTGGCCAATTTTTAATGGGTTTCCCTAAAAAAGATGAGCATCTACAAGAATAATGTCTCCAAGTTTAATGCTAATTATGACAACAGAAACAAGTATGGTTGCATCCTCTTCACACCACTGACCATGTCTTCTCCATTCATGCAGCTATAAAAAACTAATCGAGCTCTAAATTTGAAAAACAAAAAACCAGAGAGAATTAATATATTCATTCATCAAAAAATATCAGTTTATCCCCCCAAATTTAACTCAGTCATGCAAATGGAGGGAAATACTAGTTATGCCAGAGGGAACAACTTGTAAAGGCATATTGACAGCTATCTTGCAGCCATATAAATGCAAAATGATTAAATGAATCTCATCCATTTCTGCTCTAGACTCCTCCCTGGTATTGACCTTTCACTTCTCCAATTTGGCGAGTTGCAGCCTACAAATAAGGTTTACATGATGGTTTTTAGAGTATGTTCATAAAAATTAAAATTTTGTCAATCTTAATAATGAGCACATTTAGGTTTAAACAATTACGACATCCTTTACCCTACGTAGTTAAGTATATATCAGCATATTTAATATATACTAGAACTTGCACTTGGGGGAGGTGCAAGGAATTCCCCAATAGTGTTGTATACTTACCTGATGCTATAGGAATTGTGACTTACTATGAATCAACAATTAATTTTTTCCTTCATGCATATTTTCTACAAAATGAGATGTAAATATTCAGGTTGTTCATCATGATGATCTGTTAAAAAAATAGCTTAAAGAACAAACCACCTATAGTTCAAGCATTCATCAATAAAAATTTAAGCTTAAGAAAGCATGAGAAATGGGCATTTGCATTCTTTTCATCAGTTTTACTCTTAAAGAAAGTTCTCTGCCTAGGTCATGCAGAAGGAAGTTCACCTACACTGCCTCATAGTACTAAAAGCTGACTGGCTCTCCATGCTTTACCTCTATAGCACGTATCTACAAAAATTGTCAATGGTTCAGTAGATGATTAATAAAATAAATTGAATTTCCTGTACATCTCCACCTCTTCAAAGTAAAATCACATGAAACAATTCCATAACAAAGCAATTCTAAAAACAAAACTAACACCATAAATGCTACATTTTATCTTTCATTTGAATAAAACCAACGACCATTTGAGTGTGATTTGATGGGAACTCATAACCTTTTTATTTGTTTGTACTGTGTGATCTCTAAAATATCAGTGAGTTTTCTTTAATCTTTAATACAATCCATAGATATCATTAAGAATTGATAGCCAGTGGAAAAAGAGAGCTGATAAAGTTTGAACTATTTTATAACAGGTTTATTTGGGCAGCTGCAAAGAGCCACTGTACTGAGCTTGACTGGGGGATGTAAGCTTCATTGTTTTTAGGCACAATATCTTCTTTTCTACTGGGTAGAATGTTGAGTATCTGGGTTGTTTCATAAGCCTGCAACAAGGTCTCAAGCAATTTTGAGTGTAGTAATTGAAAAAAAATGAAGCAAGTGGCATTGAATGAACTCATGTACATTGAAAAACAGAGGCAAATGTGTTGTAGTATGAAATGTATGATTAGTGTTACAAATAAAGATAAACATAATGTATGAAGGAAGTAGATGCATTGATGGAGTGGGGTGATTTTTGCATGCACAAAACTTGCACATTATGGAAAATAGTAATTAGTAATTTTATTATTGGGCAAACCATATGAATTTAATTAAAAAATGGAAAATATATTGAACTTGTGTACCAGATGTCATTATAATGAGAGAGAATGTAATCGAGCTTCCTCCCTCTTTCTTATAATGGTGTAAGGGTTGCAGTGTAGGAATCAAACCTCAAACCCTAAACACATCACATTAATCACATTCATTGTTATGTGGGTAAAAATTTTTTGAACAACAGTGTTACAAATATGTACAATGTGTTACATGCATATTATGATATAAAATACATTTAATCTTGTTTAAATTTGTGCCAAGTCAATAAAAATGGAGTTGATTACTAGTCTTGAAGGCCAAGAATATTTTTGAGAGTTCATCCAATCAAATAAGTTGCAGTTGCAGAAAGTCCTCCATTGAAGAGAGCCATTAACACAAAGGTGAGTGCATCTTGATGGACCATCCCAAGATATTGATAAGTGGCTACAAGCTGTGTTGTTGATGAGGTTAAAAAAATGTCCCTTATATATGTTTCAAAATTTGCTTGGCTGCAATCTGATGAACAATATCGTATGTGTTATAAATCACGAATGAGAAAGAGGTCTCTTATTTGGTTGATGTTGGATATATTATGCTTCTAACCAACTTCTTAAGTATTGAATCATTTTCCACTTTACAATCAATCTTGGCTGATAACTCATACAACTATACAATCTTATATGTAATTGTTGAGTGGTACCTATTGTCATGATTTTAATATCATTGATATAGTAATATTTAATCCTCTTTTCTTCACCCTTTTGGGATTTCACCCTATTAAACTGTAGCCTTTTGGAACAGAGGGGAGGGAGTTACTTTTATTCCTTTAGGGATAGTCCATGCCAAAATTCTAAGATACAGAGATATGGATTTCCTTTTGGAACAATTACGATGCAATTTATCTATGGAAATCTTGTAGTTGTTTTCTCTTTTTCTGACTACAATCTCTATGCCCTCAAAATGGAATTCAAGGATGATTAAGAGTGTCTTTACTTCATTACATCCATTTGTTATGGTTAATGAATTATTTCATCAGTGACATAAGTGTTATTTTAGCACTTAATGGATGTCCTAATTGGTTCAGTAATATTTTCCTTCAGTCAATTGCTCACCTATATGAACACACAAGGAATTAAAATTTGTGACCTAATTTATATGGAATATTTTGAAATAAAATAATTAAATACTATGCCCTAAAGTCCAAAATAAAATGGGTGAGACACAAAACAGAAGGCTATGTCATACTGTTTTGATCACCTGATTACTTAAGGGTTGGTTTGCTATGGTTTGTACAATAAAACTCACTTATTGTGCATTTTATACATATAAAAGCCTTATTTATTTAAGGGTGTAGGACCAAAAGGGTTTATTTTTCTATTAATATTCATTGTTTCATCTTCTAAAGATGGATGCACTTCCAATATTCCTTTGGAATTTCAGTCCATGTGCCCTTGATTACTCTTCTCTAGCCACCCTTCTCCAGAGTCTGATGATTAATCTATGGAATCTGCTTGACTCACAAAATTTATCCCCAATCCTGACAGATTGAATCGAAATATGCTTAAAAAAAGTGAGAATCATTCACCAAAAATGCTAAAGGAATATAATGGAGACTAATACTTGTGGTAAATGTAGTTAGGGAAAAATATTAGAGCAAAATGCATAAACAAATTATAATGAAAAACCCTAACAAGCACAATAGAGTACAAGCAGGCATGAAAATCAAAATAACAAGCGAATGCAAACCAATATCCAAGCTAGATTTGATTTATCTCCATTGTTCTTCTCCACCTGCATGAGAATGCAAGATTTTGAAGGATTGAATGATCTAATATGTTGATTGCTCATTTTCACAGCATAACGATAAGATGGATATGATAGAAGAAAAATAGATAGATGGATGAGAAGATTGAGAGAAATTTTGGCAGAGTGAGGATGCTAGAAAAAGATCCTCCAAATGACCTGTGAAAGGCTTGATTTATAGGAGAAGGCTGATTTGATTCAATGGCCAAGATTAAAAGTCGAATTTTTGATATGTATGGCTAGGATTAAAAGTATGGATGGAAGAGTAAGGATGCTAAAAGCTAAGGTATGGTAAGATTTATGTCAAGTAACATCATTTCAAAGAAGCTAAGGTATGGATAGATGAAAAAAAGATGATGCCCCAACCACTTGAAGAAGTGAGGAGTATGATGAATGAAGGAAAGGGATGATAGAAGAATATGATGATGCAAAAGATATGAAGAAATGGGATGATGATATGGGATATGATAATGATGATGATGCCCCCTCGAGAGGATAGGCAGGTTACATAAACACAGATATTCTCTCGAAATGAATGAAGTGATAAAGGAGGGATAAGATGAATGATACAAGATAAGAAGTAGATGAAAAAGAAAAATGACACACTATGCTGCAATAAAGTGAGCAATCATATGTTTGATATAGCACTAGACATTATGCACCAAGGTATAAAGGACCAAGGTGATGATGTGTCTCGTGCCCCAACATAATACAACCTTGTCTAGATACAAGATATGAATATTAGCTGGGAGTGATTCGGATTTGATGCAAATGCAAATTGAAATGATAAAACACACAAGCAAGCATGCACAAATGATACAAAAACAAACAAGGTATTGCCCCTGTCAAGCTGTAAACCGATAATTAATTGATTGATTGATGATGATGATAGTGTTGTCATTGTGAGGAACGATATATCCCTAGATCAACACGAGGATGATTGATTGATTGATTGATGATGATGATAGTGTTGTCATTGTGAGGAACGATATATCCCTAGATCAACACGAGGATGATTGATTGATTGATTGATGATGATGATAGTGTTGTCATTGCGGGGAATGATATATCCCTAGATCAACACAAGGATGATTGATTGATTGATTGGGTTTACAACAAGATTAGGATCAAGACCAAAGGATGTGATTGGATAATTTGGCAAGATTGATTAGCTTCATTGGTATGGATTAAGGATTGACTTGCATTTGGATTATTGCTTGGAAGGATTGAAGATGCTTGATTTGAAGATTTGGATGATGATTGTTGAATTAAATTGAGGAATAATTTACTTGGAATGATTTTGATTGATTGGATTGATGAAGAAATGATTTGATTTGATGATAATGATTAGATTGATTAGAAGAAGTGATGTGATTGATTATAAGAATGGATTTGATTAGAAGAAGCGATGTGATTAGATAATTTGATGAAAAAATTGATTTGAAGAAGTTGACTTGATGCGTTGAAGTGATTTGGTTTGATTTTATTGCTTGGATTTTTGAAATGTTTTGATTTTTTTTTAGATTTTTTCGAAATGTTTTGATTTTTTTGGATTTTTGGAATATTTGATTTTTTTTGGATTTTTGGCCTATGTGATTTTTTTGGATTTTTGAAATGTTTTGAGATGTCAATGGATGAAAATTTGGGTAGCCTTTTTGCTAGATACCAATGACAAGGGAAAACCAAGTCTAGGTGCAAGGAAATAGATAGGATTGATGGATGAAAGGGTGGGTGATAGGATAAGGGACAAAAGACTCATGATATATGGATGGATAAAAAAGGATAGGTCATAGTGAATGAAATGGATGTATGTATCATAAGAGGGAAATAATGTGATCTCCAAAGACTATGTCGCATAGGAATAACATGCCCCATTCTAGGTACAATACTTAGGATTCTTCATGACAAAGCTTATGACACTAGGATAATGATAGGCTTGTTTGGAAGGATGAGGTATATCAAAATATATCCAAAGCATGTTTCAACATTTTTCCCCATATTTTTATCAAGATCAAAAGGAGGAAGAGAGGATGAATGCACTCAATATGATAAGTATATGGGTATGATGGCTAAAGATGGTAGGAGAGGAGATGGTAAGATAGGATATAATAGGATAAAAAATGATATGGTAGGATGAGACAACATGCCCCCAAGTGTAAGTGACATAGAAGATCAACCTACACATGATGTCTGTTTGCCAGGTTTTCATCATGGTACTTATCCAGGGAGCCTGTTTACCAGGTTTTCACCATTGGATGAAGGGATTTCTCTCTTTCTTTTTTTTTGACTTTTTATTTATTTATTTATTTTTTTGTATAGGAGGAGGGGAATATGGATAGGAGGGACTCAAGTGTCTAGTTCCATGAAAGGTGATAGTCTCACTAGAGATGGATGTCATCGCATGGACCATGTCAAATGTCATTATGCTCATAGATGTTGGTAAGGGATGACATGAAAGGGAGATGGAGTAGGTAGATGATGGATTATGATGTGGATTATGGAGGGATTGGTGGATTATGATGTGGATTATCTAGGGAAGATGAATGGGAGGCTTAGCCAAAAGCATGGACCATAGGAATGTGATGGGGGAGATATGCACGATAATGAGTGAAGGGTGAGGAGATGGAGGTATGTGGAATCATTGTGAAATGGAAGGGAACCATGACCAATGGTTGCACACATTGTGATAAACGTTGAAGCTTTTGATGTGGAGGGGGTGTAGGAAGCAATGGAGATGGTTGCTTAGGAGATGGGTGATGAAGTTCTTTAGGTACCCACATAGATTTAGCATTTTTATGACTTTTCTTTTTCTTGTGGGATGGAATATGAGATTCTTGAATAGAGTGGGAATGTGAGGTGGAAGTGGATGGTTGGGATTTTTGAGATGTAGATGCCTTGTTTGACTTGTTTTCTTTCTTTTTAGGTACCCAAGCCATTTTGTTTTTAGAATTATCTTTTGAAGGTATGGGCTTATATTGATTTTTGGATGGATTTTTCTTTGATTCTTTGCTTTTGTGTCCTAGGGCATGAGGACCCTTTATATTTTTTCCTTTATAGATGGAGGCATCAAAAAAAAAAAATTTCAATCCCATGGGTATGGTGGAATGATTGGAAGCTTCATGTTTAAACAATGTGTGCATTGATTGGTCATGATTAGGATTTTTAGAGGATTTATGGATAGGCGGATAAGGGAATTGGATAATGGGGATATTAGGTGTTGGGAGTAGTGGTGGTGGATTAGATGGAGGGATATTAGGAGTTGGAAGCAATGGTGGAAAATTTGATGGTGGAAGGTGTACAGTCACATGCTTTTGATATTTATAAGATGATGGAGGAGAGATGGCAACATATATTTTAGGCATATGATAGGATTTATGGTGGAAAGAGGACTTATGATGGACGGAGGAAGTACCAAAATCTTTAGATTGGTGTCCTTGGGGTATATATCTAAGGCCATAAGAGCATGGAGGGACCTTGACATGGATGGGCTCCAAAACACCTTGTTCATGAAGGCCTAAACCTTTACCTTGATAGTTCATGTTCTGAAGCATGTGATGGAGAATGAGACTAGGTGTGTTTTGGAGACTAGACTTGAGTTCATTATTAGATGAATAAGGTGAAGTGGATAAAGATTTTTGTTGTTCTAAGGAGGAACATTCATGAATAAAGATGGATAGACCAATAGGACATGTCGATGGATTTGAAATGGGTTTTATAGTGGATGTGGAAGGATCATTAGGATTTTGATTATGTTCATTTAGATCCACACTATTGGTTTGATATTCTACATTTACTTGGGAGGCATGTGTCTCAACATGACAAATGGATAATGTAGGATCATGGATAGGACTAGGTAGGGGGTGTATAGGAGCAATGGAGGTTTCTTTCTCATGGATAGGTGAAGTGATAGGCTCTTGACCATGGAATGCATAGATTTGGATAAGAGGATCATCATGGCCTTCTTGATCATAGGTAGGATCTAGATCATAGAGGGAAGCTTCATCATGAATAGGATCAAGTATGTTATGAGTGGGATCATTAGAAGGGCCTAGATCTTGATTAGAATAAGAGGTTAATGTTTCCTCATGCTTAGGATAATGATCTTGACATAGCTCTTGGATTTGAGTGGAAATGAAAGTGGAAGGCTCTAGAAGAGGCTTGGTATGCTCTTTATGATCAACATGAGGGCATGATGGAATTTGACTTAGACACATAAGATCAATAGGTTGTGGACCACATGATGGAGTTGGAATAATAGACATGACATTCAAAGGTTTGTTGGTAAGCTCATTAATGGGTGCTTGACATGGGGATGGTCTATTTTGTGCTAGTAGTCTTTGGAGAAAATCATTAAATGATTCTTTGGTTGATGGCTTAGAGCTTGAGAAGTTGGATGGTGGTGTTGATGTAGGACTAGTATGCTTTGAGATAGACATTTTATTAGATGGTGATGGAGGACTAATAAATGGAATGGTGTATGATTCCAAACTTAAGGTGGTATTTCCCTTGTCAATTGTATCATTAAGGTGACCTAATATTTCTACAAAGTTTTCATCATCAATAGGATCTATAAAGTTCTCATCATCACTAGGATCTACAAAGTTCTCATCATCACTAGGAGCAAAGTTTGACCCACCTTGGAGGATATATGGTTTTGGATTATCTTCATGATTAGGTGAAGGGGCTCCTTGAAGTATGACCTTGGGCTTGTGACTAAGATCATTAAGGATTAGGACCATTTTAGCAAGGATTATGACCTTGGGCTTGTGACTAAGATCGTTAAGGATTAGGACCATTTTAGGATTATGATTAAGGTGATGATGATATGGAATGATTAGATTGGATGACTTGGATTGATTAGGATGAAATTGATTTGAATGTGATTAGAAAAAGAATGATTAGAATGATATGTTTATGTGTTGGTGTTTATAGCTTGATATGACAATTTGCAAATAAATGATTACACATGTACACACATGAATCACACACACAAGACACATAAGCAAGTTTGAATTTGAAATTATGAATGTGATGATTAAGCACACACTTGAAGAAGACACATCAACAATTCCTAGAACTAGTCAAGTGGGTATGGCCAATTAGGTCTTAAGCTAGGATGCACGAGGTTGACTAGGGATAATTTGAAAGAAAAATTCTGCCACACAGTCGGGAGAAAGGGGTAACCCACCCTTCACCTTCACTTCCCAAAGGCATAAAGTTCTTTGGGGCTTAACCAAGAGTGACAAGATTTTAACTCTCAAAGAAGCGTGTCTTTCGATTCACACCTTGATTGAGGTCATCCCTAGGAGTGATGAAATCCCCTAGCAGACCTCCTATGAAGGGTATGACAAAAGCGAACCAAGTGAAGTTTTGTTTATCACACATGCACTTGATTCACACTCTCAATTGTTAATTTCTCTTTAGAAAATTGAAATGTGTGTAAAACAATTCAAACACTTGTTATTTTTAACCCAAAGTCAAAATGTGTGATGGAAGACAATGGTTCTTTTTAAGCCCAACTTTAAAGTGTGATTGCAAACAAGATGTTTGTTTTAAAGCCCCAAATTGAAGTGTTTTGCAAACAAGATTGATTGATCAAATGAGAGATAAAGATAATAGAATGAGTATACCCGAAAGTTTTCGCTTTCCAATCTAATGTGTATGACTAATATTGCTGCTACTAAAGCTCCTTATGATCACCTACAAAATCAAAAAAATAATATTATAAAGCAACCATAAACAAAAAAAAGTTCATCAAAACATTGCAGTTTTAGATACATGTTTTTAACATAGATGAATTAGATTTGATTATTTGAAGACGTTATGGATCTGAAAAATAAAAAACCAAAGAAGAGACCCCTACTAATTTTTTTAGAGCTTTCCAGAAATGTAAAGAAATCAAAAAAATTCTCTGTTTTGTGCTAGAAAATATAGATTTGTGAAAAACATACATAAAACAAAGATCGGATTAGTTTGCATTGTATTTGACCTATAAATTAAATCTCTAAAATAGAGACCCCTATTAAAATTTCAAGAGCTTTCCAGAAATGTAAACATTTCTGAAAAATTCATTGATTTGTGTTTAGAAAGTAAATTTTATGAAAAAAACTAAAATCACTATAATGTCTACAAATTTAGTGATAAACCTTCAATTTTTTTACTATGGCCTCTTGAGATGATGTATAGGCATTGATGGAACTTCAAATTTGAGATGCCTATTTCAAAATTTTGCCTCTACACTTTTAGAGGTGCACCTGACAAGTCTACCTGATTGACCCACTTTGGAGGCTTGTATTTTGAAGCCTGTTGATTGTCGTGCAAAACCCAATTGTAGACATACTCAGTAGACATATGTGAACATGTGTGTCAGTTTTCAGCTTCCCATGATGAGTTGTGACAGAGTTTTGAAAAGTGAAGCTGGAGGGTTTTGACACTGTTTTGTTGTTTGCAGACTGTTTGTTTTGCAAAGTTACATCCTGTTTGAGCTTGGTTTTCACAACCAGTTGACTGTCAAGTCAAAATGAATGTTGTTCCATATTCTCCATACCTAAATGATCTCGAGTGTCAGTTTTCAGAGCCTCATGATCTGATTTTCTATTTTTAGCAGATCGAAACCAAATGCAGTTTGTTCAATTTCACATTTGCATTCCTGACAGCCTTGTAGAGTGGTCAACTTGAATTGTTAATAACTTTTGATCAACGATGTTTCAAATAAATTTCTTTTGCACACGTGCTCAAGGTACCTTAATGAACTTACATGTCTGATGGAAGCTTGCCAGGAGTTGATTCACTATTTTTACAAATTGGCAACTGGATCAGTTTTAATTGGTTCAGAACTGTTGTTGCAGAAAGGTCTGACTGGACAACTTTGCCGATTAATATCCAGTTCCTCGGCTTTCTTTTTTCCGAGCCATCTTTTGCATTTTATTCTCGGGTCAAATGACTATGTGTCTACACGTTTCATTTCTCCAGGAGGTTGTTTGACCAGTTTCCCAGATTGATTCCAAAGCCCACTAGGTCAGTTTTGCCCATTTTCCAAAAGTGTCAGAAACCTGATTTTGATGAAGACCCGGTTCGTTTTTCAACTTCATAAGCATTCAAAAGCAGTGTTGAGTCAATTCAGCATAAAACTTGTTTGAAAACGAATTTTTTTTAGCCGAACCCACATGGGGACCCGACATGCTTCACAAAGTTATCAGTATGTAAAGGAATTCATACCATTACTATGGTAATATTATGAGTCAAAGTAGCAAAAGCTCATATTGAAATATGATTTCAAAGCCAACAATGTGAGCTCGGGGATAGACATATCATAAAGGGAAACTCATCTTAAGGGGCTAGTATTTTTCAAAGTTTCTTTGAATGAGGTATACATGTGGGACTTGATTAAGTGATGGAGTTATGCATCTTGCTATTAGAGTGTCATAGCCACGAGATCATACTTTCGTTATTATGGTCTTCTCGGTCAAATATTATGTATGATGAACAAGTTTTATCAGGAACTTTAATAAGTGTTGTGTTGAATTAGTTCATAACCAAGACAAGTATCTCTTCTTGCTTGCCTATAAATCTTGAATATGGTTCCATAGAGTTATGATAAAAGCAACATAATGCACAAAATGATTTTATTGAAAAGGTTTCATAAGTCTTTTCAATGTAAATGATTGGATGCCACAGTCACACATATACAACATAGCTATGTTGGAAAGGCTTCAGATATTTTTTTTAAAGCAAATGCTTTTGGCAGCTGTAAAAAACTATCCCCCCAATCTCTATTATCACCCTTCTTGCTCGTACCAGCATGGAGAAGGTCTGTGAGTTGATAAATTTTTTAAATAAATGCATCAAAATTGTTTGAGGAAATTCTATTAAAATGTTGCACATAGTCTCTTGCTCGAACGCACCATGAATGGGAATGAGGATGAGTTCGTGTTTGTGCTTTATGTGCAACCTTGGGTGCCATTTTACCAGACAGAGGACACCACATACCAAAGGGAAGACCCGCGCACTATGGAAAGAGGTTGGCACCATGAAGGAGAGGCGCACACTACAGAGAGGGAAGACACAGCCCATGCCAAGCATGGAGGAAGTATGGAGGCCCACACCATACGAGCATGGAAAATGAAGAGTGTGGGGCGCTGCCAAACAAAGAAACTCAAGCAAATGCAATGGTGAAGGGTGCGCACAACATGAGGCAATCAGTAGGAAGCTTGATGGAGGTGTGTGGTCAGCATGTAGAGAAACCCATGCCTAATGAGGGGAGGATTCATGCCCAACTCTTGCAGTAAAGGCAATTTACGCATAAATGTATGCATTAAAAAGACTCTAGATTTGACAATGGCATATGAAATGGGTGCCATCAGAAATTAAAAAAGGAAGCGCATACACTAAATGGATGTTTTGATAAAATCTTTGGAAACTTCCAAGGCACACAGGAAATTGAAAATTTCTTTTTGAATGTGGTTTCATTGGATGCCATGGGAGCGATGGATCATGGAATAAGTAACCATTAAAGTGCAGAGGAAACTTAAAGAGCCATGTACCAAATGGAGGGTAGCTTGTTTTTGCATTGGATGATGATGCCATCCTCACGGGAGATTTGCAAGAGCTCGTGTAAAATGCAAAGGGGATTTGGGAAAAATTATAAGAGTAAAGAGCCAAAAGTTGATCGACGGCTAGGAGTGAAGGGTTGATGCAGCACCATCTTGGCCATTGATCGCGGACCTCGCACCACTAAAGATGACATCAGCAAATGTGATGCAAGGTTGGTGAGAATGTGGAGGCACATAATGGGAGGAGCCCATTTTAAATTTTTCAAGAAGCTATTTGGTTGCCCCATGATGATTTTAAAAGGCATGCTTGCCCAATAAAATAATGGAAGACTTTGTATTCTAAAAGTTTTCAAGGTAAGTAAGGTATGGGTAATTCCTTTTACCCTAAATGATTTTCCATTTTCGAAGGGGAGGGTGATTCTATTTTACTTACGTGAGTTTTATTTCTCATTTTAAACATATGGAAAGGAGAGTAAAAGCAAACGGGCCTAGAGATATTTTAGTGGAATATTTAAAGTATTGTTGCGGCAAATAAAAGAGCCACAGTAAAAGGTAAAATAACACAGGAAAGTATTTTAATGGGAATATTTATAAGATATTCAAATGTTTTATTATTTAAAGCCATCCTAAGGATGGGTTGCAATTTTCACGAGAGAGATTGTATAAAGTGAATAAGTATTCACTGTGCAAATATTTTATTTGCTAGGAAATAAGGTGTTGCAAATAAAGTGAACAAAGACAATGTAGAATAATATTTTAATATTTTCATTGGACAAGTGAATTTAATATCCATTTTATTCACTTTATGATTGAATATTCTATGTTGGGCTGAAAAGTGAATGTATTCACTTTGTAAAGAAAGGTTATTATTTGTTAAAGTATTGTTGCAGCAAATAAAAGACAAAAACATAATTTTGCACGGGAAAGAGGATATTTTTTAGCTGGGTGAATTTGGAGATTCTCCACATGAGCATGTTTTCAGTTATTAGGCAATGATGAGCTGAAGCAGTTGGAAGGAATATGTTTGTTGCTACAAAGGAAGAAGAGGAGATATTCTTTTCAGATTGATCAACGGTGAATGGAGCTTCCAGATGGCATTTTCAGATCAAATTTAGGGCTGCTCCTGCTTGCTTCTCTTCTTCTATATCTTATATTAATCTCTCATTGTAAAGGGTTCTGAGATGAGGTTCTGAGTTTTTGTATTGGGCTGGGTAGATAGAGAATTGTAATTTCTGAGTCATTTTTTGAGTTTGTAAGCTATAATTTTTTGAATTTATGAGTAAATACAACTAGTTTATGCAAATAACATCATGAAGGTGTTTGCACATTCATGAATGTCTTTAGATTGCCTCCATATTTGTACACTTTGATTCATGTAAATTCAATAATACAAAGTGTCTTTGAGTTTATCATCTCAAACTTCATGAGGTTGTTTTGTCTGTTCATTGCTTTGTTTCAAAGAAATGGTTAAAATGCTTTGAGCAGGTGATTGTGATTTCAGGTGTGCAAATGGGATTTGATAATGAGAATTTGATTGATAATAAGAGAAGGATTGTTGGTGCAAGACACTAACAATTGATGCAAAGCATCAGCAATTTAAATCCACTGGTTGAAGACTGTTTGCTAGGGAATTCGTTTTATGTGTTTGACTCTATGGCCCAGAAGTGGCACTGATCTTTTATGCAGTTTTGTTTATCTCATAAACAAATTTAAATGCAAAATCATTCATATTCTTATTGTTTAGTTGGTTGTGTGTCCTACTTTCCAATGGCTGAGAGAGGATTGAGTTACTGAGAATTTAGCCAAATTTAAAGTTGTCAATGCTTCCCTTAGTGTTGTTTCATTGGGAATTATCTGCTTTGTAAAGCAATGTCAGTGTATAAGTGATTTAAGTTTTAAACATTGTACAGGTTTACCCACCTTGGTCCTGTAGAGCCAGAAGTGTAGGAGATGTTAATCTTTGACTGAATCTTGTCAGTTGCCTTTGTGGTTCTTTAATATAGAGGTTGGCTACCTCTCAGAGAATTTCAAAGTCTAGTTGGGTTGCATTTTTAAAACACCAACAGATGTCTGTGAAAATATCAAGTGGAAAAATGCGTAGCCGTTTGGAAGATATGACAAAATTTGTAAAACTTGGTGTTATGTCCAAAAACTAGCAGACCTGCAACAAAAAGTTAATGAATCTTGCAAAAAAGCAAGCTAGATCAAAGGATTCACGTTGGGTTCACCAAATGTGGTTAGGGTAAAAATATTAGAGCAAAATGCATAAATAAATTATAATAAAAAACCCTAACAAGCACAATAGAACACAAACTAGCATGAAAATCAAAACACGAAAGCAAAGCAAACCGATCTCCAAGCTAGATTTGATTTATCCCCATTGCTCTTTTCCACTTGCATGAGAATGCAAGATTTTGAAGGATTGAACGATTTGATATGTTGATTGCTCATTTTCGTAGCATAACGATAAGATGAATATGATAGAAAAAAAATAGATAGACAGATAAGAAGATTAAGAGAAATTTTGGCAGAGTAAAGATGCTAGAAGAAGATCCTCCAAATGACTTGTGAAAAGCTTGATTTATAGGAGAAAGTTGATTTGATTCAATGACCAAGATTAAAAGTCAAATTTTTGATATGTATGGCTAGGATTAAAAGTTTATTTTAGTGCCTATGACACACATTAAGTGGGTTATGACATGAGGCTAAAATTAGGATGTGAGAGAATAAGTGAGATTATTTTATTTATTTTGGAAGAAAAGATGCTTATAACACACAATGAATGGAGGTAAAAATAAGATGTGAGTAGGAATCTCATAATTTAAATAGTAAAATTATTTAAATTATTTGTGCATGTGAAGAGTTGTAGTCATGTGACACATGTTGCAATGTGACAATAAGTGAGGGATTAATTCAAATATTTAATTTGAATTATTTTGAGACATGTGAAAAGGGAATTATTTAATTAATTGGAAAGGTGATTAAGTGGAATAAATGGAATAAGTAGGATAATGTAATGACTTAGGATAAAATATTACAAAATGTCTTACAAGCTCATATATCGACTAGCTAATATTATGACATGGACAATTCTAGGTGTTTATAGTAAAAGTTCATAACTCGATAATAATGGATGTTGCTTGAAACTAATGTAACTCACTCTTGGAAAACTCATTTATCATAGTTTGCAAAATAATCAAGCCGTGGTAGTTGATGGGACTGCATTTAAGTCTTTGCAATAATAAAAAAAATTGCCCTTGCGGTGGGAGATAAAACTTGGAAACATAATGTAATTGTTAAAAGTGAAGCAACCTTTAAATAATAGTCGGGGTAATTTGAGTTCATCATTTTATTGCAGCAGCAAGGGCAGCAATCTTCCGTAGTCATATTCTGATTATTGACTGTGATCTCACATGACTACAAACCTTCTAAGCACTGAATCTCTGTAAGCATACATACAATTTACAATACAAGTAAACAGGTGGTCTAAATAAGACTGTAAAACTATGATTAAAAGATAACAAATTAATGGAGGAAATACTCAAATAGACAGAACTCATAATGAGTCTATTCTATTTTTTCTGTCCAAATTAGATGGTTTGGAAAGTGAAAGCGATATATCTGATTTCAAATAGCTAAATAAATACATTCAGTATGCATATATATATATCATGTAAGTAAACAGGTTGTCTAAATCAGTTTATAAAACTCTGATTATTTTTCCTCTCTTAAGTCTGTAAATCATCCTTAAATCCTCTAACGTTTGGGCACTTCCTACTTGGGAATGGCAAGAACCTTCAATACAGTGAATGATTTATCGATGCTACGGTATATAGTGTTATAAGTCAATGGTGATAATTTCCTTGACACGGGGTACTACTAGCTCAGTTAGTGATTAAATTAAAAGTTTATGATGCTAAGCGTAAAATCACATCCTTGCCATGAACAATACATGGGATAAAATGATTATATGGTGAAAAGTGAAAAAAGGGAAAAATATCCCCATACTCTTAAGCAAGAGACACTATTAAGTTAAATAATGTTCTATATGAGGTTAGAGTAGTGTATTACTAGGAATTCAAAAAGGGAAGAAATAAATTCCTCCTAATTTGATTATTTTCCTTCCCTCTAAAAATAAAAATAAGTAAATATAACATACAAATAAAGTAAATAATATATATTTAATTTTTGTAATTCCTTTTTAAACTTATTTCTTAGAATGAAAATAAGTAAATCATAGATAAAATAAATATGCTATTATTTACTTATTCATTTAGATATTAAATTAGGTTAACATTAAATAATATATTCTAAATTAGGTTAGCATTAAATAAGAATAAATATATAAACATGTTATTGTTTATTTACTCCTTTAGTAATTAAGTTAGAGTAATATTAAGTAAGGATAAATATATAAATAAGTTATTATTTATTTATTCATTCATCTTGTTATGGACAAGTAATTAACTAAATTAATATTAAGTATGAATAAATAATTAGATATATAAATTTGATAAGTAATATATAAATACGTCTTCTCCTCTCCCGTTTGAACTTCGAGTTTCGATGATGATATTGAGTACATCAACTTAGTGAGGTGACTCAAAGAGCATTAATCAAATAATAATGATATTTTCATTGATAAATGATGGGATGAGCATAATTATCATTGTTAATTATTTCATAAAATTGAGTTAGTGGGTAATATTAGACTTATGCTTGTAAGGTAAGATAAGGAAAAGATGTTAATTAATATTATTAACCTTTACATAAGGAATTTTCTAATTTCAATAATACTAGTAATCCCCTAACTCGCATGATAATAATGTTAGACCAGGATGGGTTGATTGATGTATATAATATAGAGGAGTGTTGATAAGGTAAGGAATAATAATAATAATAATGACAAGAAATAGTAAATTTATCTTTTGATAGAGGCAAGGTTACATGTCTTGGTATAAGTTTTGTGGAGGCTATCGGGCACTATAGGCTACCTGATTAAACAACATCATGTCCAACCAATGTTCAAAATAATAATGGCACGATGGCAAAATAGGATTTATGTTGATACATCAAATAAAGCTTATCATTAATACTAACATTAGGATCATAAATAATTTTTTTATGTCAAGTTGAGGATTTAAGAAAAGAGATGTTCTTGTTTAAATTTAAAATCAATGTGATAGCCTAAACATTAACCCTATCTCATCCAACCATTGGTAATAATCTAAATTAACATTTATAAATTGGGCCAAGAGAGTGTGTGACAACAATAACCTACACAACCAAAATGTGTTGTCTCTCATGTCCAATTTGGCATTATCTAATAAGTGTTGACATTAGAGGTTGCGTTGTGCAAGAAGGACGTGATGTGTAACTATTGTTAAAACAAATTATTGAGTTTTTCTAGAATAAAATTTTGGCCATAACAGGGGTTTTGTGCTCGATAATAGAAATCAGGTATGCATGTCAGTGCAATGTAATGTAAAATGAAAAGATAGATACTACCATTATTTTGATAGGAAGATTAAGATGTGCAACAGTTAGCTTTTTTGTAAATCAAAGTGGCAATTATATTTTTAATGCAACTAAATTTTGGTGATTGGACCACTAAATCTATCATGGAATCAGGTGCTAGTGGTATAGGAAAAATATGGACCTTTTAGAGGCACAGATGTTTGGAAGATTCCAACAGGAGTGATTCATCGAGTATGTCATATTTTTCTTGGGTAAGAAGATAAAAAGAATTTAAAATCACTGTTCAAAATGATGATAGATCTGGACTTGCTACGACATGAATCTTCCATCTGCACTGTTCCATTTTGCTCAATAGGGTGAAGATATTTTCAGTTGAGCAATTAGAAAAATCAAGGAAGAAACAGGGGTAAATGATATTAGATTGAAGGCAATGGTTGATTTTTAAAAGCCATTGCAATCAAGTGATATTTATGATCTCTAGCATCTAAGCCTATATTATTTAATAACAATGGTGTCAATTTTTTTAAAGTGGTGTTTAATGTTTTTTTTCCTTGGAGAGATAATAGATTGATACACTATTCATTTGGAAAGTGGTCTAACTGTGCATAGATGTTTGTTTCCAATATGCACTCCAGAGGTGTGAATTAAAATGCCAAACATAGTAATTATAAATCATGTAATTCTTGGGCATCCGTTGAAGTTTATGTTGCTCGCTCGACTGCAATGCCTCTACATGGTACCATGAAGTCACATAACAAACAGAGGAGGTAGAGGAATTCACATAGAAAACAAAGGAGGCAGAGCATGTCTCTGCTTTGAAATTTCCATAAGAAGCGATAGAGGGGGACTTGTTCCAGTCGATATTCTTTGCGTCGCCTCTCATTTCCCAATCGTCTGCACTCTAAAAGATATCTTAACGATGCAGATTATTTTGGAGGATTTGAACAGGAAGATTTGAACCAATTGTTTGACGCAATGCAATCAAACTTTAAGGCTTGGGTCTCAGGTTTTTCGCCATTAGCTGTTGGAGTGGATATGGACTCGATGGCTATCCAAGAATTCAGTCGAACACTATTCAATATTAGACCTGACATTGCACTGAGTGTGGCAAAGACCATTTTCCAGTGCGATATGAGAGACATTCTGCCTCATGTTACAGTACCCTATCATATTCTGCAAAGCAACAAAGATTTGGCAATACCTATTGTGGTTTCAGAGTATATACAATAGAATTTGGGAGGTAGGTCAATTGTGGAGACTTTACCCACAGAAGGGCACTTGCCTCAATTAATCTCTCCAGGTATATTGGTTCTTGTTCTAATACGTCATATTAGGGGATACTTCTAGCAGGTTGGCTTTATCCCCGTAGTTAGTGTTTTATTAATTTTCTCTACATGCTTGGTATCATAGTTTCTTGAGGCATTTGGGATTTTGGATGTCTTGGTTTATGGCATGTGCATACACTAGATTGACTTAATATCACTATGGTGGGCAAGTTGGATCTTGGGACCTCTTGACAGTGGGTCTATGATTTTTGGTTCTAAATGTTAATAAGTCGGCTTCTCTGCCACTCAAAAAGTCATGGATACTCGCTTACCTGACATCAAATCATTGGTGAGATCTATTAAAGCTACCTAAATAAATAGAAAAATAATAGATTGATACACGGTTCAGAGAGCTGGTAGGATTTAGGTAAGAAATCTCTTTTTTAGATAGAGAAACCAAGTAATGACATTCTCCATCTTATTTATCACATCTGGATCTGACTCTTTTTGTTGTTGAAAAATAAGACTAAATATTCTTTCCATTTTGGGATTTTACATTGGTTTGAATTCCAGACATAGCCACCACACAACATTTGAGAAGTCAGATTTGTTCTTTCTTTGTATACTACAACTAATTTCTTCTAAAATTGTTGTGCAAGAGTTGGAAATTGACTATCCTGATTTTACTTTGAATTGAAAAATGGGAAAGCTGAGACAATTTTGACAAAGAAAACAACATTATACCCAACAATACTATGAATTCAAAAAATGGGAAAGCTGAGACAATTTTGACAAAACAAACAACATTATACCCAATAATCGTGAAAAATTGTAGGAACATGAACAAAATGCCATAGTAGTCGTATTCTTGCTAAAAACTATTACGAAACCCTATCAAAACAAAAAAAAATTAAATGAGACACATTGACCTCAAGATTCTACACAAATTGTGTTGTTCTGTCAATAGTGGCCAAGATCCTAATACTGCACACATTTAGGTTTTAACATTAGGGCTCTTCATTCCTGGTAATGCAGATTTTAAATCAATGAAATCATTTACCTGTGATTTTGTTGCTTTCCCCACCGCTATTGTTTAGGCTCCTCCAAACTCTTTTGGTTTTGACCTTTCACTTCTCCGATTTGATGAGCTACAAGCTACAACCTAAAAGTAGGGTTTCGATGAAGGGTTTAGAGTCTGTTTACTAAAATGCAAATTCTAGCGGGAGTTGTTTATTATTAAAATGAAAATTATGATGCCCATTATGCCCGCTAAAATATAAATCTTCAGTATTTATACAACAAATATTATTAAATATATTATTATATTATATTATATTATAATACCATGGCTCTCTCAATTGGATTTTTTTTGTTAATTATCCACTTTAATATCATATTGTCTAATTTTTATTTGTGTGATTAATTATTTAGTTGTGTTTTTCACTCGATGATCAACACACGATTGATTTCATAGATTATAAAATAATTCTATTTTTAAAAAATAATTAACAATATAAAGCTTTCAAAAGAGAAAAAAATTGCATACCAAAAGCAATCATTGTTATTTATATTTTGCATTATTAATATGGTCGATTATATCAGCAAGCCAAGATAGAAGTGAATCAATCTTCATTTTTAGGGCAAAATCTTCATTTTTAGGATAAAATATTATTTTTTTAAGGGAAAAATCTTTGTTTTCAGTAGACTCGACCATTACGTTTCTACAATCCATGTAAATTGAATCTAATTGCTTCTAGAAATAACTACTCGATCTTACATTTTTAAGGCATTGCTTCTAGAAATAATTACTTTTACAGACATTATGTTTCTACAATCCATGTGAATTGAATCTAATTGCTTCTAGAAATAACTACTTGACCTTTTGAAATGAAAGTGTCTGCAAGATAGCCCTCAAAATGCAATTGGATTGTTTAAATCATATTCTCTTAGTGAAATTGACCACAATTGCACTCTTTGATACATTTGACATGCTGACACAACAGGAAAATCAAACTAACTTCAAATCCTAGTTAAAAACATTAATGATTCATTAACATATGTATTAAAGCAAAGGAAGGGTTAAAGGGAAACCAAAACCTTTGATGACAACCTTGTATGTAAAAAGAAAAAGTGCATCCATTGCTGCTAACAATGCCAAAATGATAACATGTTTTTTGCATCTGTTGAAAAAAGATGAATCAGTAATGTAGAGAATGAGGAAAGCCAAAAAGGTATAAAATGTCCTATCAACCATGATGTAAGCGAATGCAGGTTGGAAAACACAGCGTGTAGATGAACCTTCGTGCGGACATAAATACCACAAGTAAATTCACAACCTCGCATGTAAATATAACAAAGGTTTCAAAGTATATGGGGTGTAAAAACCTCTTTTACCTGAGGAGGCATGTTGTGATATTCAACCTAGTATCCATGTCGCATGAGTTAACATGAGGAGCAAAAGCACATCTAGCAATTATTGAAATAAACAAGTGAAGGTTGAACCACACGATGAGTGGTTCACCCTAGAAATTCCTATGTGGCATCTGAGTGTAATGTGGAAAAGAGCATGTAATTATGTATACAATTGCAACAGCAAATGTATTATCTTAGGAAAATGCGTTGGTTGTAGTGCATGTGTATGTGTTAAAGGAGATGAAGGGTTAGAAAGCAATTGAAACCTTTGATGACAACCTTGTATGTAAAAAGAAAAAGTGCATCCATTGCTCCCAGTAATGCCAAAATGATAACATGTTTGTTGCATCTTTTGAAAAAAAAGATCAATCAATAATGAAGAGAAAGAGGAAAGCTCAAAAGGTGTAAAATGTCCTATCAACCATGGTGTAAGTGAATGTGGTTGGAAAACACAGCGTGTAGATGGACCTTCATGCGGACATAAAGACTGCAAGTAAATTCGCAACCCCACATGTAAATATAACAAAGATTAAGGAGTATATGGGGTGTACAAACCTCTTTTACCTGAGGAGGCATGTTGTGATATTCATCCTTCCATTTGGCGTGACTTAACATGAGGAGAAAAAGCACATCTAGCAATTCATGAAATAAACAAGTGAAGGTTGAACCAAACGATGAGTGGTTCAACCTGCAACTTTGTATGTGGCGTATGAGTGTAATGTGCATAATACTATGTAATTACTTCTAGAAATGAAACAACAAATGTATTGCAGTTATTTTGTGCACTTTATTTTTTCAATCATACGAAATTTAAACACAACAATAGAATGTGTGGTTTTGAAGAAATTCATACTGTTTTGTAACATTCCATGCTGCAAGACTATGGGTGTTAACAAGTAAGCAACCCAGCACGAATCAACCCTTTGCATTTAAACAAGGAGATTCAGATAACTAAAACCCAACACTATGTTTTCTCAATTACAATTATTTTGTGCACTTTATTTTTTCAATCATGCAAAATTTAAACACAAGAATGGAATGTGTGGTTTTGAAGACATTCATACTATTTTGTAGCATTTCATGTTGCAAAACCATGGGTGTTAAGAAGCAAGCAACCCTGCATGAGACTAACCCTTTGCATTTAAAGAAGGAGATTCAAATAACTAAAACCCAACACTATTGTTATGTCTTGCATAACCACCCCATCTTTTGCCTTGGTCAAAATGGTTCCCCCTTTGTTATTTTTGTACTTAGTTGTTTTTGAAACAAAGTTTGGAGTCTTGTTTTGCAAATACTTTGTTTTTATTTTGGTTTCTTTGTCGGAATCAGAACCGAAACTGAATCAGGTTCTGAAAGTTCTTTTGAAACTTGTTTTGGTTTCCATCCCAACAGTCTTTTGTTTTGTCTTGAGCAAAACCAAAGCCGGAGTGGGTGTTAACTTAGTCTTTACCAAAAATTGCAAAATCATAATCAACTTCGCCCCCGCCTCTGCTATTTTGAATTTTGGTTTTGGTCTTGTCTTTTGTTTAGTTTTGTTATGTCGGTCTTTTGTTTTGCTTTTTTGTGTTTTGTTTTGTTTTATGTTTGGTTGGCGGACCCGGAACCGGAATTGGAATGAAGTTTGGAAATCTCTCAAAAAGTTTCGAATCGGTTTCTATTTTAGTTCCGCCCCTACCATTTTTTTGGATCGTTGACTTTTTGACTGAAGTCACACTGTTGTGAAGTGTTGGTTCTCTTTCAGTTTCGACTCCGCCTTAACTGCATGTTAATGTATTAATGACAGTTGGTCGTGTAGGTAGAAATCTTCATTTTTACCTTCATGTAAGGAATTAAACAAGTCATTATTATCATTATTAAGAGATTGAAGAGCACAAAAGAGCAGCGACAAAGTTCGTTTGAGCGAAAAGATTGAAGGAGATAGAATTTTGTAGTGATTTTATAGAGATACATTGTACTTGATCTTTTACAGTTAATAGAATTACAAGTTTTCTCAAAATATGGTATTTATAATTAAATTGTTTGTTTGATAAGGCTGATAAGTTATGATCTATTTGTATGCAGTGATTGTGCTGAACATAAGAGTTTCTTGAATGATGAAAGTCATTTGAAAGAATCAGATTTAAGGATTATCTTATTAGATTTTCATTGAGTTAAAGTTATTAAAGTCTGTTGATCTATGACCTTAACCATGAATGGATGTATGTTTTGAAATTTGGGAGATAGTTGTGATAAGCGAAAAGTGATATTGAATTAAGCACCTTAGATGCATGCAATGGTATAGTTTATGTTGTAGATTGTGTCATGCTTTGGTTTTATGATTTGTTAGGAAACATTCATTGTTGAAGGTATATGTCCAGATACTAGATAAATTTGATTCATACTTATTGGTCTACCCCTTTGTCCTATCTTTTTTTTTTATTTGAAAACCCCATTGATTTACTAAAGCAGTCGGTAAAATGAGTCATTGCTTGAATCTTTTGTTACCAACACAGGCCCCTTGAATATTACAATTGCATGAACCGATTGAGTGACACCAGACAGTTGAGAACCAACTACCAGGACCTTGGGAGTTAGGCTACTATATGTTGTCTTTCTTTTTCAAGAGAAATAGAGTAGAAATATTTTGTTTTAACGTTGTTTGTGTCATCTTCACCATCAACAGAAATTAGCGCTAGAAGGAGGGCCTGAAAGGACAAGCTGGCTTGCATAGTGTCTTTCTCATCGAAGAAATATGGAAAGATTTTGAGATCCTCTACCAACCCTGAACCTTTACGAGAATTACAAACCCCGGTAAGACCTAGACCCCATGCTCGTAGGGTTTTGATACCTACATTACCACCACCACTCACTCCACCTCAATTTCCACCAAATCCACCTACGCCACCACCAGTTCAACCTACATCACCACTTCCAATTAGGCCTGTATCGCCACCAATTCAGCTTATACTTGCTCAACCCATCCCACAGATGGCTTACTTTGTCAATAATCCCTCTTCGTTAGGGACTATTCCTAGTGGATTCCATGATTTACCAAAGAACCTAGAGAAGTTTTGTCTAAAATATATGCATGGAGAATCGAGAAGTGTTGAGGAACATATACAGGCATTCAAAGATGCTTGCACACGAGCTCAGGTTGCTCACCAAGATGTGGTATGTAGATTATTTCCTTACTGTCTAGGAGATATGGCATATAATTGGTATCTAAATCTGCCCCAAGGATCCATTCTGGGTTGGATAGATTTAGAGAATGCTTTTATTAATCAGTTTAGGGTTTATGTAGACCCTACCATATTATATCACCAATTTGCCACCATAAGAAAAGAACATCATGAACCACTACCCTTGTTTAACACTAGGTTCCAAAGGATGTATCGTAGGCTATAAGAGCCTTACTTAGTGCCAGAGGGTATGGCCATATAGGCGTATCTGAGAGATGTTGATCCTTTGATTGGCTTGTTCTTGCAAATAACTTATGAACCTGATCAGATAGACTCTCTATCCAAAATTTACCATCTGGCTATCAAATTGCAACAACAAATAAGTTTGCAACCAGCAGGTTTAGGAGCAACTCTTCCTCCTATGAATTATCAGATGCCTAATCCACCCTTATACAATACTGTCCCTGGGATGTCTTATTCCCAATATGGACCTACATCTGAGTTACAAGCTCCACCTACTATGCCTTTCTTTGGTAATGGCATGCAAGATCACTCCCATCAACCTCAAATTCAACCACAACAAGGGGGAGGATCAACCCATGTCCATTCCCCAGCCATAATCCAAAATATGCAGAATGAACAAACTGTTCAACTCACAAATGAGGTAGAGACTCTCAAGAAGACTCTCTCTCAAATGTCAAATGACATGGCACAGCTCAGACAAAATCCTCCCAATAATCAAAACCAGAATTACAACAATCAGGGAGGGTATAACACTTAGGGAAATTACTCCAATCAAAACCAAAATCAGAACACCAATCGGAATTTCCAGGGTCAGAACTCTTCAAATCAAAATTATCAAAATCAAAACAGAGGATACAATCAAAGGTTCAACAACAACAACAACAATAGGCAGTGGAATACTGGGCCTAACAACGAGGGAGTTCCCCATAATTATCAAACAGGTGAGGAAAGGCTACATACTGCTAATGTTGCTGATTTTAATTTTATGACTAATTGGTGTAGGCTGCATGATACAGCAACACATTCTGAGGTCAATTGCCTAGAAATGGAGAAAATTGTGAAAATTGCACAAGCTGATGCCCATCCTCAATCAGGAAATTCCAATCATGACAATGGGCCAGTCAGCACTGCCATGACTTATGAAACCATTGAAGAAAAATATCAATTCCCTATGCAAGGGGATAATGAGCCAAAGGAAGATGTCTATGATGCTCAAGCTTTCCAATCTAAGGGTGGTCACTTTCTGAGGAACCAGAATAAAGGGCCATTCACTACATCTACACCCCCTAACAACATGGTTCCACCAAATCAGAATGCAGATAACAATCCACCTCCACTAAAGGGACTTTCTGATTCTCATAATAGAGGTAATCTGCCTCCCTTTCCTAAATATCAAGTTAGGATTGATTTGGAGTTTGATTTTGTTGCAGAATTGCAAAGGCAAAAAACATCACTGTCTTTCTTTGATATCATGAAGTGGTGCCTAGCTCAACGGGAGGTGGTATTAAAAGCTTTGGAGGAGACAGATCACTTAAAAGGGAAAGGTAAAGTGACTCCCGCAAAGGAGACGAATGCAACTATGTATAAAGGTAAGACCAGTACCCCACCTTTCTTGTTAAGTTTGAGAATCTTTCGAAAGAATCTACACAATTGCTTATTAGATTCTGGAGCATCAAAGAATGTCATGCCTTTTTCGATTTGTAAAAGTTAGGATTGAGTCCTATTCCAACCAATAAAAAGGTGATTCAATTGGATAAAACTGAAGTTAATGTTGTAGGTGAGTTGAAGAACATGCATGTGCAGGTTGGATCAGACCCAAGGATCCAGACCTATATAGATATTCAAGTTGTTGATATCCTAGAAACATATGGGATGCTTTTGAGTTGAGAGCTAGTGAAGAGTATAGGTGGATATCTGTCCTTGGACTTCTCACACATGTGGTTACCATGGAAAGGGGTTGCCACCCAGATAAGAATTGAAAGTGAACCTAGACTCAAGCACATGATCACGGAATATGATGCTCCCAATGAAGTAGCATATTTTGAAACTAAGATAGGTGTTTACAGGCAAGAGGAAGTTCTTACTTTGTCTATAATCAGTCCTGAGGATACTTTTCCTTTAGAACATAGTGATCCTATGATCTGCATCAACTAGTAGGTTTTAGTAAGAAAGTTGAAGCAAGATAGGCTCGTTTTAAGTGAAGAAACTGACTTGAGTAGTTTATTACTTCCTAACTGGTGCAGGATTCACTATCACAACCATTCGAAATTGACATGTTAGTCATGCATAGATATTCTAAATCATATAGATCAGCCTCAACAGGTGTGTTAAGAGAAACAAGCCCAGAATCCCACCAATGAGTTTTCCTTCCAAGTTAAGAATGCAACTATTCTTACACGGGTTAGTCTTTCTCAACATGAAGGTCTTTCATCAGAAGAATAGACTCAGGTTGTTTGTTCTAAGACTCAAGGGGAGATTAAGGTATCCCAGTTCCCATTTGAGACATCTGCCCCAGATACTTTGCCCATACCTAAGGCATGGATGAGAAATGAGTTGGATTGCAACTTAACCCAAGAGGGTATGCAGGGAGCAGTAGTTGAACAGGCTGAAAACATAGGAAAATCCTCAGCTGAACTTTGTCCCGAGTTAAATGTTGACGAACAGTAAAAGTCCGAGTCGCCACACCCTTTAGATGAGTCATCCCCTATTGCTCCTAAAAGGAAAGAGCTCCCAACCAAAGACCAATTATGGACTCTTAAATTTGATGGTTCTAAATCTAAAGCAGGAAGTGGAGCAGAGATTGAACTAACTTACCCGAAAGGGAAGACTTACTTTGCTTCTTATAGGTTGTGGTTTGGTTGCACTAACAATGTGGCTGAATACGAGGCACTTGCAAGAGGGCTTATGTTTTCTCATAAGAAGAAGGTAATTGCTCTTACAGTGATGGGAGATTCTGAGGTGATTGTGAAACAGGCACGTAGCTAATACACATGCCATAACAAAATATTGGCTGCATATAGAAACAGGGTTTGGAATTTAATAGAAGATTTTGATGCCTTTGGGATTACTCTCATCCCGAGGGAAGCTAACCAAATTGTAGATGCTCTTGTTGTTGTTGCTAGTACATTAGAGCCTATGCAAGACTCAAATCTGAAGAGGTTTTCAGTGGAGTTGATTTCAGTCCCAGCAATTCCTGATAATGTCAAACACTTCCAGGTATTTAATGATGATCAGCATATATTAGCCTTTTTGGAAAATTCTGATGTTTTTGAAGGACAGATAATTGATGATTCTGACAGAGATCAGGGAGACTGGAATCCAGAAAGTGACAATCCAGAAGGGATCTTGGATTTAAAGAGCAATAACATCCCCAAAGGGATGATAGCATTAGAAATGATATTTGATTCAGATCCACAAACTTATCAAAGAATGCCTACAAAGAGTGAGGGAGGTAAGTATGAATCTATTAATTTGACTCACTCAGGCCTAGAAAGGAATGTTCTTATAGGGAAGACCTATCCTCAGGAAATAAAGGATGAGATAGTCAAGGTCTTGAAGAAGAATATTGAAGCAATAGCTTGGAGCTATGATGATTTGAAAACTTTTGATACATCTGTGATCACACATACAATCCCTCTCAAGCCAGAAGCTAAGTCATTTCGCCAAAAGCAATGCCCAATCAATGCATTAGTCGAGCCTCTGATCCAGAGAGAAGTACAGAAGCTTTTGGCTGCAAGAATAATTTTTCCAATTAGACACTCTACCTGGGTGGCTAATCTAGTTCCTGTGAGGAAGAAGAATGGTGAAATTAGGTTATGTGTGGATTTCAGAAATTTAAACAAGGCCTCTGAGAAGGACAACTATCCATTACCTTCCCTTGACGAAGTATTGCAAAAAGTTAATGGATCTCAGATGATGTCTTTCTTGGATGGGTATTCAGGATACAATCAGGTACTGGTAAGTCATGAGGATAGGATGAAGACTGCTTTCACTACAAAGTGGGGCACATTTGCCTACAGGAGGATGCCTTTTGGTCTAATCAATGCTGGTGCTACTTTTCAAAGAGCGATGGATGTAGCTTTTAAGGATCTAATAGGGAAATGTATAATCATCTATGTTGATGATTTGACCATCTACTCTAAGAATAGAGAAGATCATGCTGCTGACTTGGAAAAGGTGTTAAAGAAATGTATAAGTTATGGTGTTTCTCTCAACCCAAAGAAATGTGTATTCGGAGTTTCTGAAGGGAAGCTCTTGGGTCACATTATTTCTGAGGAAGGGATTTCCATAGATCCTAAACGAGTGGAGGCCATTTTGAAATTGACAAAGCCAGGTAGCAAGAAAGAAATGAGGTCTTTCTTTGGAAGGATCAATTTTGTTAGGAAATTTATAACAAGGTTTGCAGAGATTGTCAAACCACCTAATGAAATGATGAAGAAGGATGCGAAGATTGAATGGAGTGAAGAGGCTAAATCTGCTTTCATGCAGATTAAACAATCTATATCTGAGACACCTGTTTTAACAAGCCCAGATTATCTAAAACCCTTTTACATTTATTCTTTTGCTTCTGAACATTCATGTGCAGCAGTTTTAACACAGAGAAGAGAAGAGAACGAGGAGAGGCCTATTGCTTTTATGAGCTCTCCATTTAAGAATGCAGAAGTAAGGTATTTATCAATAGAAAATCAAGCCTTTGCATTGGTGTGGGCAGTGAAGAAGTTCAGGCACTACATAATCTGAAGTCAAGTGATGGCCATAGTTTCAAATCCAACTGTGAAATCTCTTCTGATGCAAAGTGAACTAGGGGAGCGAAGAGGAAAATGGATGGCCATTTTACAAGAATTTGACCTGGAAATTCACCCAATGAAACTTGTTCGAGGCCAAGGATTGTCAAAAGCGATGGCAGAAGTGGACAAAAGTATTACTTGTCAACAATAAATGGTTCAATCATTCACAAAGGATCCCTGGTATACAGATTTAGCTTTCTTCCTCCTCAATAACAAGTGTCCAGAAGGAATGAATGCTACTCTAAGGATAGCATTGAGGATGGAGAGTGCTCATTACATGCTCAAAGGGGGATCAATCTATAGGAAGAATTTTCAAGGAATCTATTTACGTTGTTTGGATCAGCAAGAAGCAAAGCATGCTATTTTTGAATTTCATGGAAGGCATGGAACAGGACATGGATCTGTTGATGCTTTGGCTCATTAGATTTTAAGGTCAAGCTACTATTGGCCTTATGTGTTTAGAGATGCACATCAATATTGCAGGACTTGTCATGTATGCCAAACTTCTGCATCTAGAGAAAGGAATCCTGCAATGCCCCTACAACCGGTATATGAGGTAAGGCCATTTGCCCAATGGGCACTTGATTTTGTAGGTGTAATTAATCCAAATTCTTTTGCAGGTCATAAATTCATCTTGACTGCAATGGATTATTGCACACATTGGATGGAGGCCCTGCCTTGCAAGAAAAGTACCATGGAGGTGGTCATCAAGTTTCTGACATAGAACATCACAACCAGGTTTGGAGTTCCATTTGCTCTGGTATGTGATAACGGCCCTACTTTTTCTTCTGCTGAGTTTATTTCATGGGCCTATGAACATAAGATTGTGTTAAAATATTCTTCCAACTATTACCCTCAAGGGAATGGAGTGGGTGAGTCCACAAATAAGAACTTGTTGGAAGTTATAAAAAAGTTGTTAGAAAGTAACCCTAGGGACTGGCATACCCAGTTGAGATTTCCCTTGTGGGCAGATCGAACCAAAATTAAAGCAGCCCTAGGGAATTCACCTTTTAAGTTAGTCTATGGCCAAGATCCAATCTTCCCCATTCATTTGCAAATACCTGTCCTGAAGTTTATGCAGGAGTTTTATAATAAGGATGATAGGATTGAGGTTAGACTGCTTAATTTGTTAAACATGGAAGAACAAAGAGATGCTGCTCTGCAGCAATTCTCTAAGCATCAGACTGTTGTTAAACATTGGTTTGACAAAAGAGCCAAGATAAAAGCCTTTAGAATATCAAATCTCGTGTTATTATGGGATAAGGCTAGAGAAAATAAGGGAGATCACTAGAAGTTTGATAGACTTTGGTTAGGTCCTTATCAAGTGGTTGAAATCTTAGGCAAGAATTCTTTTTGTTTGAGTACCTTAACATGAGAGCCTGTTCCATTACCAGTTAATGGTTAGTTTCTCAAGCACTATTTTGGTGCATAGAAAGTCTGATGTTTTGAAAAAAAAAAATGTGTACAATGTTGTATCATATGTAATTGAGCTTTTGTTTAGGGTTTAGTTTTTAGTTTTTAGTTTTTGGTTTTTGGTTTTTGTTTTGTTTTTGTTTTGTCTTGTTTCGTTGGGGATTCTCATTTTGCTCATCTCAAGTTAGGAGGGTTGTTATTCAAAGTATACTACTGGTACTAGGAGAGAAATTGGTTTAGGTATTCTCATCATAATCATTGGAAAGGATTTCATTCTGAAACTTATGTTTTATGATCATTCTAGTTTGGCTTGGAAAGGTTATTAAGGATAGAAGATATAATGTGAATATCTCATGAATTGTGATAAAAAATATGTCACCAAATTAGAAAAAAACATCTGCATGAGTAAATTACTTATTTGTTTTAGAATGACTCTACCTTTGATTCAAGTGAAAAATTTGATTCCAAGACTATCACAAGATCCATTCTAGTTCTCAACCCGCATTTTAGATTCATTGAATCTGAGTTTTTGAGAAAGATGCATAAAGAATTTCCATAAGTAAAGTAAAAAGGAAAGAAAGAAAGAAGCAAGCTCAAATATCAAGTGGGTAATCAAGTATCTCTATCAGGGCTATGGACACCTGGTTGGTAGTAGAGCAATGCTTTGAGAGAACTAGAGGTATCTCCGTCGGGGCTATGGACACCTGTCTGGCAGCGGAGCAATGCCCAGGATTTTACTGCACCATAGTTAAAGGACTCAACCTATGTAGCTTGAATCTTAGGTATAGTTGTTCACAAACAGAGAAAGTATTTACAAAGAATGATGCACAATATAAGCACACACTCAAATTTAGAAATAACTCATGAGCACATAACATCTGAGATTCAAACTCGAACTTATCCTGCATATATCTGATCTTATTCAAGTTAAAGTGTTTATAAGCCAAGTAGTTTTTGGGTGACTAAAATTTTCTTTGGGTATTTTGAAAATGGGTAAACCATTTTCCCAGCCAAGTCGCCATTTGTTATGCCTTGCATAACCACCCCATCTTTTGCCTTGGTCAAAATGGGTCCCCCTTTGTTATTTTTGTACTTAGTTGTTTTTGAAACAGAGTTTGGAGTCTTGTTTTACCAATACTTTGTTTTTCTTTTGGTTTCTCTGTCGGAATCAGAACCGAAACTGAATCGAGTTCTGAAAGTTCTTTTGAAACTTGTTTTGGTTTCCATCCCAATAGTCTTTTGTTTATGTCTTTTGTTTTGTATTGAGCGGAACTGGAGCCGAAGTGGGTGTTAACTTAGTCTTTACCAAAAATTGCAAAATCATAATCAACTTCGCCCCCGCCTCCGCTATTTTGACTTTTGGTTTTGGTCTTGTCTTTTGTTTAGTTTTATTATGTCGGTCTTTTGTTTTGTTTTTTTGTATTTTGTTTTGTTTTATGTTTGGTTGGCGGACCCGGAACCGGAATTGGAATGAAGTTTGGAAATTTCTCAAAAAATTTCGAATCGGTTTCTATTTTAGTTCCGCCCCCACCGTTTTTCTGGATCGTTGACTTTTTGACTGAAGTCACACTGTTGTGAAGTGTCGGTTCTCTTTCAGTTCCGACTCCGCCTTAATTGCGTGTTAATGCATTAATGACAGTTGGTCATGTAGGTAGAAATCTTCATTTTTACCTTCATATAAGGATTAAACGAGTCATTATTATCATTATTAAGAGATTGAAGAGCATGAAAGAGCAGTGACAGAGTTCATTTGAGCAAAAAGATTGAAGGAGATAGAATTTTGTAGTGATTTTACAGAGATACATTGTACTTGATCTTTTACAGTTAATAGAATTACAGGTTTTTTCAAAATATGGTATTTAGAATTAAATTGTTTGTTTGATAAGGCTGATAAGTTATGATCTATTTGTATGCAGTGATTGTGTTGAACATAAGAGTTTCTTAAATGATGAAAGTCATTTGAAGGAATCAGATTTAAGGATTATCTTATTAGATTTTCATTGAGTTAAAGTTATTAAAGTCTGTTGATCTATGACCTTAACCATGAATGGATGTATGTTTCAAAATTTGGGAGATAGTTGTGATAAGCGAAAAGTGATATTGAATTAAGCACCTTAGATGCATGCAATGGTATATTTTATGCTGTAGATTGTGTCATGCTTTGGTTTTATGATTTGTTAGGAAACATTCATTGTTGAAGGTATATGTCCAGATACTAGATAAATTTGATTCATACTTATTGGTCTACCCCTTTGTCCTATCTTTTTCTTTTATTTGAAAACCCCATTGATTTACTAAAGCAGTCGGTAAAATGAGTCATTGCTTGAATCTTTTGTTACCAGCATAGGCCCCTTGAATATTACAGTTGCATGAACCGATTGAGTGACACCGGACAGTTGAGAACCAACTACCAAGACCTTAGGAGTTAGGCTACTATATGTTGTCTTTCTTTTTTCAGGAGAAATAGAGTAGAAATATTTTGTTTTAACGTTGTTTGTGTCATCTTCACCATCAACAACTGCGTTTTTCCAACTACAGTTATTTTGTGCACTCTATTTTTTCAATCATGCAAAATTTAAACACAAGAATGGAATGTGTGATTTTGAAGATATTCACACTATTTTGTAGCATTTCATGCTACAAAACTGTGGGTGTTAAGAAGCAAGCAACCGAGCATGAGACAACCCTTTGCATTTAAACAAGGAGATTCAAATAACTGAAACCCAACACTGTGTTTTTCCAATTACAGTTATTTTATGCACTCTATTTTTTCAATCATGCAAAATTTAAACACAAGAATGGAATGTGTGGTTTCGAATACATTCATACTATTTTGTAGCATTTCATGCTGCAAAACCGTGGGTTTTAAGAAGCAAGCAACCCTGCATGAGACAACCCTTTGCATTTAAACAAGGAGAGATTCAGATAACTGAAACCCAACACTGTGTTTTCCCAATTACAATTATTTTGTGCACTTTATTTTTTTAATCATGCAAAATTTGAACACAACAATGGAATGTGTGGTTTTGAAGACATTCATACTATTTTGTAGCATTCCATGCTGCAAAATTGTGGGTGTTAAGAAGTAAGCAACCCTGCATGAGACAACCCTTTGCATTTAAACAAGGAGATTCAGATAACTAAAACCCAACACTATGTTTTCCCAATTACACTTATTTTGTGCACTTTATTTTTTCAATCATGCAAAATTTAAACACAACAATGGAATGTGTGGTTTTGAAGACATTCATATTGTTTTGTAGCATTCCATGTTGCAAAACTGTGGGTGTTAAGAAGCAAGCAACCCTACATGAGACAACCCTTTGCATTTAAAGAAGGAGATTCAAATAACTGAAACCCAATACTGTGTCTTCCCAATTACAGTTATTTTGTGCACTTTAATTTTTCAATCATGCAAAATTTAAACACAAGAATGGAATGTGTGATTTTGAAAACATTCACACTATTTTCTAGCATTCTATGCTACAAAACCATGGGTGTTAAGAAGCAAGCAACACAGCATGAGACAACCCTTTGCATTTAAAGAAGGAGATTCAAATAACTGAAACCCAACACTATGTTTTCTAAATTATAGTTATTTTGTGCACTTTATTTTTTCAATCATGTGAAATTTAAACACAAGAATGGAATGTGTGGTTTTGAAGAAATTCATATTGTTTTGTAGCATTCCATGTTGCAAAACCCTGGGTGTTAAGAAGCAAACAACCCAGTATGAGACAACCCTCTGCATTTAAATAAGAAGATTCATATAACTGAAACCCAACATGCAGTGTTTTCCCAATTACAGTTATTTTGTGCACTTTATTTTTTCAATCATGCGCAATTTAAACACAACAATGGAATGTGTGGTTTTGAAGACATTCATACTATTTTGTAGCATTCCAAGCTGCAAAAAAATGGGTGTTAAGAAGCAATCAACCTTGCATGAGACAACCCTTTGCATTTAAACAAGGAGATTCAAATGACTGAAACCAAACACTGTGTTTTCCGAATTACAGTTATTTTGTGCATTTTATTTTTTCAATCATGCAAAATTTAAACACAACAATGGAATGTGTGAGTTTGAAGACATTCATACTATTTTGTAGCATTCCATGTTGCAAAACTATGGGTGTTAAGAAGCTAGCAACCCAGCATGAGACAACCCTTTACATTTAAACAAGGAGATTCAAATAACCGAAACCCCACACCTTATTTTCCCAATTACAGTTATTTTGTGCACTTTATTTTTTCAATCATGCGAAATTTAAACACAAGAATGGAATGTGTGATTTTGAAGACATTCATACTGTTTTGTAGCATTCCATGTTGCAAAACTGAGGGTGTTAAGAAGTTAGCAACCCAACATGAGATAGCCCTTTGCATTTAAACGAGATTCAAATAATTGAAACCCAACACTGTGTTAAATTCTGAATTGCAGTTATTTTGTGCACTTTATTTTTTCAATCATGCGAAATTTAAACACAACAATGGAATGTGTGATTTTGAAGACATCCATACTATTTTGTAACATTCCATGTTGCAATGCCCTATGTGTTAAGAAGTAAGCAACCCAACATGAGACAACCCTTCACATTTAAACACGGAGATTCAAATGACTAAAACCCAACACTGTGTTTTCCCAATTACAATTATTTTGTGCACTTTATTTTTTCAATCATGCGAAATTTATACACAATAATGGAATGTGTAATTTTGAAGACTTTCATACTGTTTTGTAACACTCCATGTTGCAAAACAGTAGGTGTTAAGAAGCAAGCAACCCAACATGAGACAACCCTTTACATTTAAAGGAGATTCAAATAACTCAAACTCGATATTGTGTTTTCCAAGTTACAATTATTTTCTACACTTTTTTTTTTCAATCATGCAAAATTTAAACACAACAATGGAATGTGTGATTTTCAAGAAATTCATACATTTAAACAAGGAGATTCAAATAACTGAAATCCCAACATTGTGTTTCCCAAATTACAAATTATAAGGTGTTGTAAAACCCTCTGCCTGCAATCGAATTGGTTAGCACCCCTCACCTGGATTTGGTCGGTTTTCTCCTCCAACTCCTCCACGTGCACTCAAACCTTCAGCTTTCATCGTGCAGACTACCAAATAGCACCTGGATTTGGTCGGTTTTCTCCTCCAACTCCTTCGCGTGCACTCAAACCTTCAACTTTCAACGAGCAGACTAGAAACAAAAACGCCCACATCATTCGCCAGTTTTCTCGTGCCTGAAAAAAATGCAGATGAAAGAGACTTCACGGGCATGCTAAGGCACCTGCCTTTTTCGGCCGACAGGAGGCGGGAAAACCCACCTAACGGCGTCGTTAACTCCTACCTACCATTTCTCAAACGTTTGGTGTCGTCTGTCGGTTTCGTCACTTTTCAGCCTCCGTCTAGCGGGCCCCGCACTATGACGTCTCATCATGTTATGTATGTTACCATGCATGTCGTTATGTATGTTTTCATGTGTTTTTGTATGCACATATGTAACTTTTGTCTAGGAGTTAGCCGACTCCATTTGGTTTAGCATGGGTGGAAAGACATAAAAAAGGTTTTTAATCTGACATTGTTAAAAATATGGAAAAGAGAAGCATGCTCTATATATTGTGTTATAAGGTCGTAAGCCTTCTTTGAAATTAATGCCTATCTTTTCTTGACCTCCAACCCTAGATCCCCAAATTTTCTGACTACAAGTTGGTCTTACACAAAACTGCCCTCTACCACATTAGCTCCTTCCGCTTACATTAGGTTCTAGGCACCACATAGTCTTCAAGGAACGTCCTTAAAGCCTTGGCTAAAATGTAGTTTCTAAAAATACAGCACTCAATTGGAAAATTTCAGTATAAAAAGTATTTGATTATGGATTTAAAATTCAAAGAACTTGTTGTAAGAACTCAAGTCATTACCAGTAAGGAAAACCCCTAGAATCTAAAGGAAGTGTAGACACTCTCACATCTGCGCTAAAGATGAACACATTCAATTTTGATTTGGAGACATTGTTTAATGTATTTTGTTATAGCACAGATTCAATATAAGTCTGACTAGATTTATAATTTTGACACCGCTAATTATATCCAATTTTAAAAAAAAAACACCATCTCATCTTTTAAAATGCTCTAAAAACACATATTGACAATTCGATGATTGCTCCAGCTGAAAGCAGAAAGAGTTATAGCTAAAGAGGATGGAGACTTATCATTAGTGATTTCACCCAGGCATTTGTTTTAAATGGAGCGCCCATCCCATCTTACTTGATTGTCTCCATCTGCTTAAAAATCTGTGTATTCAGTAGTGTGAACTATCTTACATGTATAGACGTTTAAGGGCTTCCGCCAGATGGAGCTTTGATGCTAGGAAATAGTTCATCAGAAACTAATTTTGAAAGTAATTTATTAGTAAACCCTCAATAAAGTTGTTTTACCCAAATTGATGTTAACTTACTTTTCCCCTTCTTCATCTTTAAATTGCTTCATCTGCATTCTGCATCAATTTGCACAAATTTTCTCCAATTTCAAAACTCTGTTGAAGGTAATGTCAACCTACATTTGACGAGGAGATACAATGCTAGGACCTTTAAATAGCCCTCTCAATCCAGATTTTAAAAAACCTCAGGTTGCTTTAAAATCTCTTAATTTAGGTGTGATCCTTATTAATCATTTTATCTTAACTGGGCACATACAATATAAAAACCCCATGCTTAGCAAATTTCAACTTTAATACTGCAAAAATCCTGTCTCTACGTACAAAGCCATTACAATACAATATACATGCAGGCTGTCCATTGTGCTAAGATGTGTTAATGTTCAAATTGTACCTGGCCTATTACAGCTCCAACTCAATTCAAGTATATGGATAAACTATATTTCAACCAAAGCAAACGCAGACATGACCAGTTCTTCTTAACCATGGTGCAATCCTTTTGAGTCTTTGACCATGAAAATGGAATTTAGTATATAAAAGCTCTATTGAACTTGAACGTAATTATTTACATTCTACCAATCTTTCATCAGAAAGGTAGTAAGAAAGAAAACAATACATGGATGCATGATACTCACTGAAAGCAAAACTCTCTTTTCTTTGCATTTGTATTGAGCTGAACATAGGGACTCCATTACTGTAGCAGAAAATCTCAAGCATTGCAACATATTTTGTCATCAGTGGATTCAGTGGATGCAGATTGCTTGAAGATTTCTATGCAGTCCGAAATGGCTTCATTATAATGAGAATCTGGGCAATAATATGCATTATAGAAGTTTATGGTGGTGGTGGAGGACTGATTTGTGACAGTTTTGTGAGTGGAAGAAGTGAAAGACCTGCAACCCAACGTAAATGGAAAATTTTAAGGACTGAACTTTGTCTTCAAAATGGTCTACTGGTGAAGTTGAAAGGTTCTAAATGAGCCCCCCAGGGATCAAGTCTTGCTGAGTGCAAAGGCTCCGACACCAAAAAAGGGATGAGGTCGGGATCGTGCCCCGAGCGAATTTGGCGGAATGGATACCCCTCAGTCCTTGGCTCTTAGCCGAAGAGGTTCAGCCCAAGAAGGCTCGTGCTTCCGTACCAGATAGCAAAAAAAAATTTGTGGATGACCTCCATCAAAAAAATGACTCAAACATTAACTACTAAAATCCTGCTTATATGCTTCGGATGCTCACAAAATATTTTCTATACAAAGAACAATAAATAAATCTTTTACAAACTACTTTGGGGGAGAAAATTTACCCTCTAAGATATTAAGATTTTACAGTACTGACATATTCTAGCCAGTCAATAACTTTAAATACATTATTAATGAAAAGGTAGGTAGTATTTTCCCTAGGAAAATTGTTAAACAGACTAATATAATCCATCAATTTTATTTTGTAAATGTGAAATGTTTGAGCAAAGTACATTATGGCAGGAAATCGATCTCCCATAAATCATATTATTTCTTATATTATATTTTTGTTCTTTCCTCTTAAAATAGTTGTTTTATGGTTTTGTAATGTCAATAGGTAATTTTTCTTAGTCACAATAGCTACAATATAGACAAGATTATGCAAATGACAATAGCCTTCAACCATTTTAGAGAAGGCCTCGTATAGTGCATGCCAAGGTTTGAAGTTTAAACTAAACGATCTTGTTTTTATTATTTTTCTAATCTTATTTTCATGCCCTCTCATTCTAAGCTTAGAATTAAAAGTCAAAGAAAAGTGTGAACAATGAACACCAACAAATATCGACAAGGCTACTTCCATGTGATGATTAATGACTAAATTCATTGGGAAATGTATGCAATCAACGAAAGATCACTAAGTGTTACACACAAATTGTATACAACATTGTTTACTTTTTTTTTTATTTCTCACTACCTTTGCTTCTTATTTTTCATTCTGCACATAATAAACTTCTATAAAATACTATTGCAAAATCTCAAAACAAACATGTATTTTTCAGAAACCAACTTTCATATGTCTAAAATTTCTAATTTTCCAAAAAAATATTTCATAGTTACTTTCTCTTTAAGAATTACATTCTCTCTTTAACATTTGTTAGATATATATAGCTAGCTAGATAATGTCTGTAAGTTTCATAAAGTACAATATTATAGTTTACGTTGACAACATAATATTTGTCAAATATGATGCACTCTTTATAGGAATAATTTTCCCTCATGAAAATATATTCCTTGATTGACAATGCAATCAAGATGATTAATGATGAAAAATTATAAATTGAATTAATGTATTTTTTATGCACATATCAAGTTATATTCCTTAACATATTAACTTATTTAGCCGATAGGCTATATTTTGTGCTAACTTCCAGCGAAAAGTTGTCTCACGTCGGGGAAAAAAAAAATGACAAAATTTGATTTAATTCGCATGCCTGAAAACAATATAAATTGAATTAATGTATTTTTTAATGCAGATATCAAAGTATATTCCTTAACATGTTAACTTATTTAGCCGATAGTCTATACTTTGTTGCTTGATTTAATTGGCATGCAACAGTTTTGACATTTATTTTTCATATCTCCAAATCAAATCGGATTTCCATTGCACGAGTGAAATCTTTTCGAGCCCTAAAACCTCGATATTTTCAAATAAACTTTTCATTTACTGTTAATAGATTGAAGCAGCGCCTGTAGGGAGATTGTTTTTGGTTCGTCTCATTTTAAAATATTCTTGCTATCCTAGGGCTTCGTAAATTTTTCCTGCAAACTCTATCCATATTTTTCTCATCGGCATCGTTGACAACATGACACGATTTGTGCAGAATCTTAAGGCAAGTCACTCGCCATGGCCTAAGTGATTTTTATTTTTGGAATTTGTACATGGCCATTATCAATTTTTTGTTGTGTTAAAGATCCCAAATGGTTACCTCTGGCGGACACCTCTGAAGAAGTGCGGGAGTCCATCTTGAACGTGAACTGTAAGGGAGCCTTCCTTTGCTCCAGGGAAGCCGCCAACAAAGTTGTCAAAGGCAGCGAGGGCCGCATTATAAACATAACCTGCGCTGTGGAGGCATCCCCACTTGAACAGCTGGGCGAGGTGACTGGTGTGGCTCCCGTCGTGGCATTCCTCACTCCTGTCATGGCATTCCTGGGTTTTGGGTGGTTTTTCATGTAGACCCATTATCCAGAAGATGTAGGATTTTGTTTATTCATGATGAGGTTTTTACTTTTGGGTTTTGAGTGGTATTCGCAGGGTGCTCTATAAATGGGTGTTCTTCAGATTTGGTTCCTACTCACTGGAGCTTGTTGGATATTACCTCGGCCTCCTTTGTTAGTCTTGTTCCGTATAACCAATCCATGTGACCACTGGTTGATATCTATTTGATATTGCTTAACTTACAAGCTATTTAAGCCAGTGGCATCATGGACATCAATCATCTCAACCAACTTGTTTGTTATAATTTTAAGTTGATTTATCTGGTAGTGGCAGGGTGCTCTATACATGGGAAAGATTCTGATTTGGCTCTTACTCCCTCGAGCTTGTTGGTTCTTACCTCAGTCTCCCTTGATGGTTTTGTTCTGTATAGCCAATCCATCTGCCCTCTAGAGCTTGTGGTTGTCACCTATATGATCTAGCTTAATTGAAAATCTATTGATTCTAGTGGCATCTTGCATGTCAATCCTCTCAACCAAATTTATTGGTTTTACTTGTCTTAAATCTACTCACATCTTCCACTTAAATCATCTCAACCAACTTTGTTGGGTTTGATTTTAAGTTGATTTATATGGTAATGGTAGCGTAGTCTATAAATGGGAAAGATTCAGATTTGGCTCTTACCGTGTGCATCGACCTATCATGTTGGTTTTGTTTTGCATAAATAATTTGTCTGGCTTCCCAAGCTTGTGATTGCCATATATGTGATATTGCTTAATTTACAAGCTGTTAAATATTGTATCATCTTGCTGGTTTTATTTAACTTTGTAAGTCGATATATATGGTAGTGGTAGTGTGGTCTATAAATGGCAAACATTGGGGAAGGTTTAGATTTGATTCTTACCGTGTATCTCAGCCTCTATTATTGGTTTTGTTCAGAGTTGTAAGACACTTCCCCTCCCCTGCCCAGATATGAGGCTGCTCTGTTAGCTAATTCCATGGTAATTAATACGTTTCATGAGCTAGACAGGCCAATAATAGAGACACTCCAAGCCAAGATTCCTCTGTACAGCATAGGTCCTCTGTTAATTTCCACGGAATAGCTAATTCCATGGTAATTACTAATTAGTACATTTCATGAGCTAGACAGGCCAATAATAGACACTCCAAGCCAAAATTCCTATGTACAGCATAGGTCCTCTGTTAATTTCCATGGAAGAGGAAACGAATGGATTATCCAATATAATTGCTGAATATATATTCTGAAGAAACAATCTGTGTAAAATTTGTTTGTGAGTTGGGCGCCTCACTTACAAGTTCTCTCCCATCCTTCTGTGGGAGGTTTTTTAACTCACAATAGATGGAACTCCACAATAGAAAGCATTTGTGCAGTTGCTCCCATGATTTCATGGCCCTTCTATGCAGAGCAACAGATTAATAGGACTTATGTGTGCCAGGTTTGGAAAATTGGGATTTCAATGAATGCTGATGTGAAAAGAAGAGAGGTGGAAGATACGGTAAGAAGATTGATGAAAGGGAAGGAAGGGAAAGAAATGAGGAGGAGGGCTGGTGAGTTGAGAGATGCTTCCATTAGAGCAGTCAAGAAAGGAGGATCTTCTTACAATAATTTGGAGAAGCTATTAGCGGAGATGGAAGGAAGAAAGAACATCTGGTTGATTTTACAGTACCCTGCTTAACTATTATGCATTGATTGTATACCAGTTGGCAAAAGTAACAAATTTCAATTATAAGTATTAGATATACAGATGATTCAATTAGAAAACCCTTTGATCATACTTACAGGTTGTTGGGTGAAGTATTCTCATTGCTCATGTGTACTAGCTTGCTGAATCCACTAACTTGAAGTGCACTGTGTTATACTTGCTTCCTTTTGTATTTGGAATTTAAACATTTTTTCAGAAAATTCTAGGGCTAGCTGAAGATTTATTCTATTAGAATTTTTAGGATGCTTGAGGGATCCTCAACATTGAAGGGTTGGCTCTTTTTTCATGAGAAATGGGAGATCAGTTGTCCTTAAGCCGAACTATTTTCTGCACAACTCCGTAATTGAAATTTGATTACATGATTGATATTTCCTAATAATCTGAGAAATATAATTGAGGCTCAAAGTTAGGCTATGGGAAGTAGGTGCCCTATGACATTGGTTGGTGTTCGCAGCTCTGATAGCCTTGGACTCGAGCAATAATTTGTTTTCAGGCACTCTGCCTAAATCCTTGCAAGCTTTGAATTCATTAGTATATCTGAAACTACAAAAGAATAAGTTGGCAGGAAATATTCCTTCATGGATATATTCAACATATAGATTTGTTGCATAACAAATTAAATGGAAAACTTGCAACTTTTGTTGGTAGGTTGAGATCTCAAAGTTAGGCTATGGGAAGTAGTCGGCATGCATATTAGTGGACAAATTATTAAACAAAATCTATGAGTTAGCTGTTGAGCCTTGGCCCTCATTAATTCAAACCCGGTTTACAAGTTTGAGATTCCTTCTCATACTTGGCCTTTAGATCACTGCCTATTGGGTATTAAAAAATATGAACTTAATTTCGTGATGATGAGGCAAGAATTTGGCTTCTATTTTTTTTGCTCCCAAGCATTGTAGAATTTTTTCCCTGAGTAGTTTTATGTGTTGTGGATAATTTTACTTCTTTCCCTAAGTAGGAAAAACTTTATTTGGAAGCTGCAAACCTTTTCCTTGGTTTGAACTTCATACAAGGGAAGAGGTTTTGGCATCAAAAATTTCCAGTAATATCAATTAGGAACTATATTCCAACCCACTGGAACTTCTTGATGAAGAACAACTCCAAGTTTGATTGTAAAATCCAAGAACAATGTTGGAGTTTGTGTGTGTACATGATATTGAATTCTCAAGACTTTACGCCATCTTTCTCAACCTTGGGTATGTCTTTTCCTTTCAATTCTTGATATTTAGGTTCAATCCTAATAATCAAACCCCACAAAACTTGTTAGATATAGGCCACAGATAAAGAATGTTATTAGGTCATGGTTTACTTGTACCTCAAGATAGTTGTGAAATAATTCCGCATCTCTCCGCTTAGACATATTGAATGTATTTTGGGATGGATTCAAGGCTATACCTCCAACGTCTAAAATATACTGCAGCACTTTACTGTTAGATATCTCAATAGAATAATTTTGTTAGGCTCATACTCCAAGATAGCCATCATTAGTGCACATTAAAACAAAAAAAGTCTAAAAATTTATCTTGCTTGTAATTTATAAGTTGCCCAAAAAAAGACCAAATGCCCTCACAAAAGGTTTTTCAGAGGAAATGGGCTTAGTCGTCACAAATATAGGAAGAACTATCTAGACAAAAATATGTGTTCTAACTTGATAACATGAAAGCCATGCAACATTGGACTTTTTCTTAGTAGCATTGGATACTTGTTTCTTCAGGCAATTGTAATTGTTTTTAATTTGGAGAAGCAGACAGTGTTATATAAGCAATTCATGCACATGAAATCAATATATTTCTTGAAAGGGCCAAGGAAACTTTCATCTGTTGTAGTAGAAAAATAAAGAAGACATCCTTCTTCGAGGAAAAATAAGCTTTGAAATTTCTTGTAAAGAACAACATTGGTTACAACTAGACTGATCTAAGTTTGAATATAATCCCATCTGCTTTGTTATCACTGTTAAATTTTAAATTATCAGTTTGCAAAATTTTTTGAATCTGTATATCACTACTATTAAATCATAGATAAGCCCACCTATTCCTCAGTTTGATCACTTTCTATGGACTAACAGGCTCTTGGTCAACCCCTGTGTCATAGAACAACATACTCAAACCCTTTGGTAAATTATTTTCTAGACTATTAAACTATAAATCAAATTCAAATTTTGTATCTTTGACTTCATATTATTGGGCTATCTTTATTTAGGCCATCCATCAGATTTTGTATTCTCTTGTGATGTAGCCATGATCTTTTTGGTTTTGGTATTTCTATGCTCATAAGCTTTTCTTTATTTTCCATTGTATAACTATAGAAATTTATTTTTTGTTATTGAAGCCATCTCTCCAAGGTGCATGATGTAATTTGATTCTAAATTTCTGGAAGTATTGTTGCAGTCTCTGCTAATGTCTGTAAGCCATCAATGTGTTTAGTCGGTTGTAGTTGGCCGTAGCATAGTCGGGCGTAGTCGGCTAGTTGTTTATGTTTAATAAAACTATAGTTATAGTATGAATAATTAATGTAATAAATGTCGTGTGTACTCGGGTAACTAAGTCTCGATTAGTTGTTATGAAACGTCACGACGATTGGTTGCTCAATCACTACCGAGCGTTATATGTACTAAGTCCTTGTAGTCGGGAATATATTATTGGTACTGTTGACATCCATATGATTGTACATGTTACTACTTATTGAAGATGAATAGAAGCATTCCATAATTCAAGCATTTGATGTTCTCGAATATGTTGTACTTTTCTATGTACGGAGTGCTGAAGGGTCTTTCGTCCCTCCTCTCAACAAAATTTTGGTGTGCTCTATTGATGGATTGGTCTATTTCCTCAAGATTCTCATGTGCTCTTTTTATACTTGGTTTATTTCAATTAAATCTTCATTATATTATTACTCAACTTGCCTTAGTCTTCATTGTCGATTTTCTTGCTCTTGAAGTCTAAGTGATCGTCGAACCCTCTCCTCTTGAATTTCATGCCCGATTGGTAGTCGGTTCTTGTCTTTGATAGGTTGTACGGGCATTAAGGGTTGTTCACGCGATCATTGGTTATCAAGAGTACGTCTTTGGTTGGTATCTCGTTCTTCCTCTTCCCGTTTGGTTCGTTCTTCATACCACTAAAATATTTGTTGTCTTCGGTGTTCCTGATCCTCCTCCGCTTGAAGGTCTTGTAGGATGATGAAATGGCGGGCGAGAAGTCTTGGCAAACGATTGAGGAGATGATCAACCTCGTCGTTCACTTCCAGTCTGTCCCAAATAACTGCCTTAGGGATCTCTCGCCTAAGGGCTTTCCTCCGTACGTGATTTCTTAGTGATATATTCCACATATTTATCAAATCTTGTGTTAACTCGTCCTCTCTTTCTTCATTAGTTTCCATAGGCTCCTCCATCAGTGGACCCATTACGTTGCCATCATAATGACGAGTGATTCCCTAGTCTGCTTAGGCAACGGTGCCAAATGTTTACTTCACTGAGTGTATTCCAACGTACTACAGAAGTAAACTAGATTACGTACAAAACATAGAAAAGTACAACATATTCAAGAACATCAAATGCTTGAATTATAGAATGCTTATATTCATCTTCAGTAAGTAGTAACATGTACAATCATATGGATGTCAACAATACTAATAATATATTCTCGACTACAAGGACTTAGTACATATAACGCTCGACAGTGGTTGAGCAACCAACTGTCATGACGTTTCATAACAACTAATCGAGACTTAGTTACTCGAGTACACATGACATTTATTACATTAATTATTCATACTACAACTATAGTTTTATTAAACATAAACAACTGGCCGACTATGCTATGAACGACTACGGTCGACTACAATACATTGATGGCTTACAATGTCAAATTTAAACATTATAGAATTATAAATAGACAAATATTTCAATTAATGTTGATGTTGTAAATGCAATGGTTATTATGAAAATTTCTGCACACTTCCATTCATACATGTATGGTTTAACAAAGTCGCAATGTAAAACAGAGAACTCCTTAATAAAACACCTTCATATTTCCAGGTACCTATATAATTCTATCGACGTATTCCTTGCACCTCCTCCGGGTGCAAGTGCTAGTTAGTTCATGCTGAAAACTATTGCATCGGCTTCAGTGTTAAAAAATGATTAAACTTTTCTCTAACAACCAATGACGAATTTTGTTTTCCCTAGATTTCTTATGTGCTTAAATCTGGATGCAAATATGCTCGGAAGTTAACTATTCTGAAATTTGTTTGCCTCTTATTGATTTTGATTAATGGCTGCAGATGGCAGGCAGGTGTAGTGCAACTACCAATGCAAGAGAACACGCAAGTTTAGAGGAGGCTCTTGCAAATTGTCAGGTGGTTGAAACAACTGGCAATTAGGGTTTTAGATATGTTAACGATTTGCCATGTTTGCAGTGTTTACATGCAAGGGGAGACGTGGCTGGCCTGCAAGACATTCGTTGCAAGCACTCCACTTCACCTTCTCCTTTCGAGTGAAAGATTTGAGCTTCATCCAAAGCAAGCTCTGCACAAGCATAATGTCTCATATTTTGTGAGAGAGGATAACTGGCACGTTGCACCTACCAATAGGCGTAATGTCTCAGATTTCTCATTTCTACCAATTGCCATCCACAGACATTTGATGTGTGCCAAACAAGGGCAGGTGGGTTCGGCTTAAATGTCGTTAAATCTGATCATAAGGGTTTTGATTATAGTTCCAAGGATGTCTGTGGGGTGCTTGTACAGTACTGTGGAACAGAGGGGGAAGTTATTGATTACTCTGGTTTTGTAAAGAATGCTCATGCCAATGGTGTGAAGGTTGTCATGGCTATTGATTTGTTGGCCCTCACAATGTTGAAGCCTCTTGGGGAATTTTGGGTGGTTATTGTTGTTGGGTTTGTTCAGAGGTTTGGTGTTCCCATGGGCTATGGAGGGCCTCATGCGGCTTTCTTGGCTACCTCTCAAGAGTACAAAAGAATGATGCCTAGGAGGATTATCAGAGTCGGTGTGGATTCCCATGGCAAGCCTGTGCTGAGGATGACTATGTAGACCAGAGAGCACCACATCAGGCGAGATAAAGCCATTAGCAACATCTACACAACACGGGTAATAGATCTTGTGTCATTTTTGTTTGTAAATGTAAATCTATACCAAAACATGAAACCATTAGTTTTGTCCCCAACACTAATAGAAGTTAAAACATATGATAAGGCTTTCATTCTTACTTGCATTATTATATTCTTCATTTACTAGCTCATTTTGTTTTGCCTCAATCGATATTGGTCTCAAAGAACTTTGGACATTCAGAATTCTCATTGTTACCAATGGATCACGAGCTTAAGAAATGGAAAAAGACAAAGATTATGCTAAAATGCAATAAATGATTTCCGAATATTGTCATATTCAGCTCTTTGTCTGTGGATCTGCCCACGTCTAAGTTGATGTTATAGTGGTGCATATGGTCAAATAATCTAGTTCATTTAATGCACTTGAGTCCCCTGCAAAGTGATGCCCAATACACCTATTATTCAGAGGGCCAAAAAACAATATAGGCACCAGATTCTAACCATAAGAAGCAATGTATATGTGAATCTATGCACATATAACTTTGTTTATGCCATGTTTGGCATTTATGCAATATAAAGTTGTATATGGTCAGGTGTCGCTACATTTGTTCTGCATTTTTTTCAACTGTTTCAGACATCACATTCGATATTAGTTGCCTGAACTGTTTATGTATTGTGATGTTCAATATTACAAGTCTATGAAGAAGTTAGTGGTTTTGTTGTAGTGGATGCTATAATGTTAAATCATGGTAATCATGACTCGATGCATTTGCCTTGTTGTTTCTCGAGTCTTCCAAATAGCTGTTTTGTTTTTATATATATATCTCTTTGGGCTGATTTTACACTTGATTCATAAATACAAAGCAAAGATAGAATAACATTTTTGGTATTGGTTAGGGTAATTCCACTGGGGGCATACTAGCTTGCTTCGTTCCATTCATCCTTTACAGTGTTGGGGTTAGTTCCAGATTTCTAGATATGGCATTCCACCTATTTGTAGGCCTTAAAGTGCCATAAGTGCAACTAACAAGTGAGAGATCATAAGGAACTTGGGATGCCAATTTCGAGGATTCAAGGTTCAATCCTGAAAATTCATGGCATTTACATGACAAAGACAAGCTTGGAAGTCTTCATTTTAAGTGCTTTGAGCGATCAACACCTTATGCAAGACTGCCTCTAATTGACAAGGTAACTGTTAAATTCTCATTACTATTGCACTCTAGCTTGAAACAATTGTGTTCTATCCTTTTTCTTCTCCAAACAGAGGAAACTTTAGCCAAATTCATTCCTTCGATTTTTTCTAGGTAGGGAAAGGAGAAAACATTATGCATTGTTCTAATGAAAGCCCTTTGTAAGGGTTACCCTCAATTTTAATCAAACTAAATAAATGGCAACTTCTGAAATTGACCCCTACTACTCTTTGAAATTTTCAGTATTTGTTCTTGCATACCCTTCATTGCATAGAAAAATTCAAATTTCTTTGCTTATATTTTCCTCTAGATTAATTGTTTTGTGTGGGAATATCCAGAGCTAATGTCCTTGAGGAGTGTAGATCTTTCTCCGACAAGCTAGATGTCGGTTGGCTGGTAGGATTTGAATCAGTTAATGTCATATTGATTCCTCCATTCTTTTTGTACTTAGTGTTGATGTTGCAGCATCGGGACGTCACTTCCAGCCGCGACTTGAAGAAACAAATTTCATGTAGCCTTATCGGCTATGAAATTTATTGAGATCGATATTGATGAAGAAGTGCCTCTCTTAAGAATCGATATAATAATTAATTATTAATAAATAATTAATGTTGGCCGACTTTACTTATTTGCCACCTTTGGAGTCATGGCATTTCATTTTAGAAGGCCGACATGTTGTTTTGAAGGGATGCGATCCCTCTCTTCTCTCTCGTGTATATACACTACTTGCTATGTGATTAAACATAATTCAAGTTCATTCATCATAATTTGTATTCAAGAAGAAGTTCGCGCCTGAGCAACAGATCATTATTCTGTAACAACAAACCGATTTCAAGGATAAACATATCCATTTGTATTTGCATCTAGGAGAGGTGCGATTATTCATTGTATCAAAATCGACATTGTGTTGTACTTGAGTTGTAAGTAGATTTATGCTCTTACTACTTCAATATATAAGAGATATATTTGTTGGGTTTTTCTCCCTTGGAGGGTTTTTATATCTTGTGGTGTTCATTGTCTTAAGTGCTGCATGATTTTTTTAATATCTGATCATAAAACTAGCATGGTATCAAAGTGGGTATAAGAAAGATTGTGATCAGATTTCTTCAAGCAGCGTTATCCTCCATTCTTATTCTCATCTTTGATTGCATCTATCTTAGCATCAAGATGGTGAACGGGCTCAAGATCGAAGATAGACTTGAGGGTGAATCAAACTTCGCCTCGTGGAAGTTTAGAATGATGCTTGCATTAGAAAAAAATGAAATTGTTGAGTTCGCGGAAGACGAAGTTCCTGAACCATCCGATGAAAATGCAAAGCCTCAATGGAGAAAGAATTGCACCAAGGCGAAAAAGATTTTGGTTGATTCAGTGAAGGACCACCTTGTGCCAATTATCTCCAAGTTGAAGACAACAAGAGAAATGTTCAAAACCTTGGAGGAAATGTATGAGTTCAATAACACAAGCAAAACACTTGCCTTGAAGCAACAACTTCATGTTGTCAAAATGGCAAAAGGAGATTATGTCATGTCCTACTTCATGAAGATCATTGAATTGAGAGATCAACTCTCTACCATTGGGCATATGGTTGATGATAAGGATTTGGCCATGTTGGCTCTTAATGGTCTACCTAAATCTTGGGAACCATATATCCAAGGCTTTAGTGCGAGATCAAAGCTACCTAAGTTTGATTGCTTGAAGGCAGATTACATTCAAGAGGAATCGAGATTAGCAACAAAAGGAAATGGGAAAAGTTCTATCAATGAGGAGATTCATGTACTTAATGCTCAATCTTCGAAGAAGAAAGGAAGAGAAGGAAAGAAAGACTACTTCAAGAGGAATACATATATAAGATTTGATGGTGCTCTTCCATTTAAGAAGAAGAAGGATCTCTCCCACCTACAGTGCTTTAGATGTGACAAGTTTGGTCACTATGCAAAGGATTTCCCTACTAGACCAAAACAACATGCTTCATTTGCAGATGTGGATGAGATCTCTCCTCAAAAGGATTCAAGGAAATTTCTATTCTATTCTGCCTTATCAAGCAATGTTCCAACAGATAACAACACTTGGTTGATTGATAGTGGTGCCTCCCGTCACATCACTGGATTCAAAGAACATCTTTAAGATTTGGTGATGAGAAATTCAAGTGTTCAAGTCATAATTGAAGATGATGCCTGTTATTCTGTGAAAGGTGTTGGGACCTCCACTATTAACTTAGATATTGGCATCTCCTTGCAGTTGAGTGATGTACTATTTGTACCAGGCATCAAGAGGAACCTTGTCTCTATTTCAGCCTTGGAAGATAAGGGGTATCCAATAGCATTCTCTGAAGGAAAAGTTCTTGCATGGCCAAAGAACTCTAACATCAAGTTAGCCCATGTGATTGGTGTTTGGAAAGAATGTCTCTACAGACTTTCCACTCGTCCTCTACAAGCATTGTTGCATGATACATCAAGTTCATGTGAGCTTTGGCATAGAAGACTTGCTCACATTCACTTCAGAGCACTTCCAACCATGGAGAAGATGGTCACCGACATTCCTAAACTTAGCCAGGAACATGAAGGTACTTGTTGAGGATGCACATTGGGTAAGAATACTAAAAGACCCTTTCATAGTAGTGAAAGTAGATCTAAATGCATTTTAGATCTTATTCATTCTAATTTGTGTGGTCCATTGTCTGTTACTTCTTTGAGTGGGTTCTTGTATTATGTAATTTTCATTGATGACTACTCTAGAAAGACTTGGATTTATTTCTTAAAGACTAAAGAATCTGAGGAAGTACTTGAGAGATTCAAGGAATTTAAAGCTCAAGTAGAGAACTTGCCCGAGAAGAGGATCAAAGTTTTGAGGTCTAACAATGGAGGAGAATACATCTCTGGAAACTTTCGTAACTTTTGTGTTGAAGCTGGAATTAAGAGGGAGTTTTGTGTTCCCTACAATCCACAACAAAATGGTGTAGCTGAAAGGAAGAATAGGTCTATTGTAGAAGCAACCAAAGCCATGATTCATGATCAGGATCTGCAAATCTTCCTTTGGGCCGAAGCTTCTAGGACAGCTGTGTATGTTCTAAATCAAAGCCCTCATCGTATCTTGGAGAACATGACTCCTAAAGAAGCTTTCACAGGTATGAGGCCTGAAGTCAGCCATTTGAGAATATTTGGTTGTCCTGTGTCTGTTCATGTCCCTAAAGATAAAAGGACAAAGTTGGAACAATCTGGAAAGAAGGGAATATTTGTGGGCTACAGTGAGTCTTCAAAAGCCTACAGGATTTACATTCCAGGTTAGAAACTGATTGAGATCAGCAGGGATGTTACATTTGAAGATGTTGCATTTAGGAGATCTAAAGGCTCTCACACAGAGATAGACTATGAAGACCAAGAGTCTCCTCAGGATATGGAAGTTGATCATCCTGAGATTTAGAGGGAGGCTACTGATTCTAAAGAAGATGATGATCCAGTTGAGCCTATGGAACCTACTGATGGGCCTAAAGACATTGTTATTGGTCGGAGGAGACCTCTATGGGCTAGGAAAACAATGCAGGAGACAAAGAAGTTTGCAGCCCCTAGAGGAACATTCAGAGAAAGCAAAAGGCCTCAGAAGTTTTCAAACTATGTTGCATTGATGAGTCAAATGATTGAGTCTGAGCCTTCCAGTGTTGAGGAAACTACAAGTCAGCAAGTATGGAAATATGTTATGGCTAAAGAATATCAATCTATCCTCAAGAACGATGTTTGGGACATTGTACCTAGACCTGAAGGCAAATCTGTTGTATCTTCTAAGTGGCTTTTCAAGATCAAGCATGTGGCTGATGGAAGCATTGAGAAGTACAAGGATAGATTTGTGGCTAGGGGATTCTCTCAGAAAGAGGGAATAGACTATGAGGAAACATTTGCTCCAGTTGCTCGATATACCTCCATCAGAACTATCATTGCCATTGCAGTAGCTAAAGGATGGAAGTTACACCAAATGGACTTGAAGACAACATTTCTAAATGGTGTAATTGAAGAAGAGGTATACATTGAGCAACCTGATGGATTTGATGTTCTTGGAAAAGAGTCTCATGTTTACAGATTGAAGAAGGCTTTGTATGGCCTTAAGCAGGCTCCTCGTGCTTGGTATGAGAGGATTGATCGATATCTATTGAGCTTGGGTTTCTCCAAGAATGATGCTGATTCAAATCTATATTTCAAGGTAATTAATGGTGAGGCCTTGATCTTGGTTCTCTATGTTGATGATCTATTTCTTACTGGAGAAGAACACCTCATTATCAAATGCAAGAAGGAGTTCGCTCCTAAATTTGAAATGAAAGATCTTAAGTACATGCATTACTTCCTTGGCTTAGAAGTATGACAGCGGCCTAATGAGATCATTCTAAGTCAAGGGAAGTATACAATAGACATCTTGAAGAGATTTGGTATGATGGATTGTAAATCCATGTACACACCTATGGAAACCAATTTTCAAAAATTAAAGGAGGTTGCATCTAGTTCATATCTGGTGGATCCTACTATGTACAGGCAGTTGATTAGATCATTGATGTATCTAGTCAATACTAGACTAGATATTTTCTATGTAGTGAGTGCACTTAGTCAGTTCATGTGTGAACCAAGGCAAATACATCTAGTTGCAGCGAAGCATATCCTGAGATACTTGTGTGGCACAGTTGGATATGACTTGAGATATTCTTTTGGTGTGGACTTGAAGCTACATGGTTATACAAATTTTGATTGGGCAGGTTGTGTTTCTGATCGGAAGAGCACCTCTAGATGTTGTTTCAGTTTGGGTTCTACGATGATCTCTTGGTGTAGCAGGAAGCAGTCTTCAATGGCACTGAGCACCACAGAGGCAGAGTATATTGCAGCATGTGTGGCAGCTCGAGAAGCAGTGTGGCTTCGGAAGCTCCTTGCAGGATTTTTTGGACAATCATTGGAGCCAACTATCATTCATTGTGATAATCAAAGTTGTGTGAAGCTTTCTGTCAATCCAGTGTTTCATAACAGAACCAAACATTTTGAGATAAAATACCACTATATCAGAGATATGGTATTGAGGAAAACAATCCAGTTACGATACATTAGCATTGATGAGCAAACGGCAGACATTCTCACCAAGCCCCTCTCCAGAGTAAAATTTGTGTACTTCCGAGACAATCTTGGTATTGTGGAGAATGAAGCCCTAGCTAAGAGGGAGACTTAGCTTCAGTGATCTTCTATGAATTGCTTTAATGCATTTCTCTCCATGAGAGAGATTTGAGGTGCAAGCCCTTATTTCCACCCTCTAGTAGCCAAGATGGATGTCATGTGTGTGACTCCATGACAACATCACGTGAGAGATTTCGTAATGATTTTCTTGTACTTGTGTTTTTTTCACCCTCTGGGAGTAGCCATGGCGAACATCATGATGAGATGATGACATCACGTTGAGTGATGGGCACTTGTGCACATATACCATTCATGGGAGTAGCCATGATGGTTGATATCACGATGAGGTGATATGCCACTTTTCCACATATGTGAGTAGCCATGGCGATTGACATCACGATGAGGTGATATGACTTGCCCAACTGGAAGTATTCCTCCCTAGCTGAGACGGAGTGTTGATGTTGTAGCGTCAGGACGTCACTTCCAGCCATGACTTGAAGAAACAAATTTCATGTAGCCTTATCAGCTATGAAATTTATTGAGATCGATATTGATGAAGAAGCACCTCTCTTAAGAATCGATATAATAATTAATTATTGATAAATAATTAATGTTGGCCGACTTTACTTATTCACCACCTTTGGAGTCATGGCGTTTCATTTTAGAAGGCCGATATGTTGTTTTGAAGGGGTGTGATCCCTCTCTTCTCTCTCGTGTATATATACTACTTGCTATGTGATCAAACATAATTCAAGTTCATTCATCATAATTTGTATTCAAGAAGAAGTTTGCGCTTGAGCAGTAGATTATTTTGTAACAGCAAATCGATTTCAAGGATAAACATATCCATTTGTATTTGCATCTAGGAGAGGTGATTATTCATTGTATCAAAATCGGCATCATGTTGTGCCTGAGTTGTAAGCAGATTTATGCTCTTACTACTTCAATATATAAGAGATATATTTGTTGGGTTTTTCTCCCTCAAGTTGGAGGGTTTTCCCAAGGTATCTTGTGGTGTTCATTGTCTTAAGTGCTGCATTTCTGATTTTTTGAATATCTGATCATAAAACTAACACTTAGAATTCTATGGAAAAACCATCCGGAACTTGTAAAATTACTCTTTCAAAAAACAACTAAAACTAAATTAAGTCTCCCAAAAATAGCCAAAAGGTGGTGCTCCAACTTTGAGCATAAAATTCTTCTTGTTTTGGTCTTCAAAAAATAGTTCCTGGACTACATCAGCTTCTCTTATTTTGACATCATATTTTCTACATAGAGGCATTCCTCTGAACTTAAGTCTGGATGTCTCCTTTCATAAGCTTATTCAATATTGTCTTATTCTGATTTCTTGGAGTCATCAACATTGGTGAGTGAAAAAAGTTGTATTCATAGACAGAATGGAACTTACAGAATTCAGTCAAATTTAGATTGGGATGAGTTTATTGAATCACTTAACATATTTGAGGGTTGTTCTGCACTGGGAAATTTCTTTGTTAATGAAGTTTTAGGGAAATGTTGTCATGTATTTAATAACAAAATTGTAAAGTTGAAAATAATTTCAAAATTTATTAAGAGTTAGTGAATGATGGTAGTGAGCCTCAATGGAATGTATATGTTGCTTGTAATCTGGCGTTTGCATTCAGCAAGTTCTACAACAAAAACTTTTTTTTCTGTATTATTAGTTTTGCTAACACATTGCACATTGAATGCCATATATGTTGCACTGTTTAAAGATTTGTGTAAAGGATTGAACCACTTTTAAATATAAACTCTAGTCATGTGATAACTTAAGGTAGATGGCGTCTGGCGATAGCTTATATGTGAATACACAACAACACTATTGGAATTACTATCTCTCATAGAAAATACAAGAAGCAGCCGTAAATATAAGTGTAATCATTTAAATTGGACTATGTATGCTTTTCATTTTTATTGTTTGTTACACATTAATTTATTTTGTAAATTGGCAGATATTAAGTTTCACATAAGATGGATTACCAATTTCATTTCACACTAATGAGTTATTAATTATCTATGTATTGGTGATAAGCTTCACAAGGTTGGGATGGTTCTTGTGATTTTAACTAATGGTGTATTTCAAAACTGGACAATTCTGTTTTTTGACACAAATATTTTGGATTTATCTCAGGTACGTTCAAGTTGACCCTCAATTCACAGAGGATTATCCCAATAAGTCACCAACAGTCCATTTTGTATCTAGGATGTTTCATCCTAACAGTAAGATTTCATGATCATTATTTGTTTGGTTGATTTTAACTTATCTTTTAATTGAAAAATGGGTAATGTTTTTAAAATTGTTGAGGTTGAGGATTTCTCTTTCAAAAAAATTTAGTGATAATCTTTTTAGTAAATAAGTAATCTATATTCTAAATGTTTCTTTTATTTCTCTTCTGTAGTTTCTGCTGATGGAAGCATTTGCTTGGACAATTTACAAAACTAATGGATCCCTATCTATGATGTTGCAAACCATCCTCACGTCTATTCGGGTATAATAGCTAATTGGTTTATTTATTAGATATTTTAAATATATAGCAGTAATTAGGTAGATATTTAGAGGAGAAAAGAAAAATAAGGATCCCGAAACCTACTTTCTAGTTGTCAAATAATAATCTTGTTTTTAAAGAACAAGTGATACAAGCTTTGGCCTGGTCAATTACTAGTACTACTATAAATAATTGCTTTGATTTCATTTGTTTTATATCCAAGATCTTTGTTAATAATATAACAATTTGAGATAAGTTGAAATGTGTAATGAAATTGCATATAGGTACACCCTACACCCTGGCACCTTAATATTTTTTGGCCTAGTAAAGTTGTCAGTCAGGATTTTCTGTGCGTGAAGTTCCCTATTATTATGCTTGTAACTTTGGTCTTTCTTGCTAAGAACATAAGGCATGATGTATTCTTTGTTCATAGAACCTGAGAAATCTTGTTTATTTTATTACAGTCTTTACTTTGTGATCCAAATCCAAACTTTGGCAAATTCAGAGGTTGCCTGCATGTTTAGTGAAAACAAACGGGAGTACAATAGAAGAGCTTGGGAAATAGTCGAACAGAGTTGGAAAGCAGACTAAATCATTTTGTTTTCTGGTTTTAAGGAGGTTTGCGATATTGTTGAGAGGAGTTTATGGACTATGTATATCAATGAAACTTCGACTTAATACAATACCATGAGTATGCATCTACTGAATGATTCTAAGCCTGGTCTTATGTTCTATGGGCGTGTGGTAAGTCTATTTTTATGTGATAGCTTTTTACTATTTGTGAAAGTTGTGGCTTTGCTCCCATGCATAATCATGGTATAGGCAAGGATAATAGATATGGACTATTTGACAGTAAAGGGCAGAATTTTTTCATAGCCCATGTAATTTTCCACTTGTTCTTATCTTGTTTTGTATGTATATATAACCAGTAATCTTGATTAGAAATAATATTTAAATATAGCTTTGGTTGTACCTTACCTTTATTTGAATTACTAGTTTACTTTTCAAGTTATCTACAACAATATTAACAAATACAACTAGTTAACTTTTTGTGTAAGATATACAATTTAGCTGAACAAGCTAATATACAATTTAGGTATCTTTCACTTTAGTTGAATTTTTAGTTACTTGGTAAATGGAAATTTCTCTCTTTCACTTACAAGTGATTACTTATTGTAATGGCATAACTGGGAATGTTACTTTTCCCTTTGAAGTTTTGTGACCAAATATCTATATGTTGACTGCAGAAAGCTTAATTCCAGAAGTTGTGATTTACATGTTGAACTAGAAGTTAATGTTCTAGGGCAGAGACTCTTTTCTTCTTTTATTTTAAATGGGTTATAGTTGGGGGGGCTACTTCCTGTGAAATTTAAACTTGCCATTTTAAGATTCAATCAGCTTAAAAAACCTGAATACTTTTGTTTGTTATTGCTGACATGTTGCCAAATTAAAGTTGTGGACCTCTTGTCTTGAGCATAATCTGAAGAGTAGTTATGATGTCCTAGGTCTTTGCTTATCTTTCCAGACAGCAATTTTAAATTTCAGGAGTATACTCAAAAGCCCCATATATAATCTAGAAACAAATTAGTTCCAATATATGTATTCATCTTTCAGATTGTGTCATAGAATCATATATCAAGGGCAAAGTCACATAATATAACTGGCTAAGCTTAAGCAGCAACTGAGAAACCATTGGGAATAAATGAACACATTAAGTGAAACATCTTGAATAGATAAATATGAGACAAGCGGTGCCTCCTGGACTGTGCATATCAGGAATCTTTAATATAACTTGATGATGTAAGATCACTTCATTGTAGAGAACATTACAATATGAAGCTTGCCCAAGTTTCACAGCCTTCATGACCACATTCAAAATCATGTTTGATCTATTGATGAGAACATTGTTTGAAGAAGAACATGTTTATAGAGAAGAAAGAATGCTTATGCACCCCAAATAATTTTGGCAGCATATCAAATGTCCAAAAGAAGAAACAACAATGCAACAAAGTACCTTTCACTTGGAACATAGATTTGTTGCATTTTTTACTCACACACAAAATAGAAGACAACATATAGATTGAGCACATTCAAAGAGGAAACATTGTTTAAACTTAAAACAAAGGTACAACCTATAAAATTTGAAAACTAAAAAAAACATGTACAATTTACTCCAAATTTGAAGGAAAGAGGAAGATAACTAGAATGAGAACTTGAACAAACAAAACAAAATACAAGACAACATATAGATTGAGCATAGAGATTCATCAATTTTTTACATTTTTCATAGGCCAAAATTGTTTATGCCAGCCTTTGGCATGAACTTCGCTGCCCTGCAGCTCTTGTTACATCATATGCCCAAGAGAACAAATCAAGAAAGTTTGAAAAGCTTCAAACTTCACAACTACAAGATATTTGGTGAATATGTCAACACGTTGCTCTTGATTCAAATAATATTAGAGCTAGATATTTTGTTGTTGAACATGCTCACGAATATAGTGATACTAAACCTCAATGTGCTTGGTATGCTCATGAAAAATGGGATTGCAAACAAGCTTCAACACAATGTGATTAGCAAAACAAAGTGGTAGGACCTATCTCAGGAACACCCATACCTATCAAAATGTGATGTAATCATATTGCCTCACAGACATCTCCACCTATAGCATGATATTGTCTTTGTGGAAGAGCAAGCAACAATGGTATTTTTTTTCTCCCCCAAGATATCAAATCAAATCCCAAAAAAAGTAGACTTCCTATCATCCAATGAAACTACATAGTCTGTATCCGTGTATCCACACAAAGAAAAATCTACATTATGCTTGTATTCTAAGCCATATGTCATTGTACCATGGATGTATCTCAAAACATGCTTGGTTGCTTTCCATGAACAACCTTAAGTTTCTCCATAAACCTAGAAAGATAACTAACAACATAGTTGATATCTAGCCTAGTATAAGTTAGGTAGATGATACTACCAATCAATTGATGATAAAGAGTAGCATTCACCTAAGGTGATCCTTGTAAACTTATCTCCATGGGTGTCGACATAGGTTTTCAATCTTCCATTCTGAATTTCTCAAGCATTGTCTTAGAATATTTAATGTGAGAGACATAGATATGATTCTTTTGTTGCCACACTTTAAGTCTTAAGATAATAATGCAGGAGCTCGAGATACGTCATGTCGAATGATCATCTGAGATCATTCTTTGTAGCATCAATCATATGTGGAGAGCTCCATGTGATGACCAGATCATCAACATATACAATAAAAATGTGAATCCCCCCACTTTTTGAGGTAGAGATTGGGATCATAAGGATTATTGATGAATCCATGATTAAGGAGATGCTCATCAATCTTCATGTGCCAAGCTCAAGAAGCCTATTTAAAATTGTAGAGGGATTTGACAAGTCTGCAATTTTTTTGTTGTTGGTCAGGTACAACATATCCCTTTGGTTGAGTCATGTAGAGTTCTTCCTTGAGATCTCCATTAAGAAAGACACTCTTGAAATCCATCTGATGAACTTTCCAACCAAATTGTGCTACCATCGCCAAGACCATGTGAATAGTCTTGATTTTTGTTGTGGGAGAAAATTTTTCATCATAGTCGATACCTTCCTTTTGTGCATAGCCCTTAGCCACAAGTCGGATCTTGTACTTATCAATTCTATTGTCTTCCTTATACTTGATGCAAAAACTCCATTTGCATCCAATAACCTTATTCCTTGGTGGAAGATCAACAAGTTCTAATGTATTATTCCTTAATAAGGCTTGATATTCTACATCCATGACATCCTTCCAAGGTGGTGACTCAAGAACTTGTTGAAATATTTTTGGTTTAAAATTTGAATAATTGTACACATGAGAGCCAAATTTACCTCTTAATGAGACTTGTTGCGAATGTGGGGCCCAGTGAAAGAGGTATTTGTAATTCCATCATCTTTAGCATCCTTTATCATGGCTTGGTACCACTTAGGAATCATTTTTGTGCACATGAGATGAGAATGGAGGTGGTGAAAGAGGGGGAAACTGATTTAGTGGGAACAAAGCCTCCTTTTGTGCTTCTTTATCAAGATCCTTATCGTCAGGTTCAAGAATCTTTGGTGTTTGAGAACTAGTAGGGGATAGTGAGGAAGAGGTGTTGCATCCCGATTCCTCATAAAAAAACATCCCTACTAATGTACACTTTCTTTGTTAATCCATCCATAACTTGATATCCTTTCGACTCTAAACTCTACCCAAGGAAAATGCATTTCAAAGAATTACCATCCAATTTTGTCCTATGTACCTTGGGAACGTGCATGTAAGTTGTACATCCAAACACTTTGAAATATGATATAGAGGGCTTCTTACCAATCTGAGCTTCTTCAAGTGTGATATTTTCAAGCACTTTGGTGGATGCTCAATTCAATAAATACATTGTTATGTGAACTACTTCATCCCATAATGCAGGAGCAAGATCTGCATCTTTCAACATACATCACACCATTTCAACAATAGTATGATTATGCCTTTATGCAACACCATTATGTTGAGGCATGTAAACAATGGTCAACTGTCTTTGAATCCCATGTTCATGAAGGTAGTTTGAAAACTCCTTACTTGTGAATTCCCCCCTCAATCTAAGAAAAGGGCTCTGAGAGAATGACCAGATGACCATTTTGAAAGGGCTTAAAATTCTTTGAATTTCTCAAGTGCTTGATTTTTTTGAGCCAAACAATAAACCCACGTTTTTCTTGAAAAGACATCCACACAGAGTAGAAAATACTTAGCATTGTTATGACTTGGTGGCATCGGTCCACATAAATTAGTGTGAACCAATTCTAAGGGACTTAAGGCTCTATTCTCTACAACATGAAAATGATCTCGTTGTTGCTTTCTAGCAAGATAATGTGAACAAAGAACTTCTAATTTCTACATGGGGAGAAGTCCTCACACCATATCCCTCTAACTCAATACAAGAAGATATCCAAAACTAAGATGGGAAAATATTTGATGCTAAAGAGTTGTGGATGCACTAGTTTTCATAGCAAGGGCCTTATCTCCATGTGTGACATCAACAAGTTGAAACATCTTACCAACCTAAAGCATGAGCAACAACTTCACCATTCCATTTGTGGCAATCAAATTCAACTTTCAAGTTGTGCTCAAGTAACTAACTAAAAGAAGGTTCTTTGTGAGCCCTAGAACATAAAAAACCTTTGTAATTTTGCATTTGTGAGTTTTGAGGGGCAAAGATATATCTCCAATTCCCTTAACTTCATATGATGTGTCATCACCAAGGGATACTTGCCCATAGGAGGTGGATGGAGTGAGATCACAAAACCACTCTTGTTCATTTGTCATATGTCTATGTTGAAATATGATAGCATCGGTCAGATATATAAATGATGATTGAACCGATTCAACATCATCATTTATATATATATCGATATCTGTCTTATATCAAGTATACTGTCGATCTAAAATTGGAAGATATTACTTGTAGATTATTGGCTTTCATTGTTCTTCATTGAAATCCCGATAATGAATATTTTCAGCGATCTCTTCCGGATCGGGTATTACTTATTTATGCGATTCAAAGTTCAGATCGAACTAATCTCAAATACGATTGATTGAGTGACTAAACCACCGATTGGTAATCAGATGGTTAAGTTGATGAAATTGCATGAATAGAAGGGACACGTCCCATGAACGGACCGCTCATGGGATGTGTCTCCCTTTGACTTATTTAAATCACATTTGATCCTCACTTGTAGATATAGAAATTAACAAATATTTTCTCTTGCAGATCGAATACCATCAAACACATATCAGACTGTTTTTCTCATGTTCATATATGATCATTACTTTAACATGGTATCAGAGCCAGGCTTAAGATAAGTTTGATCAAATTGGACTAAGTTTGGCGATTCTGCCTGAAATGAAGGAGATGCACTTACTTTGTGGCAGCAGGGAAGAATTGATTATGTTTGGGTTTGGTAACTAAGAACGGAAATTCTCAGGAATAGCCACTCGAGGACATAGCCCCTGATGAGGTCTTTGTAGTAAAGAATTTCATTGAAGAATTTAGGTGATCAAATTTGTTGGAGCAGAGAGTCTATCTCTGGCGCAACTAAGAATTATTTAGTAATGCATTCGCATCTTCAATGTTGGATGGGTTGGTTTATACTGACCGGTGGTCATGTTCATTGTCTTTGGTCAACATAGGAGTTGAGAGTTTTCTTATGCTGGCAATATGTGTAACAACAGATGTAATCCCGTCCAACAACGATACACGGAATTGTTTCGCTCTTTATGTTGATCAGGCTTTGTAATGAATACCGACGAAGTTGATACCTTATAGTATTTGCATATTAATTGATTTCTTTGCCACCTTGGATTCTTTGAGTGAGGTGGGGATTTCTATCTCATCAAGCAATGCTGTATTGTCAGGCAGTTCTATTCACGGGAAGGATCTTCTTCATTCACGAATCCCTGTATGCCTAGAATTAACAACAAATATATGTGATATCATTCTCCTAGAGGCTTAATTGCCAATTGGAATTTCATTTATGAACAACAACCTTTATTTGCCATTCTCGTGAAGTTTTGGTGTATAATATATCCGACTGGTTGAAGGAGTTTATGTCATTAAGTTTGTCGGGAATAATATAACATTCAACGCAACTATCACTGATGGTGTTGCTTGGGTGGACTTATGCCGTTGGCAGAATTTGGAATTCGATTAATAATAATACTTTGGAGGTATCACATTCCACTCAGATCGATAGGTGACGTGGAGTCAACAATCGCCAACGGGACATCATAAGCAAATTGTAGTAGGGAGATAAAGATAAATCTAGGGGAAAAAAGACAAAACATGAGATTGTGAAATCTACGCAAGGGAGTTTCCAATTGATATTTTCTAAAGATCAATGTTTGAGCACCACCTGGGACATGCGTCGACCAATGGAGAAATGAATGTGTTGATCGATAAAGACAAATAAATTTCATATAGGAATCACCTAAGTGGAAGTCAGATTGAGTCAAGGGAGAATAGCAACAAGTTTGAAAATTCTAAAAGAATGCGATTCATATTCTTAAGACTATCGGATCTTATTACCAGCCAATAATAATATTTGGTGGTATTGAATATTTGAAGACTATTATTCTCAAAGTATTGTAGCCAACACTTTTTCTTAGGAAGAGTGCAAAGTAACGATTATGTATGTTGCTACTTCCAACCAGCATTAAAGGAGGACGTCTGGGCTTTATTTGCAGAGATGTGAGCAGTAGATAATGGGCTAAAGTCACAGGGAAGGTGATTATCAGGAACATTCGATATTCTAGTATATCTCACTCCACCCGCTCAGATCCTTGATACCTGTTTCTAGCAGAAGTATTGATTATTAGGAGTGCTGGAGTTTACCAGTGTTGTGTGTGTGATCTGCCTTAGCCAACGAACCCCAATTACTGCCTGGTGACAAAATATGAGCGCCGGCCAAAGCCATCGGCTCTACCTGGACGACGGAGGCAATCTTGGTCTCGATTGGTTGAAATGCGCCTATCTTCAGAAGAATTTCATACACAGAGATTTGGAGGTTTCACCTAAATATATCATATTGGAATTTTGTGTTTGGCATAACCGGTAATTGGTATAGTCCAGAATTCATCCTTCAATTATTTGCTTTGGTGCTGACTGTGCGTAAAAGAAGCCATTAATACAATCGAAGGGAAAGTTATGGAGATTGAAATCTGACAGGCATCTTTGATTGAGATATAAGTATTGCATGTCCTTAATAATGCTCATGAATTCTTATGTAGTCATTAATTCATGATATAACATTGGATAAGTGAATCTTGTATGCTTCTAGCATTTGTATTTCTCTTCAGAATAGTTGACTCATATGAACTATTAAGGAATCTCTTCTTAATGTGCATTAGGATGGACTAAGAAATTGCTCTCAAAAGAAGAAGAGAATAGAGACACTACTTGCAGCCATGAGACTGACTGAAGACATCTCTTAAAAGGAAGAATTAACCTTGAGAGGGAGCTCTATGATTTTGTAAGGTTTGCAGTGTTGATGCTAAATCCTTGAAGTACCTCTTCAGCAATTGAGATCAGAATTACTCAAGTCAATCAACCTAGATTTAACATTGATAGCTCCGCAAACCTATTTATAATAGAGGGATCTGGGATGAGGTTGAAAAGGACAACCCTGAATCTCCACAGAGGTGTGCGTTGGAATCCATTTCTCTAAAGCAAGTGTTGCAGGCAATCTTGGACGATAAAGTCAGGAGGTTGATGTAAGTGCTTGAAGATTCAAAGGGAGCTTACTGAACCTAAAGAAGATGATCAAAAGAGTACCTCTGGGTGTTGTTTCAGGTTGAGGTCTACAATGATATCCTGGTGTAGCAAGAAGCAATCTTCTGTGGCACTAAGTACAACAGAAGCCGAATATATTTCAGCCTCTATGGGAGCAAAGAAGTAGTATGGCTCCGTAAATTGCTTGTGGGATTAATTGATCAAAAGCATATATATTTTCCTTACCACTATGTGAAAGACATGGTAGAAAGGAATGTTGGAGCATATTAGTACAAATGATCAAACAATAGACATTCACCAAAACTCTCTCAAGAGTCAAGATTGAACCCTTCAGGAAGAAACTTGGTATGGTTGAAATGTAAGTTATTTTTGATTGAGACTCAAATTGTTTATTTTGTACTAATATGTTTTATAGATGTTTAATGTGTAAACTCTTTTGTCATGTGAGTGATTCCATGACTGTATGGGCTCACCCCCCCTTGTGTACATTATTGAAAGGTGATGATCTTTTGATAATGAACACTTTGACATTGTAAGGTGACGAATTTACAATGATTAGTTTCACTATCATAATGGATATCATGTGACTTGATATCCGTGGACATGTCATGATAGTATCTCTTGGACATTTTGATAGATGTCATGAGACTTGATATAAATTTGAAGATCATTATGATCCTTATTCATGGTGGATATGTATATATATCCGTGGCTATGCCATGATTTATTATGGTAGACATCATGTGACTTTATGTTAGTGCACATACCATAATGAAGATGTGTTATGAAGAATGTCATGTGACTTCACACTTTCAGAAGCATACCATATCTTCTGATATCATGAGTAAGGTGATATCACTTTATACTTGATTGAAGTTAACTTCCCTAGCTAAGAGGGAGTGTTGAATAATGAAGATGTGTTATGAAGAATGTTATGTGACTTAACACTCTTAGAAGCATACCATATCTCCTGATATCATGAGTAAGGTGATATCACTATATACTTGATTGAGTTATCTTCCCTAGCTAAGAGGGAGTGTTGAAATACGATAGCATCGGTCAGATATATAAATGATGATTGAATTGATTCAACATCATCATTTATATATATATCGATATCTGTCTTATATAAAGTATACTATCGATCTACAATTGGAAGATATTACTTGTAGATTATTGGCTTTCATTGTTCTTCATTGAAATCCCGATAATGAATATTTTCAGCGATCTCTTCCAGATCGGGTATTACTTATTTATGTGATTCAAAGTTCAGATCAAACTAATCTCAAATACGAACGATTGAGTGACTAAACCACCGATTGGTAATCGGATGGTTAAGTTGATGAAATCGCATGAATAGAAGGGACACGTCCCATGAATGGACGTGTCTCCACTTTGTGGAGACATGTCCGCTCATGGGGCGTGTCTCCCTTTGACTTATTTAAATCACATTCGATCCTCACTTGTAGATATAGAAATTAGCAAATATTTGCTCTTGCAGATCGAATACCATCAAACACATATCAGACTGTTTTGCTCATGTTCATATCTGATCATTACTTTAACAGTCTAGATGCACTAGAATCAACCTATCAACTTGAACTATTTGAAGTAGAGGCCTTTGTTTTTTAGCATATCAAAAATCCTCTTCATCTGAATTTCCTGTGGATGCAACATTTCCATGTTTCTTATTTGGATTTTTCTACCAATGGGGATTCTTCTTCTTGTCCCCTTGAGAAGACTTATGTGGCTTTATATGACAAGATTCACTATTGGCATAGAAATTGTACCAAATCATGTCCCTTTCTTCCACAAATAAGACATTTCTTTTTCTTGGACCACTCTGACATATAGGTTGTTTTCCCTTCTACTTTTCTATGAGGGCCTATCTTGGGAGTTTGATGTCTCACCATGGATTGCTTCTTCTTGATAAAGTAGGTTAACAAACTCTACAAAGGATGGTGTTTACTTGCTACATTGAGACAAGTGACAAACATGCGAAACGAAGGTGGTACTGCTCTCAATACTATGAGTACAAGAGATGCATTTGTGACTTCTTCCCCTAACGCTTGCAATGATGTCCTAATATTTTCTACTCTTCTAAGAAATTTCTATTTTCTCCTCATGTTGCATTTGAAGACAATGTAATTGACATTGCAAGTGGGGCGAGTACAAAATGTTGGAAATATGTGCCTCAATCTCACTAACCCATTCATCGGTGTAACATGAGCAGTCGATGCAAGTCTCCTAACTCTCGGCGAAGATAGAAGTTCGACCGAAGCGCTTGGTCGGTGTAACTTGTTCCGTTGGGATAAGTTCTCAGTGCTGGCGGTTTGTTTCCATCGGTGTGACTTGGGGTCATTGGTGGAACTCTTCACCGGGCTACGCCGATGGACCGATGCTTGTTAAAGGTGATCTTGATCTACGGTTGCGATGAGATTAATCCAACAACGCTTGTTTTATTCCGCGCTCAATTGTGGTGAGTACTGACGAAATCTTGTGAAGCAAGCGGAATTGCCTGAGCGGTTGACACTTGGCGGCTTGATCAACGGTGTTCGCTAGTCCCATGCCTCGTGTGGTGGGTCCCGAGTGACTCATGCGAGGTGTGTCAGCTTTGAACATGTGTCGTTGTTTCGGGGAAACTTATTGGGAATATTGTGGATGATTTTTGGATTCCCCGAAATTTCACTAGCGGTGTACACGTGTCTTGGTGGGTCCTAGCAACGACAAGCAGTATATGCAGGGAAAATGCTCGGAGGTCGTTTGGTCGCCTGGGCAGTTTTCGACGGTTGGTCTACTGTGGAAGTTGAACTGAACCAACTGTTTGGTGCATTAGTCAAAGTGATGGACGAATAGCATTATGACACATGGCGCGATATTATTCGTTGATTTTACATTGCTGTTGTGAATCAACGTTGATTGGCCGAAAGCTTTATTCTTTGGTAGAAATTAATTGCGGGGTTGACAGAGTGCAGTTTTGGTATGTCTCTGTAATACAATTCAATGTTGGGTGGCTCGATGCATGCTGCAGGGTGGTGTTGCTAGAGAATGGTGGAAGCTTGTACGTAGGGTAATTAAATACCTTGATGATTGTTGGTTGGATAGGCAAGAGAGATGAGTTTGATCAAGATGTGAAATCTGATCGAGTAGAGTGTGTGTTCGAGCGGTATGCGGAGACCGTTGTAACCGTGAACACTGAGACACAGAACTGAGAAGATGTGAGCCTAAGAGGTCGTGAGGCTGTGTCGACCGAAAGGTTGGTTGTGTGTGCGGGCTGGTGAGATGAAATGAATCTTCATTGTATGTCGTGTGAGGACATTATAACAGTGCAAGGTTTCAGATCTATGTTGTTGCATGTATTCTCCAGATTGTAACATCCCCCAAACCGGGTAAACAAAATTTTTCTACTTTCACTAATAAGATACGAGGAAAGATATTCATAATGACAAAGTAAATAAACTTTTATTTTCATTTCATTCTAATGCAACATTTCATCATAAAAAAATAATTGAAACAACACATCATTATTCTCTTTTCCAAGTAAATAATAGAGTACGCATTTCATAATTACTTTTCTTTCAAATAAATACAAAGTAAGAATCTTACAAGTTTCAATCATAGCTCGGAAGCTTTTGAGAAAATAGGAATAAGATTGTCCAGGATCTTCCCTTTCAAACCTTGGTTCATCATAAGTCTTCTATGGAGGAGAAACATCACTCAGGTGCTTTTCCACCAACCACAGACTTATATTGCGGTCCCCCGCACGTTCACTATTAAGTAGACGGCCCTTCCTTCTACGAAGAGATTGGTTGGGTAACCCGTTCTGTATGACCAACTGAGCATAGTGTGTAATCCTACATAACTAAATCCTTGTGCCCTCACAATCTCAATCTAGCATGTAACCTGGACTACTGTGAACTGACAGTGTAATTCGTCTCACAGTCTAAGTGGATGTTAGGTATACTACACTACTTTGGCCAAAGTATTTCGGTAGTACTTTAACTGACGGTCATCTATCACTTGCACTAAGTCAAGTTCAGTTTGACTTAAGGTTGTCTTATCCTACGCGTAGGTTGAGTCCTTTCTGTGGGTAGTCAATCACCCTAGACTTCATACATCAACTACTTAATCAGGAATTGGAATACAGTCAACAAGGGTCCCTCTGGTAACTCCTAACACGGAATCCTTTATCCGTGGAGTACATAGCTTTCCCTAGTTAACCTATTTAACTTTAAAGCTTTAGACTACCTTGGTACTGGTTCCGCTCTCGACCTAGTATTAAATAACTAGTCCCTTTTTCCTTTATATTAAGGAGTTCAAGCAGTATTCAAGTAATACAATTCATAATATAACTTCTATTAAAAGGTATTCAAACATTTCCCTTTCATGCTATTCTTTAACAAGCTTTTCCTATGAATTTAAGCTATCTCTTTTCAATAAGCTCTTTTTACGAATTTAAGCTATTTCCAATATAACATGCTTTTACTATAAAATGAGCTATACCCAATTTAATAAGTCTTTTCTAATGGAATTGAGCTATTCCCAATTTAACATGCTTTCACTACAAAACAAGTTCTTTCATTCCAACAAATTTCCCTATGAATTTAGGCTATTTCATTTTAACATAATTCCTTGGAATAACAAAATCTTTCTAGCACTTTCCTTTCCTACTTCATAACATAATGCAAAGCATAATCTAAGCAAGTAAACTCATTTTAATTCAAATGACAAAAGTATTAAAAAGACATTTTCTCATGCCTGTTTTCTGGCTGTAGACAATTCCCGATAGCAGCTTCTTCTCCTCCTTTGTCAGAGTCACTCCTCACAAACAATGCTTATTCAGCAATGACACACTAAGGCTTTCAACCAATGCAGTATAGTAATGAAAGAGTATGATTATCTTATAATTGCTTCCACAACAATAAAAGACTGTTCACAAAATGCTTCAATGCTTATTCAACAATGACAGGAAATAGCTCTCACAATGCTGCTACAGAATTGTCAAATTATGGCTCTCAAACAAATGCAATGATAGATAGGAAATTCGTGAGAATACAGTAAAGACAAAATGTAGCTCTCACAAGAGAAAATTCGGAATTCCAAAAGTCTGTTTTGCTGAATGAACTGGGCGGCTATTTATAAAGCCCTCAGCCAAACAATTTCCACTCATGCAGGCATGCAAATTGACAGAACTACCATTTGAATATTTCAAACTAAAATGTGGCGAATTTTCCATACTTACTCAGCCTTTGAGAAGGTGATTCGACTTCCAGTGATTCAGAGAATTATTCAAACTTTCAAAGGAAATTGACACCTATAGACGTCTCCCAAAAATGGCGCATTTTATGAATAATGGCGGGTTATTCACAGATGAAAATGTCAATGAAATAAACGCAACCAACTGGCCCTATTTCTCCCACACATTTCCAACATGGTGGCACATTAGCAATCACGACCAGGTCCAAGGCATGAGAGATTTGCGGGGTTCATCTTCCACCATTTTCCATATTTCAGCCTTTGCATAGTTCGCGTTTTTCCTCATGGAGGAAACCCGTGATTTTCAAGTTTTTAAAAATGCTTTTGATTCAAATCTTTCAAAAGACTATAGTTTACCTTTTTAATTTCTCAAGGTATTTCCAACGTATTTTTTCCAATAGTCTATGGAAATCGAAAATACTTTTATTACCCATGGTAAATGCATTTTATTACCAAATGACTATATAAGTCAATTTTAATTATTTCCAAGGCAAAGTCATTTTAAAATATAAATTAAAATGTTATATATATATATTTTTTCATTATATTAAATACAACTTATTATAGTTTTTTTTACCTTATTTAAATATATGTATATATCTATATAATATTTAAATATTACTATAGATATATATGAATATATTTTATTATTGGTAAAACTATAATGATGTTTATATTAAATATAATATTAAATATATTTATAAACACATTCAACATTTACTTTTAAATATATATATACATATTTGTATTTAAATTATCCAAACACGTATATATACGTTTAACTGTAAATTCCAGGCATTATTATAACGTTATAGCAACATTATATATAACGTGTATATGTTTATAGGTGTGTCAGCCATGTATATGTATTTGTATGTATGACATGTCGATACATGTGTATGGCATAATAATTGCCCATCATACATATGTGTCGACATGTCATGCGTGTTGTTACATATATTTGAGTGGTATATGTATACGCATATACATCATGTTTATACCACTCTTATCAGTTCACATTTCACATTCAAGGTTCACATAACAGTAAGTCAGTCAACAAGTAACACCACTCACAAAGCATTAAGAAGTAATCAAAAACTCCTAAGCCTAAGGGTGACTTACTAAGACAACTCAATCTGACTCAGTTTCCAAAACCCTTAGTGAAGTGTGTGTATGCTCATATGATCAACTTTACCAGTTAGTCAACCAAGTTCCTCTCCCGAGTGATGTTTCCCCTCCACCTGGAGGAATAGTTCCTGTTCTTGCATCCATTGGCACAAAACCACGACAGTCACTTGCTCATAACATTTGTAGTATATATAAATCAAGTATAAAACAAAACTAATTATTCTCCTCTATGCATTGTTTTATCCAAGAATAACATCAATCAAGAATACAGAATGAGCCAATCATATCATGTAAAAAAAGATTCTCAAATTGATAACAAGGTTCAATCACATTCTATTCATTCAAATTTCTCCTTACAATCAGAATGCTCTAAGCATTACTAAAATAGTAACTATACAAATTCCGGGGTGTAACACAGATGAACAAGATGTAACTCCTGTAAAGGCCATGAGCCTAAGATTGTATTGTAACTCTGTTTGTTGTTGAATAATACAATGGCTCGATCTTTTGGAGGGTGGGGTTTTTTACCCAAAAGGGTTTTCCCCATGTAATTTTGTGCATTCATATGTTTGTCTTTCATGCTTATTGATTCTATAGTTTTGAATTTGTACATGGTTTTGAATCTGGCTTAGTCTGCATGTACTTTTCTCAGAAGGGTAAATGTGGGAAATCACTGTGCCTGTTTTCGCTTTGTGGCATAGTAGTTTGTGTCCTTTAGGTGATTTGAAGAAAATAAAGTCACTAAGGCATTGGTGTTCTTAGATGTTTCGTTCTAGGATGACCCCTGTTTTTTTCCAACACAAAAAGTTGGGGGACCAAAAAGTGGCCAACATTTTTTAAATTTTTTGAAAAGCCATCTTGCAAGCGCATTATAATGTGCTTGCATTACAACTTAGTGTGAATGAGCCTATAACGCGCTCATGTTATAACACGAGCATATGATGAGTTGTTATAAGAAAAAAAAAATCAAATTCATTTTCACATTGTCACATTTCCTCCATTTGGGGCCTACAAACCCTTCCAAGGCGTGCTCGTATTGTGGAGACCCCAAATTCATCAGTTTCTTCATCGAATCTTTTTTATTTCTTCGCTATAATTTCACCACATTGACATGAAGCTCAAAGGAGTAAGATTTTTTTTTTTTTTTTTTGTGAATTTGTTGTTAAATAGGTAGATTTAATATGTTTTTTATGTTAATTTCTTTAATTTTTCAGGAGTTGAAAATCCACCTGATTCTCCTCCTCAAAATCCTTCTCTTCATGAACAACCACACCAACAAAATCCTGATGAACAACCACAACAACAAACTCCTCCAACAATTCCTCAACATTGTCCTAGAACTCAACAAAATTTAGTGGGAGAAATTGAAAACAACAAAAAACAAATTGAATTAATTGCGAGGTTGAACGATCCTGTAAGTTCAACCTCGGAAAAAACCACGCTTGCAAATTCACTTCAAGCTATGTTAACACATGTAGATGCAATTAGCAAGCAATTAAATGGTTGGGCAGATAAGTGGTGGGAGTACAAAGATTTTTAGGCAGATAAACTATTCTACAAACAAGTAAAAAATGAATAAATTACAAAATATGTCTTGTGTTCACTATTCACTAATCCACGTACAAATCAGCCTCTTGAACTTACAAGAAAGAGGTTTCCTATCAATTGGTGCAACCACTAAGGGATAAAGGACAATTTTTGGAAAAGGTGGTGGATGGTTTTTGACCATCCTCCATGCAACAATAATGAGGTCCCCCAATATTTCTTGAGGAAACTCTACTGCAAGTTTTTCCTCAACAAAATCCCCAACTATTATGATATGCAAGACTTCTAGGGGAGAGGTAGTGGGTCGACATAGGATAGACCAGGTGCACGTCTTGATCCTCAGTGGCCAACGAGATGAGCACTCACTAGACCAGCTTATGAGCACATTGCTATCCCTTTCATTTTGAAGGAGAGTGTTGAGGTGGATACTCTACAATCTATTAGTTCTCTAACCCAGAGTATCATCAAGCGTGCAAGTCCTGCAGTACAGCGTGAGCCAAGAGAGACTTCAAGGGGTAGGGTTCCACCCCATATTTGTCAGGTTTGCGGGTCCACCTGTACATATGACCCCATAGATAGTCAGGAGGTTGGTGTGCAGGCTACGTCTATAGCTGACCAGTTGGTGATGACAAATGCCATGTTGAATGAGGCTTTTGACCTCGATACTTAGGTAAATGTTAGAATTTTTATTGAAATTAATTTATAAAATTCTATTTTTGAAATGCAAGATTAACTAATTTAGTTTAATGATTGTAATAAAATTTTAGGGTCATAGTGTTCATACTGTTTTCACTGGCCCTCCACCTCCTTTTTACTCCACGACATCTACTACCAAGATATGTAACTACTAAACAATTATAAATATTACATGTGAATAGCATTTTTATATGAATTGTATTCTAATATCTGATTTTGGATGTTGAATAGGTTAATATTGGAGATTTCATGGCAACACCTCCCAATGGTGGTGGAGTTCAAACCTTCACTCAGGTAATAGAATAAAGAGTTTAACTAATGAATTGAACTTAATAGATTTGTGTAGTTTATATTCATATCATTGATTACATTGCATTGCACATCTTTCAAACTCAAAGCATTACTTCACATTGCATAACTAATAACTAGATGTTGATAGATGACAAAATTTCAATTACAATATAGTTTTTTAGAAAGTCAACATAAGCAGTGATACAATTACTTCACATAGCATAACTAATAACTAGGAGCAACTGCCAATTTCATTTGCTTGTCATGGAATTTCATGAGACCACATTTTATTGAGGCATTTTTTTAAACAGTTCACTGCCTTCTCTATGCTATGGATGCTTGGAAAAAATACATCAAAGCATAATAGTAAGCAATAGCATAGACAAGGCAATGAGTTGTTTGAAAAAATGCCTCAAAGAAATGTGGTCTCATGGTGATTTCCATCACCATGGGACCACATTTCTTTGAGGCATTTTTTCAAACAGCTTGCTGCCTTGTCTATGCTACCACATTTTCCATACATGTCTACCAAAGCATTTTATCAAACAGTTCACTTCCTTGCTGCTATGGCTAAAAGCCTAAAAGAGGTGCTTTCCAACAAACTATGGATGCTTGGAAAAAATCTATCAAAGCATACTAGTGAGCAATAGCATAGACAAGGCAGTGAGTTTGAAAAAATCTCTCGAAGAAATGTGGTCTCATGGTGATGGAATGCCATTCCATCACCATAAGACCACATTTCTTTGAGGCATTTTTTCAAACAACTCGCTGCCTTAAGAATAGATAATCCTCTTTAATCAAATCAAATAATTTTAAGGTCTTGGATTTGATCCCCAAATCTAATCCCATCCTCCATCTTCATCCTTAGATCCTATTCTTCCAATCCCAAATTTCATTTATAACAAATCATCCTATTTTCCATCCTTGTCCAAAATCAATACCAATCTTTCTTCCAATCAATCCTCCATCATGTCTAACCATCTAATCTATCCTCTATCCAACCTAATCTATTCTAATCCAACTTCATCCATTCCAACCAACCCTAACCATATCGATGATGATGAGGATAACCTTTTTGACCAACCTAAATATAATCCCAATGATGAGGATAAGAGCATCATGGATCACCTTGAATCCATTTTTAATAGACATAATGCTCCAATTTTCCACCAATCCCCCATCCAAAGCTCCCCTCAAGTCCCATCCATATCATCCTCATCCACCACCACTAATTTTATCCTCACCTACTACTTCCATAATTATAAGGATGCCATGCTTAGATGTCTCCTTGGCATCGGTGCTAACTGCTAAGCTTCCATCCTCCCTACCTTCATCCAATCCCAATCCATATATTTCTTATCCTTCCCCTTCCTCTGACAATGAAAACCAAGCCTTTAGCCAAAATTCCCCTCCAAATCCTTTTCAAGGTACTCACCCTCATCCCCAATTTACCAATCCATGGAAGCTTCCACCTCTTATTCCACTTGTTCATATCCCACATCCTTAAAATCCACATCACCCCACTATTACCAAGCAAAATCATTCCATGTCTCTCATAATAACTTCCTCCAAGGACTATTTGCAAAGGTGGTTGTTTCCCCATGCAAAAATAAAGTGGTGCAATCTTCGCATATCATGCATCCACCTTCATCACCCCCACATCAAGATAAACCCTAATACCCTAAATCTTAAATGAATCCTCTATCAATCCATCTATCCAAGTTGAAGAGTATATAAAACCTTCCTCCACACCATCCATATCAAATGAATTGTGTCCATCTCCTAATCCAAAGCATGCTAACATAGATTCCCCTCCATATAAAGATCAAGGAAACCCTTCTCCTCCATCATATGGTCCCATTCCATCTCACGATCCCATTTCCAATCAAGAACAACATATCCCTTCCATCTCATCTAATGATATCTTTCCATCTCAAGAGAATGATATCTCTTCATCCCCCTCTCACAATCCCCTCTCCCCCACTTCATCTAATGACATCCTTCTATGTCCAAATCAAAGTACCTCTTCCACTCCATTGTATGACCGCTCTTGAAATATGGTCTCAAAGTACACCTTCCACCTCTTATAATGATCATCTTTCCCTCATAATCAAAGCACCCCTCCCTTTCCATGTCATGATCCCCCTCCATCTCATAACCAAGACCACACGATACTATCCACCCCATCCTAGCATAATAGCATAGAGAAGGCAATGAAGTGTTTGAAAAAAATACCTCAAAGAAATGTAGTCTCATGGTGATGGAATGACATGAAAAATAAATTTTTCATGGCATTACATCACCATGAGACCCCATTTCTTTGAGGCATTTTTTCAAACAGTTTACTGCCTTCTCTATGCTACCACATTTTTCATACATGTCTACCAAATCATTTTATCAAATAGTTCACTGCCTTGCTGCTATGGATAAAAGCCTAAAATAGGTGCTTTTGAACAAGCTATGGATAGGGAAAATAGTAAGTATAATAGTAAGAAATATATAGTTCAATAAGTACTCAAAATTTTGTTGATTATCTCATACATTATAAGCCATGACCCGCATCACTATTCTAGTTTTCGTGATTGAATAATTTGTTGTTTTATTTTCAGATGATGGAAGTAGAAAACCCTCCCGATGTTGATAGGGAAATAGACTCTGGTGTATCTTCTGCAATAGACAACTCAATGGCTCTCACGGGGGTATGAAGAAAATTAGTAAATTTCAAATTACATTTGTTGTTATAGTTGTTTATTATTGAAAAATTAAATGATTATTGATTCGTAGTTTAATTTATATTTGGATGGTCTCTATAGGACTTTGGCACGCCAGACCCTAAGCATGTGGATCTTCCGCTTGAGGAGAGAGATCGTTTGGTGGTTGTAAGTGATTATTTTTCTAAATATATCATTTTTTTATAATGTAATTTCTATATATTAATGCCTTTACTTGTTATTGTAACAATCGAAGCTTGATTTGGAACTAAATAGGAGGAGCAACCCTCGAATTCAAAGTAAACGAGTGTCATATGCATTACCATCCACCCGACCAACAAAGGCCACCTGTCTATTTCCTCCACCTGGAGGGAAATGACTTTTGATTGGAGTCCTTTGTTGTATGCCTAAATGGCATTTTTGGACATATTTTGTATTGCATATACTTGGCATTGTATGCCTATATGGAATTCTTGTAAGCCTATATGGTATATGGTTATTTTGTATATATTTTATACTTATATCAACATATATTGATGTATTCCTACATGGCTATTTGGTTAATACAAATCTTTTTTATTAATGGTGTCCATATTTGCATTATAAATCCACGCTTCAATAGATATTTGTAGATGTCTTACTTCAAATATTTAAAATCCAAGTGTTTTACATGCACTCTTCTTTTCTATAATTGTAAATATATAATAAAGTTTGAACATTATTCTCCTGTAAGATTATTGAACATTAAATCAATCATATGAATATAGTAATGTTTCATGCTTCATGCTTCATGTGTATGGTTCATGATTTATATCATTGAGGAAGACATCTACCATTCCACGTGTATGCTTCATGCTACCATTCGCTTGTATTCTTCATGCTTCATGTATTACGTAGATAAAGAAAACATCATAAAACTATTGACAAAAGAAAATAGAAAGTAACAACTAAGTCTCAAAAACAAAAACTCAAGGCATGCAAGTATTATTAAAGATCATAATGGCATTGGATTATTGGAGATTAAGAGACCATGAATCAACCTTCCCAATAGAAAACTTCATAGATAATCATCCTATTTCTAAACATGAATTCAAACCCAATAATTAGAAGAATGCAACTTTAAAAGTTAAAATTGCATGCTTACAATAGTCAATAAACAACTTCAAGAGACGTGCATGACATATACAAAACCAACTGAAAGTTAAAGAATTGTCTTTTCCCCGAGCATATCTGAAAAGGTGCAAATAAATCAATTTTGGTTCTCACGAATAGTGATGATATGAATTTGGTTGTGACTTTTCAAAGGAGAAACGTTGTGACCCTTCAAATAGGAAAGACTACAAACCTTTTATAATAAAGCGTGGTGACCATGCCTAGCATAGATGTGCCCACCTAGATGTGTTGTTGCTAATTGTTTGGCCCCATGAACACAAAAACAAAAAGTAGCCTACCTTGCAACTTTACACTACATGCAATTGACCAGTTTTCTATCAACTAAAATATGTTCACCACGGGAAAACGACTTGGAGCTATCAAAAATCAAGAGAGGTTTATGTAGAGGGTCCCTATGTGATCTCGACCTCAGACAAATTTTTTCCAAGTTCCACGATTTTTGAGTAATTGTTCGTCAAAGTTTTCTGCCCTTTTGCACATTGGTCTCTTAAGAGACTTCACCAGTAGAATGTGGCTCAAACTGTTTCAACGTGTTTGGGTGCAAAAGAGTACCTTGCCTGGCATAAACCCACCCATATGAACATGTTGGAATAGTCGATTTGATCGTATGATGAACAAAACAAAGTTTACACCACTTTCCAACTTTGCACTACATGTAACTGACTCATTTTTCATCAACTAAAATCTGTTCACCATGGGAAAATGACTTGGAGCTATCTAGAACTGAGAGAGGTTGTTGTAGAGGGTCCCTATGTGATCCTGTAACCTCAGATGGAATGTTTCCAAGTGCCATGATTTTTGATTAATTGCTTGTCGAAGTTTCTTTCCCCTTTGCACTTTGGTCTCTTAAGAGACTTCGCCAGTAGAATGTGGCTCAGTCTGTTTCAGCATGTTTGGAAGCAAAAGAGGACCTTTCATAATATAAAACCACCCATACGAATGTGTTGGAACAATCGGTTTGGTCGTATGAAAAATAGAACGAAAGTTACACCACTTTCCAACTTTACACTACATGCAACTGACCCATTTTCCTTCAACTAAAATTTGTTCACCATGGGAAAATGACTTGGAACTATCAAAAACTTAGAGAGGTTATTCTAGAGGGTCCCTACATGATCTTGTAACCTCAGACGGAATGTTTCCAAGTGCCACGGTTTTTGAGTAATCACTCATCTAATTTTTTTGCCCTGTCGCATTTTGGTCTCTTAAGAGACTTCACTGGTGGAATGTGGCTCAAACTGTTTTAGTGTGTTTGGGTGTGAAATAAGACTTTACCTAGCATAAACCCACCCATACAGACATATTGGAATAATCAATTCAGTCGTATGATGAATAGAACGAAAGTTACACCACTTTCCAACTTTACACTACATGCAACTAACCTGTTTTCCATCAACTGAAAAATTTTCACCATGGGAAAACAACTTGGAGCTATCAAAAACTGAGAGATTATTATAGAGGGTCCCTACATGATCTTGTAGCCTTAGACGAAATGTTTCCATGTGCCATAGTTTCCGAGTAATCTCTCATGCCCTTTTGCACTTCGGTCTCTTAAGAGACTTCATCGGTAGAATGTGGCTCAGACTGTTTCAGCATGTTTGGGTGTGAAAGAGGGCATTTCCTAGCATAAACCCACCCATACAAACATGTTTAAATAGTCAGTTCAGTTGTATGATGAACAAAATGAAAGTTACACCACTTTCCAACTTGTCACTACATGCAACTAACCCGTTTTCCATCAACTGAAATCTATTCACCATGGGAAAACGACTTCGAGATATCAAAAACACAGAGGGATTATTGTAGAGAGACCCTATGTGATCTCATAGCCTTAGAAAAAATGTTTCCAAGTGTCACGATTTCTGAGTAATCGCTCGTCGAAGTTTGTTGTCATTTTGCAGTTTGATCTCTTAAGATACTTTGCTGGTAGAATTTGGCTCAGACTATTTCGATGTGTTTGGGTGAAAAAAAAGGACCTTTCCTAGCATAAACCCACGCATATGGACGTGCTAGAATAGTCAGTTTGGTCGTATGATGAACAAAACAAAAGTTACACCACTTTCCAACTTTACACTACATGCAACTAACCTGTTTTCCATCAACTGAAATCTATTCACCATGAGAAAAAAAATTGGAGCTATCAAAAACCGAGAGAGGTTATTGTAGATGGGCCCTACATGATCTCGTAGCCTCAGACAGAATGTTTCCAAGTGCCACGGTTTCTAAGTAATCGCTCATCAAAGTTTTCTGCCCTTTTGTAGTTTGGTCTCTTAAGAGACTTTGTTGGTAGAATGTGGCTCGAACCGTTTCAATGTGTTTGGGTGTGAAAGAGGACCTTCCATAGCATAAAACCACCCATACGAACCTGTTGGAACAATCGGTTTGGTCGTATAACGAACAACACGAAAGTTACACCACTTTCCAACTTTACACTACATGCAACTGACCTATTTTCCATCAATTGAAATCTATTCACCACTGGAAAACAAATTGGATCTATCAAAAACTGAGATATTTTATTGTAGAGGGGCTCTACATGATCTCATAGCCTCAAACAGAATGTTTCCAAGTGCCACGGTTTCTAAGTACTCGCTCATCAAAGTTTTCTTCCCTTTTGCACTTTGGTCTATTAAGAGACTTTGCCGATAGAACGTGGCTCAGACTATTTTGGTGTGTTTGGGTGTGAAAGAGGACCTTGACTAGCATAAACCCACCCATATGGATGTGTTGGAACAATTGGTTCAGTTGTATGACGAATAGAGAAGAATCTACACACACACCTTCATCAACTTCTCGAGAGCAGGAAGAATCTCTTCATTGAATACATTATGTATCTCATTCAATTTGGTTTGCTTATTTTTCAAGTGTTTCTAGAGCAGACTAACGTCCTTTTCGTTGAGGATAAAATCTTCTTCCTGTCTTTTAATTCCTTTTCTAAGTGGTTAATTTTAGTCTTTAGTTGTTTTGCTTCAATTTCAACACTTCCAACTATTGCCTTTGCATCTGCAACTATTGTTATCATCTTTGGAATTGTCTTTTTTATTATAGAATGCAAATGTTTCTTTTAACAAGTTCTTTACAGAACTTCTCTACCTTTATAGATAAGACTTCCAAGTGTCCACAACACCAATTCTCCTTTCTTCACTTACATTTCATATTGCTTCTTCCTTATCATCTATTTCCAATTGTGTTTTCTCCATGAAAGTCTTAAGTTTAAGAATCTTTGACTTCATTTGTTCATTTGTCAATCTACCCATAAAGGTTGGAATGATTGCATGATATGCCCAAAATGGAAAATTTATGGAAAATGTGGTAGCATAGACAAGGCAATGAGATGTTTGAAAAAATGCCTCAAAGAAATGTGGTCTCATTCCATCACCATGAGACCACATTTCTTTGAGGCATTTTTTCAAACATCTCATTGCCTTGTCTATGCTTTTGCTTACTATTATGCTTTGATAGATTTTTTCCATGCATCCATAGTTTGGTCAAAAGCACATGTTTTGTGCTTTTAGCCATAGCAGCAAGGGGACCTTGGAATGGGGTATGGAATCTATCAAAACATAAAAGGGGGGATTTTCATGAGTGCTATGATTACAATTTCCTTATTAGACACATGACAAATGTGGATGCATAGACAAGGCACATGAACTATTTGACAAAATGCCTCAATGAGAGATGTCCTTGTGGTCAATGTGGATGCATTGACAAGGTAGTGAGCATTGAAAGAAAAAATTACTCAAAGAAATGGGGTCTCATGGTGAGGTATCACCATGAGACCTCATTTCTTTGAGTAATTTTTTCTTATGCATCCACATTGACAAGGTATTGAGCTCACTACCTTGCCAATGCTACCACATTGACAAGGTAGTGACATGTTTGAAAAAATGCCTCAAATAAATGGGGTCTCATGGTGATATACATCACCATGACACCCGACATCCCATTTCTTTGAGGCATTTTTTCAAACAGCTCACTACCTTGTCATTGCTAACTTGTAGGAAAACTAATAAAAGGACAATATGAGAACAATATAGTCAAAGTTAGAGTTTAGATTTTTAATGTAAAACAAGGCATTTACACATTACCAAATTTAGGACATTAATTAAAATGGTATAAAATGTAAGAGGAAAGGGCACAAACATACATTTTTTAAGAGATCAATCAAACTGATTTTTTAAAGGATGTATTGCTAGTGGTTAATCATTGAGTAAAAATATTCATTCTCACAAAGGTATGCCGAAATCAATAGGATGAATGATAGAATGAGGTGATGAATAAAAAATCAATTATTGAAAATTGACTACTTAATCAAGTAGACCAACTTCTATTGAGTCAAATAATGAACTCACAACCAATGAATTAATAGAAAAGTCGCCTATCTATAAGTGGGGTTAGAAGGAATGTTGTTTGAAACATTGAATAGAAGGTAGTGAGCTATTTGAAAAAATGCCTCTAAGAAATGGGCTCTCATGGTGATGTATTGAGGCATTTTTTCTTACAATGCTCACTACCTTGTCAATGTGGTAGCAATGACAAGGTAGTGAGTTGTTATGTACATCACCAAGAGACCCCATTTCTTTGAGGCATTTTTTCAAATAGCTCGCTACCTTGTCATTGCTACCGCATTGATAATGTAGTGAGCTTGTCAATGATCACTACCTTGTCTATGCTACGCATTGAACCAAAACATATAATCTGTCCAATAGTCATATGTAAACTTGGAACCAAAACATATGTAAACTTGAAACATAGAAATGAAAGGTCTAACTATCAACTAATCTTGATGTGCATACTTAGAAATTTTAATACAAATTAATGTGCATACTTACAAATTAATAAGAACCAATGTGCATACTTACAAATTAATCCAATGAACCATTCGGGTCTTCTCTACTCTTTATTGTGTCAAGTATTGTCTTATGGTCAGACTCACGCACCGTCCACAAGGTCTTGTTCAAAGATCTACCCCCATATTTGATCAAATGAACATTGGATTCCACGATAAGGTTCGAGTAATGAAGAATCTTCCGATGTGTTTCAAAGTCCTAAAACAACCAAACATTAACACTCTTATGTGGGTACCTTCTAAACCATGTTCTAGTAACAACCAATGAGCCTGTAGGGTATTTGATGTTTTCTCCATATGTAACTGGGGCCTCCAATTTATTTTTGGCCTCGACACAACAACACAAGTAATAATACATTCCCTCTTCATTGTCTTCATCTACAATAACTACATAAACATGCCCTACATTGATATGTGCAACAAATTAGATGAAATTAATCAACATTACAAATACACTAAAAAGTAAGATAACAATAAGAATTTCAAAAACTATGCAAGTAGATATATTACCTGGTTGAACTAGATCTGATATGTGGTCAAAGTCAACCGATGATTCCATCTATGTCAATTCCAATGCTATTGAGGGCTGATGCGTGTGAAGTGGGCTAAGATAACTTAACCACCATTCATCAACCCACTCCTTTGACTCGCACTCATTCCAGGCTTGAATTGTACATGAAGAACAAAAGCATGTCATCTTTTGTGTATGGATACTCCATGAACCTACATACCATCTCTCTCTCTCTCCCTCCCTCTCAGGTCTCTCCCTCCCACACCCTCTCCCTCTCTCAGAGGTTAGTCTCTCCCTCTCTCTCTCTCTCTCCCACTCCCTCCCCTCTCTCTCTCTAGTCTCTCCCTCCCACCCTACCTAGACAACTCTCTCTCTCCCTATCTCTCAAGTCTCTCCCTCTTACCCCCCTCTCTCTCTCTCTCAGGTCTCTCCCTCTGACACCCTACCTAGATAACACACTCTCTCTCTCTTCCACCCTAAGTAGATAAGTCCCTCTCACTCCAACCCCCTCTCTCTCAAGTCTCTCTCACTCCCTTTATCTCTCTCCCACTCCCTCTCTCTCAATTCTCTCCCTCCCACCCCCTCTCTCTCTCTCTCCCACCCTACCTAGATAAGTCCCTCTCACTCCAAACCCCTCTCTCCCACTCCCTCTATCTCTCTCTCACTCTCTCTTAGATTTCTCCATCCCATACCCTCTCCCTCTTTCAGGTCTCTCTCTCACACTCCCTCTCTCTCTCCCTCTATCTCAAGTCTCTCCCTCCCACACCCTCTCCCTATTTCAGGTCTCTCTCTCTCCAACCCCCTCTCTCCCACTACCTCTCTCTCTCCCTCTCTCTTAAGTCTCTCCCTTCCACCCCCTCTCCCTCTCTCAGGTCTCTCTCTCTCTCACTCCCTTTATCTCTCACTCCCTCTCTCTCACTCCCTTTATCTCCCACTCCCTCTCTCTCCCTCTCTCACCCTCTCTCTCAAGTCTCTCCCATCCACCCATCCCCCCCTCTCTCTCAGGTCTCTCCCTAAGGCACGCTACCTACATAGCTAGATAAATCTCTCTCTGGTCTCTCCCTCCCATCGCCTCTCCTCTCTCAAGTCCCACCACCTCTCTCTCTCTCTCCCACTCCCTCTCTCTCCCTATCTCTTAGGTCTCTCCCTTTGACACCCTACCTAGGTAACTCTCTCTCTCCCCTCTCTCTATCCCTCTTACTCCAACCCCCTCTCTCCCACTCCCTCTCTCTCGCACTCCCTCTCTCTCTATCTCTCAAGTCTCTCCCTCTGGTACCCTACCTAGATAAATCTCTCTTTCTCTCCCCCCGCTCTCCCTCTCTCCCTCTCTCTTAGGTCTCTCTCTCCCACCACCACCCCTCTCTCTCCCTCTATCCCTCCCACCCTACCTAGATAAGTCCCTCTCACTCCAACCCCTTCTCTCCCACTCCCCCTCTCTCAGGTCTCTACCTCCCTCTCTCCCTCCCACCCTACCTAGATATCTCTCTCTCTCTCTCTCTCTCTCTCTCTCTTAAAATTCTCCCTCCATCTAAATACATAAATACATACAAGCAGACATACATACATATAGGCATACATACATACATACTTACATACATACAAGCATACATACATATGTACATACAATCTTACATACATACATTGATACATACATACATAGATATACATACACTGATACATACATACATACATACATACAAATATATATACATACATTTAATAGATTAGCCTTTAACACAAAGCAAGACATAACATGAGCGTGTTATAAAGCGCTCGCGTTATGTCTTGCTTAGGCAACTCTTGAGCACAAACGCAAAAAATATGTCAAGCACGAAATAACGCAAGCACGTTATAACGCATTCGCGTTATTTCTTGCTTTGGGAATCCCCAAGCCTTAGGCTTGGTATTTGCTTTGGACTACCAACCCAAAGGCTTGGAGTGCCTTCCCAACATCCAAAGACGTGTTTTTGCATATTCTACAAGATTTCACATAATCGTGTATGTGCTAACCGTCAGGTTTGCACGTGTTTCAAAGTCAAACAAATTGAACTCCTGGGTATTGTTAGGCTCTCTCTTAGCTATTTAATGATGTAATCTTTTTCACATTTTGACAATATTAAGTCTTTCATCTTTAATTTATTTTGTTTGTGTGTACATTTTTTGGCAAAAACCATTGTTTGGTATTTTTTTGTTATAAATTAACCGTCCATTCAAATTTCAAATAAATTACATTTTTAGAAACTAGACTCCATTTTACACATATTAAAAAATAATTGATTTTCAATTAGTTTTCAAAATTTATAGGGGTAGCACGGCCAAAATTTTGTTTTTTAGAATGTTTCCACTTTGAAAATTAGTAAAAAACCAAATATTCATAAAAAAATTATCAGAAAAATCGAGCATAAACTACATGTTAGCTAATTTCTCACCGAAGCGATTTTAAAAATACCAAAAAAAATTTCACCTTTTGAAGGAGCCACAAAAGTTGCTATGTTATATTTTTTTGACAAAAACAACACCAATTTTTGTGGCTCCCTCTTTTGAGCTCCTTAATCTCTACCATTTAAAAAAAAAAATAGTAGTTTAGAAAGTAGACTCGGAATACTACGATCCTTGTTTTTGTTGCATCTAAATTTTTTGAGTGTAACTATCCTCAATTTTACATCCAAGGTCAATATTTCCTGATTTCAGAGAAAAAAAAAAAAAAAGTGGCCACTTAAGACCCCTTTTTGGCCCCCCATCTTTCTGCACTTACCCAGTGGAGAATTTGATTTTGATTTTGATTTTTGGCCTCATACAATTTTAAGTCGATCCCAAGCGTCTTTTGCAGTGGTGGTTGTTCTAATATGAGGTTGTAGCTCATCAAATACTCCAAATAGAATGATCAATTTGGCCTTTTGATTGACCTTGTCAAACCTAATTTGGTCTACACTAGCATTTACAGTTATGATGATGTTCTCAGAGACTATATCCCAAAGGTCCTCAAACTCAAGTTGAATTTGTACTTTTGTTTCAAACAGTATAATTATTTCCTCTCAAAAGTTGAGTCGGAAAGCATGATTTTAGGTTGCATTATTAGCCATTTCTAGAGTTTTTCCTTATAACTATCTAATGTTCTCAAAATTACTAATGACTTTCTTGGAAAAAAAAACTCCCAAATTCAAAAAAATTCAATTAACAATTCATAACTATATTATTTTTTGCAAAAAACATATGTCAAGGAGGGCATAAAAAATTGCACCTTTCATGCATTGCTTTATCGTCATTCACCTCTTCTTCTGCAGATGTATTCAAATTGTCATTGATAGGACATCACACTTTCAATGCTTCACTTTGCCTCTTTTAGACTACTTCCAATCTCATGTTGCATCAATGCTTTTATAGATTGCAACATAGTTTGTAGATTTATCAAGCCTTTCTCAGCATCTACATCTTGTGTTGCCTCTGCAATTAACCAAAATATTGTTGAATGTAATTTTGGACGCCTCATCATAGTTGGACGTTGTTACAGGGAGAAGCCTCTAAAGATTCCAACGCTTCTTTATTTCTGTCAGATGCCTTCTTCAATTTATCCGTACGTCCAACTTATATTTGCATATTTCACCACTCGATTCTATACAAGCAACCGAATAAACGACTATACAATTAGTTAGATTAATTAATGATGTAATAAAATAAACTAACAATATTAAGGCTTATTGCAATTTATGCAAATTGATTTTTCGAGTAAAATACTAAAGTCTGAAGTATAATATTGAGCAATGAATGTTGTGTAACATTAATGTATTTGGAGTTTGGAGTATAATATTAGGTCGTTGATGTTGTTGTGTAATCATTAATATCATTTCGGATTTTAATATGTTTGGATTTTGAAATAGTTAAGCTGAATATTAAATAGCTAAACATATTTATCTTAATATTTAACCAAGGGCATTACAGTTGTATTAGAGCATATCATTTGAATTATATATTTGTAGGGATTCAAAATAATGTTAGCATTAATATATGTTGGGAATATTACGCATACATCCATCCTTGCACTAGTTTCAGCCTTTGAACTAATATTCTATTTGTGGTTGAATGTGCTCAACATGGGAAAACTCCAATTCTCATCCCTAATAATGAATCTTGTGATATTAATAAAAGAAAAAAAATAGAAGGATTTTTGGTCATCTATTCTTTAAAATACTTGGCTTTTGCTTAGGTCTAGTTTCATTAGAAAATTGCATTCAAATTCTCATACTTCTACAAAATACCTGTAACCTCTAAGCTCGTTGAAATCATAACTTTGTTAGCTAGGGTTTCTTGTGTCTGCAATCATTCTTGGCCCCTCTTGCGTCATACCGCGCCTAAGGTGCAAGATTTTCTCATTTACTGTGTGTACGACCACATTTACTGCGGTTTTCTTGGTTTTATTATGCCTTCAATTGGCTCTAACCCAACAATTCTTGCTGGTGTTGGCGGTTCGACGACTTTGCTCAATGGCTCCCCCTCCGAACAAGCATCCCCAGAAATTTGTTCTAAAAATATTCCACGAGGTAAGTCTTTTGACTCCCCGACTGATGTGGTTTTACCCTTTATGCATGTCAATGGTTAGAGCAACATACTTTTGTTGGTTATTTTGTTGGTAGGACTCCCCCTGAAAGTGTGCTTAAAGAGTGGGTTCAAATGTCTTAGGTCCCTCAGGGGGTCCGCCTTGATATGGTCCAAAATTTGACTAAAGACTTTTTTCTTTTTCGCTTCGCGAAGGTCAGTCATGTTCAGGAAATCCTAAACCATGGTCCTTGGTATGTTCGGTCCTCTTTGTTGGTTTTCTAGTCATGGACCCAGGACTTCATTGTCGCAGATGACACCAAGTTGTGGGTCCCAATCTAGATTGAGTTTCCTAGCTTGTCGTTGCCCTATGTGCAATTCTTGCAGCATATTGCTTCCTCTCTAGGGAGGATATTTGTGTCGAACTAGATAGGTTCTTTCAAGCTCACCCTCAAAAGTGAGTATGTGTCGAAGTGGACCTTTCACAAGATTTGAAAGAGTCCATTGATATTCAAATTGGCTCTTTTCGGCATACCCAGAAGGTTACTTATTTTAATATGTCGAATACTTGTTATAGATGTCAGTCTGTTAACCACAAGATTAATGATTGCCCTCTAGCAGTCCCCTGTACTCCCTCGTTGCCATGGGATGTTGATAAGCCCCGTCAGGCAAAAGGTGTTGCTGCCAAACCAAAGGAAAAATGGACAACAGTTACCAATTGAAAAAACAAGTCCAATACCTCTGGGACAGTTTCCAAAACCCCTAAGCCAATGAAAAAAGTGTCAAACCCTTCTGCGAAGGGGAAGGAAGCCCAGATAGGCTCGAATAACACTTTCGTGCGGCCAAGGCCTAAGGCTACACCCCAGCCTGCCTCAGTTATGATAGCATAGCCAACTGAGTCTCCTCCTGTGACGAGAGTTCATAGGAGGTCTAGAAGTCCTTCTTGACCTCTGGAAGGAGTTTATGTGCGGGAGAAATAGAGACATTCATCTCCAACTATTCAAATTGGTTCAGTCCCACCAGAATTTTTACATAATCGCTTGTCCACTCTGCATGAGGAGTCGAACTCCGATGATATGGAGGAGTTTCATTCATGAATTTCCTCTCATGGAATTTTCGAGGTCTAATAGACCTATCTAGGAAGTATTTTGATAGGGATACTCTTCAGAAGTATGCCGGTATTGATGCTCTGTGTCTTCAAGAAGTGAAAGTTGTTGGTTTTTTGTTTTCTTCGGCTTGTCGTTCCATTTGGCTAGCCAGTAAAATGTATTGTATTGATCATGAGGCTAGATGTGGTGGAGCGGTCACCCTCTTATCCCCACGGTGGCACACTTATGTGGTTGATCATGGTTCTCACCCCACACACCGGCTCATTTGGATTCTTCTTAACATTGATAATTATTTCTTTGGGATTATTAATGTTTATGCCTCGAATGATGTTGTTGAAAGATCTCTTCTCTGGCAATGGATTGTTGATTCACCGTTAGTTACAACTTGGCTGCTTTGTAGGGATTTCAATATGGTTGAGGTGGCGTACGACAAAGATGGTACTCTGCCATTTTGGTGGGCAACTGGTGAAAGAGCGACATGGTACTACATGCGTAATAAATTGGGTCTTTTCGATCCCAATATTGACCGCCACCACTCTCATTCTCTCTGGCACACTTGGTGAAATTATCGAGCTGGATCTAATAGGATATTTAAATGCCTTGATTGGGCTATGATCTTGGCTCAATCTTTTTTCTCGTTTGCCAGCTCTTCGCCACTTCCAATAAGGTCGTTAGTGAATGTGACATTGTCAGACCACTATCCCATTACATTCTAAATTGAATGGGAATTAAAGCAGCCTCGTGCAAGCAGGACCCAGTTCTTTTTGAACACTTCCTTGCTAAGTCACCAACCCATGCTAGCCCACATCTGTATCGTTTGGAATTTGGAATGCAGGCCACCTCACAATACAGGTTGGATTGTTTGGTGGAATGATGTCGTCACTCACACCGCGAGGTTTCTCTGCATTTATGGGCGCCAACTGGCCATCTTTCGTAGAAGGTCTTATGAAGCAACCACATCTGACCTCCATACTCCCACTGAGGCCTTAGCAACCAACCCCTTTTCCCCTTCTCTGCAAGTCAGGGTTGCGGAATTAAGGCATAAAAAATAAGTTGCTGACAACTATGCTGCCAGAGGAGCACAAATCAAGGCCAGACTTCAATAGCTTAAAATTGGAGATCGTGCCTCCAAAGAATTCTTCATGGCTCTTTGAGCCAAGCACTCATCCCTTGATATCATCGGGATTAAAGAAGGCAATGATGTGCTTTCTAAATTGCTTGACATTCTCCAGGCTTTTGTTAGGCATTATGAGCAGGTTTTCACAGCTCAAGAGTACACTCCGGAGTGGCATCAAGCACTTCAAAATTGTCTTGTTGTTGTGCCAAATAGGCTCTCCTCAGCCCAAAAAGCCTTATGTGAGCAATTGCTGACAATTGAAGATCTTAAAGAAGTTCTCAACACTATGGCCGATGATAAGGCCCCAAGCATTGATGGTTTCCCATGTGAATTTTACAAAGCCCTTTGAGATTGTGTTGGGAAAGACTGCATAAGGTTTACCTTAAAGCTTTTCATTCTAAAACTTTAGGAAATCTTATTAATAAGGGCAATATTAAATCCATACCTAATTGGTGATCCCGAGGATATCTATAACTGGAGGCCCATCATGCTCCTCAATGTCTTACAAAATCATTGCCAAAGCCCTTGCCTTGAAAATCTGCCATCTTTTGCCTCAAATTGTGCACCCAAAGCAAATTGGATTCATTAAGTCTAGGTTCATCTTAGACAGCATTATTGTTGTCTAGGAAGGTATGGAACGGACAAGATGCTCCAATCAAAAAGCTATCTTTATTAAAATTGATTTTGCTAAAGCTTATGATCTCATTGAATGGCCTTTCATACTTGCCAAGTTGTCTGCCTTGGGTTTTGGTCCTCAATTCATACAGGTTGTGCAAATGTTGTTCTATGACGCCTTCACTTGCATCACCATTAATGATCGTCAGTCCCCTTCCTTTGGTTTGTTTCATTCTATTTGTCAGGGTTGCCCGCTTGCCCCCTCACTATATGTGCTTGTTGTTGAGAGGTTTGGGTATTTGTTGGCTCATGTTTCCTAGAGGCGGGTTCGTGGCATTTCTTTGCCTAATTCGTCAACCCAGACGATCAATGGCCACTTCGTTGATGATTCTTTTCTCTCTTTTGGAAAAGGAAAATAATGTCAAAGTTGTTCTTGATTGCCTTGAGACTTTATGTCTGGCCTTCGATTCCGTCATCCAGTGGCACAAAACCTTGTGCTACAAACAGTCTATTCTCCCCAGTCCTCACTAGATTCAGCATTATGGCTGGAAGTGGATTGCTTGTGGTGAAATCTTTTGATTTCTAGGCATTCCTTTTGCCTTTCAAGCTTCTTTCGTTGATCTCTGGCAAGCAGTTCTTTCTCGGATTGAGCAGAAACTTGCTTTCTAGATAACCAAGCCACTTTCTCTAGCTGGTAAATTCCAGATTTGTTTTAAGGTGCTAGCAACAACTCATGTGTATTATTCTTCCTATTGGGCCCCTTCGAAGGCCTCATATGCTAAACTTGAAAAGATGTTGATTTTTTATGGGCCTCTTCTGAGACTCACCGAGGGTTTCACCACGTTGCCTATGAGTTTTGCTACCTAACCAGAGACTCTGGAGGGCTTGGCCTTCTCTCCACTCAACAACAAGGGATTGCTCTTTGTGTCAAGTGGATTATTAGAGCGCTCACTGGTGATGAGGCCTAAAAAATACTCCTCAAGCATTGTATTCAATCCGGCTTTCCTGTGTGCAGACCTTCTTGGAAGGGTATTGGCTTTCAAAGCCTCCTGGTAATGAGGGAACCAGTCCAGATTGTGGGAACTTTCGTCGCCAAGAGCATTTGGAGAGCCTGGTAGGCAATTAAGCCCTGGCTCCACTAGTTTGGCTCTGGCTCTGGCTTTCATGATGGGCTCTTCCTATGATTGACAATTTGAACTAGAAATGGCATCTCCAGTCTTTAGTGTCTCTTTGGCGTAAAAGATTTTCTACTATTTGGTGTGCAAGTGTTGAGCCAAAATTCACCCACTTTGCTTGGTGTATTATTTTCCAAGGCTTACCTGTGGGGTCTCGACTTGTCCACTTGGGGGTTCAGGACCCTCGTTGCCCTTTTTGTGGGCACGCTGAGTCTTTTAAGCACCTCTTCTGGTTTTGTACTAGAGCTCAGCAACTATGAAATTGGATTCATGACTTCTTTCGATCGTTTAGGCCAAAGCCTTTTTCCTGGCATATGGTTTTGTTGGGTGATTCTCCTAGGCTTCCCACTAAGTATACCCAAATTTGGCACACTTTAAGGGTGGAAATCCTCTTTAGTATTTGGAAAGACAGAAATGTTTGCATATTTGCTCATAACTAGATTGAAAAATTTGTTTCTATATATTCTAAAGCGATGATTTGCTCTAATGTTCTTTTGTAGATTCAAGTGCAAACAAACAAAATTGCTCTTGAAGTTGCTCACCTTCAGGAGCTCTTGGACCACTGGGGCAATGCCCCTTGCACTGTGGTGTGTGTGCCTCCCTCGCCCACTTCTTCCCGGGGCCAATCGCCTTCACGGGGCCGGCGACGAGGTGGTTTTGCCAAGGACTCTCACCCCCACTCTCAGGCTCCTCTTCGGCATGGCTCTTGCCCTCCTTAGCAGTCGCCTTCTCCTCTGCGGGCTACTTGGGGTGGCCTTTTGAAGGGACGACGAGGGGCGGCGTTGGCACTTCTGGGTGGCCTTCGAGTAATGCTCCTGGTGGCAATTCTGGTTGGCCGAATACTACTAAATGGTTTCCGCAGTTGGATTTAACAATCTCACCTTGTTGGGAGGACAAAGATAAAGTAAAAGATGACGACGATCGGGCTCCCCATGACATCACTCCAAACCCCGATGATGTATGGGTGAAGAAATTGGATGACAGGGACCCTCCGCCCTCTTTTGGCACTGCTATGGCCACTTGACAACCTTTTTTTTTATTGTGTTTGTAATTTTTCTTGCTTTCTAAGCTCGGCCCCTTTAACTCTGGACTTTTGGGCTCTAGACTTCTGGGCTCTACCCATGTGACTCTCGAGGTGTGCCTTTCTACCACCCATATTTTGTGTGAATATGTATTTATATCTTTAATTTTAATATGATAAATGCCTATTCATAAAAAAAAAAATTATATCTAATATGAAAAGGGAGAAAAGAAGTTTGTTTTCTTGATTTTCATGTTTGGATTTATCTTTTTACCATAGAACAATATTTCTTCCATGCATATAGTCACGAAACACAAAGGCACAAATGTATTTCTTTTATTTTTAAATCATTTCAGCAGCTGGAAAATTTGAGATTAATTTATTTGAACATCAAAAATATATAGAATATACACAAAAAATTGGTAGCTTAGTTTCATTATTTACTTTAGCATTGCTTATTTCAGCATCTAGTACAGTTCAAAACATTTAAATTTAATCTTTCCAAGCATTCAAACATATGTCTAAAAGCACAAAAAAAAAACTATTCATTTACATTGTTATTTCAGCATTTAGATTAATTGCAAATATAAAAACTGACAAAAACAACAAAACAAACATTATAACATTTCCACTTGAGCAAAGTGAGCTACAAACTTGGTTTTAAAAACTCACACAATCAACAATCAAACATCAACAAAAACACGCATAACTCAATTTATACAAAAATCAAAGTCAAACAAAAACATACAAGCTCAAACTTGAGAGGAACTTTTACTCACATTTTCTCTTTCTTGGACATGATTGGCATATCACACCTAAATGCCCAAGAGTGAGGAAAGGGTGGGAATTACTTTGAGGAAGTTAAAGGGAAAGGGTGGAAATTACTTTTAGGGGGTTAAAGGTGAATTTACCAAACTCTCATAACTGTCAAAGAAGAACAAACCCAAGCCTTATAATAAATCCACAATAAAACAATTTATTGGAAGCAATCAAAATAGCCCATTCTTAAATCTAAGAGAGAAGCTATCTGCTTGGACACTCTCCTTGAATCTATTAGATAAAATCTCAACGAACTATATCAAGAAGTCAACACTTCATAAACAACAAGAAACACCCGCACCATCATTAAAACCTCACCAAACATGACCACCATCCACAAGGTAGTCTTTCCTCATGAAGAGGGTAGTCCACTTGATTCCCTGCCATTACACCTATTGTTGTCTCGAGAAAAACATTAGTCTACCAACTATTCAATCAATGTAAATTGTGCATGTGCATATCATTGGTGATTCATGCACAGTAGTGGTAAGACAAATTTGGTACGTATAAGTTCACAAGGATAAAACCTAATAACAAAAAAGCAAACATATGCTCACAAAAAAATTTGCTACAAAATAAGTCAATTCAAATCATATCAGTGAAGTAAGAGCACCTTAAAATGCATATTGGCCATCATTCTTGAAATCCATGGCCATTTTCAACTTTTTGATCTCTTGAGCATGCTTTGGCCATAAACTCAAACTCAAACTCAGTACTATCAACTTGAATGAACTTCATGTTTGTGCGTAGAAAATGGAGATCAGATATGGTAATTAACAAAGAAACCCTTCAATGGCATGTAGACAACAAAGTTTAAATCAACAATCTCATCAAAATAATCATTCAAGATAATATGAGATATATGGTTTCCCTGAATTTCTACTTGATAATATAATAATTTCATAGTTCCCATTAACTCCCCAAATTTGTTTTATGTTAAAGACTTTACATAGGTGGAAATCCAATTCACTTAAGGGTTTGTTTTGAAGTGCTGTATGATTGTTTCGTGTAGTCAGTATGAAAGATTTCAAAGGTCTGATCTGCTGGTTGACAAGAAGCTGATAATCTTGGACAGTTGCTTCCTAATTTCTGGTATTGTTCATCGCATTTCCAAAACTCCAAATGTGAGGGTTTCCAAATTACTAAAGTCCAAAAGCAACTTCTGGAGTCAGGCAGCTATGCTTTTGTTACCATATTAAAGCATACTAAATCATACAAAAATGAATGTCCATCAGTAAAATTATAAATGACCGAAAATACATGATAAGCAAACTTATACCAGCTTTCTACTAAAAAGTTGCTAAGAAAAACTGATGAGGAATTTCATGAATATGCGATCGACACCTTCATACAAGTAACCATCCCCAAATGACTGCTCTCTGAAAGTGAGCAAGACACATCGAGAACACACTTCTCTAATAGTTAGTAATCTCCTATCCAAAAATGGATTTTTTATAGCCTACTAATTGTTACCCATTGTGGAAATGGGTAGTATTACCCCTCATAATATTGAGTCTCTTAACCATGTCACTAATAACATTACAGCTCTGAAAGAGCACAAAACTTCCTTCAGTATTTAAAGAAATACATTTTCTATGCTCGTTAATTCAGAAATATTTTGAACATTCCCTATAAATTCAAGAATGGCAGGATTTTTTTCCTAATGTGTTACACCATGTCAGCAGGCTAAATATGAGATATTATTTACAGAGCAACCTAATGCATTAGCTGCTGACACAAGAAGAGCAACAGACATTCCCCTTGCTTTCCGATTGTGAACTTCCCAAGCAAGGCATTGCTCCACATCTCTACGCCAGTCTTTAATAACCAAGTCCTTTATACAACTCATGTTTTCAGAATGAAGGCTCTTTTCTGATAAATATTTGCAATGTCCAAAATTTAGAGATTCATGCAAAATATCCCGCAGAAGTGATGTACTAAGTGCACGAACATGAGCACTGGAATGCGACAGGCATTGAACAGTAGCAGGTAGACGATGCTGCATGTATAAAATTCTATAACTCTAAATAATTCAATTTGTCCAAGGAAAATACACAATAAGAGTGACATGCAGTTGCAGAAACCAATGTAGAAATTAGATATTTACCTTCAATAGGTTCCAGAGCCCTTGTGCTGTTGCTTTGCCAGGGGGACCCCAACCTAATGAACACTGAGCTGCCCCTGCTGTTGCTTCCAATAACTGCCCATGTTTTGTTCCAATATTAGAGCAACTACTTAGGCTTGCAACTAGAGCTATGGTAGAGAAAATGCAAAACTACTACTTTTGGCCCGTAAAAGAGGAGAGGGCTTAAATTAGGCCACAATATACTTTTATGCTAGTCCGGTCACTACTTGTGACTATTTTCGAACATCCACAAAGGAAAACATATTTCATGCAAAAGTAAATGAAATTGCTAATTAGTAATAGTTAATACATTTTGAATTAGATGCAGACGTAAAACTGGCTTGAAGATTTTATTAAAGTGTGTTCCATCAGTGTTACTTGGTTTAAATGAAGCAGCCATGTCCTATGGAACATGTACTATTATAGATTAAATGAACATATAGATACCTCTAATTGTGGTGTAGTGCATCCTTCTCCATCAACAAGCATTCCATCTGTTGCATGCAAGAGAAGATCTGGTGCATTGGCCAAGACCATCAAAGCTTCTGGAGCATTACGATGCCTAAGAAGTTCAGCAAGAAGGCTTACAATCCGCTGATTTAATCTCCAAATCTGCTCATGTTGAGTGTCATCTCTAGTAACCCAGGGTCTTAAATCCCTTTCTGCCTGCTCCATACAAAGAAAAAATCAGGGCCTTCTACTTTCAACGTACTGTTTTTCAATCACAAAGTAAACTACAGCAAAGTGCAAATCGTGTAAATAAAGGAAGTAACCATTCTCTTGAGACACTCTTTGTTGAGGTATTTAAGAAGAATCCATTCTAATAACAAATAACATTAATTCATAATACAAACCCATAGATGCAGTAAAAGCGAAAAATAACAGCCAGTCAGTTATTCAACTTGAAGCTCCTAAAAACTTTAACAAACCAAAAATACAGACATTTTTCTATTAGGCTAATTCTTTAATCATCAATTTAAAGAGAGAAACTAAAGTCAAGCCAAGCCAATGCTCTCTCCATGAAGACAGCACATGCATAACTTTGAGAAAAATATTTCATACCTGTAGAACAATAGCAGTTGCTGCTTTCACAGGAGATGCCAATACAATCTTGCAAAGGGCATCCACTACCTGATAAATTTGCAGAGAAATCTGGTTAGTTTTACTTTTAATCTCAGATACCAACTTTGACTCTAAATGCACATTTACCCAGAGCCTTAAAGTCATGATAAGAAGATGATATGAATATGGTTAAATGTTAATACACACTCGTTTCAGAGGAAAAAAAATCAAATTTAATGGATAGTAGGAATGGGGGACAAAGCAGAGATGTGGCATCATCAAACAGGTAGTAGTTAACCTGCTTTCAGAGACAAAAGTGGTAGTTGAGCTTAGGGACAATTTGAATATGTTTATTGTTATTTTTTTGATGTGAAACCTCTTTTTTGGGAATTAAGAAGGTATTAACTCTAATGTTAAAGTAACACTTAGCTCAGGAGCATGGATCTGACCTCGGTCATAGAGGTGGTAAGTGCTCCAACTCACTGCAAGACCACAGCCCAATGAACCCAGTACAAGCACAAAGTTGAAATGGAAATTTGTTGGGTATACAATCAGGGTCATCTCAATTTAAAATTGTCATAACAGAGGCACACAGATGAAAATAAAATTTACCACCGAAGTATTTGGATTTTCTAGATGAAATTTTTTTGACTGCATATGGTAAAATTTTGAATTTTTTTTTAAATCAATACTATAGGATTAAATTTGAATAAAAAGTTTGAGCGTGGGCATTCCAGGATTAATTGGGGATCCAGTTTGCTACAAGTTTAATCAGCAGAGATCAATGCTAACAATAAAAATGAAACTGATTCAAAATGCCAAAATATACATCCTTTGATGACTGTTTTATGTGGTTGTTATTGCATAATTGATAACTGTTTTCTTTCCCATGATAATGTAACAGGGCAAGGCTTTTACAGTCCATACTAATGTATTCTCAGGAAAGAACTAGTGGATATGGCACAACATTTGTTCATCTGCTGCATCTTCAACAAAGTTGTGTCATCTAGGGAAGCTAAGGTTGAGTACATGCTTATGGAAGTGTAGCTTGGCAGTTTTGCTACTCACAAGAGTTGTGTATGACTACTTCCGTGATCAGGACATGCACATCTCCCACAATGCTGCTAGTCATGGGTGCCTTCCTCTTCTTGTTGGCAATGGAAGGTTTAAATCTTCTTAGTCATGTTCACCTTCTCGAGTGGGGTCCTCTAAGTATGTCAAACTCTAATTCAAGTTTATTGAAATTATCGGGCAAAGAGAAAATATATATTGATCAAAGGAAATATATTATGTTACATGGGAACATGCCCCCTAGGGAAATCCTGCTGTTCCCATCCCCAAGACGTTTCAGGGGTGCAGGAACAACTATGAAATGCCTTAGGAAACACTTCCGGGATGGCAATAAATGAGAAATGGACAGCAGTCGGCTGTCCTTGAGATGGCCAGGGGATGCATAGCTATCCTTGGAACAACCAACTATCCCCTACAGCCCAAATGTCTAAATTAGAAAACAAAGAATACAACAAAAAAGGGAGAGGGTGCAGGGGCCCACAAGGTCCACCACACACTTTACAACAACCCTAAACCTAAAACAAAGACATTACCACCTAAAAACATTAAATTCCCTCATTGCATTTTGGGATAAGACAAAGAAAGAGAACAACAAAGAGAAGAAGACAGGGGAATATCAAAATTATATCAATTTACTTAAGTTTAGCATGCATTGTTCATTTACAAAAAAAAAATTGAATATTTTTTTTGTTTCTTTCAAAGTTCGAAACACTCGAGCAGTTTTTTTTTTTTTGCACATGCAGCTGTTTTTTCAAAGAAAAAGGCAATATGAGTAGTAGTGAGGGTTATGGTAGTGATGAGGTTGAGATTCAACAAACAAGCCATAGAAGTACTAGGAGTTCATTTGGGTGGAGTGTTGTAAATGAAGTGAAAAGTTACCCATTTGAAATCCCTTCCTCTCTTCATCATCAAAAGGAGGCACTCTACAAGGCCTTGATGTATACCATTTGGGATTTAGAGTATAGGTTGCCATATCAAGTGGCATATTCATAGTTTTCTACTGCCGTGTCAGAATGGGCCTATTAAGCTTCTCATATAGTCTTAAGTAAGTTTTTCTGCCATAAATAGCTTGCTTCATCTAGCCAAGCATGTTATCAAATGTCTCATAAATTTCTCTAAGACTAAGGAAATCTATATCAACATAACTAATCACCTACACAGTGGGTGATCAAACAAAACAATGAAAATTTTCAAAAGAGAATAAGATTCAATTCTGATTTACAATTAAAATCACAAAAACAAGACTCTCCAGGACTCGGCGAGTCCCGAGTCGAGTCCACCTAGCCGAGTTTTGGGGGCTTGGACTCAGACTCGACTGAGTCCTGCCGAGTCATGGTTGGACTCGCCGAGTCCAGGCGAGTCTCATCAGCAGGACTCGATAGGCAGGGTTTGAAAAGTGCAAAAATTTCATGAAATGTAAAGTTAAAACTTTTTTTTTTTTACTTGTTGTGAATGCAAAATGATGTACACCATGAAGGTTTGTATGGTTTTTGAGGTCTTAATTTGGGCTTGGTGGTGAGGGCTCCGCCCCTCGACCCCACTAGGGGCACTGCCCCTCGACCCCCACAAGGGGCGTTGCCCCTGACCCCACTGGGGGCGCTGCCCCCAAACACCCGCCAAAGGCGTTGCCCCTTTGACCCCACTGGAGGCGCTGCCCCCAAACCTCAGCAAGGGGTGTTGCCCCTTGACCCCATTGGGGCGGCCCCCAAACCCCCACAAGGGGCGCTACCCCTTTAGGGGTGCCGCCCCTCGACCCCACTAGGGGCATTGCCCCTAGACCCCCACAAAGGGCACTGCCCCTCAACCCCATTAGGGCAATTGCCCTAAAACTTGAGATTATGGCTACTGCATCATCCAAAACCTATTTTAGACACATTCGTAGGAAGGATGCAAGCTCGTTTGAGCCATAGACTTCTAGTTATTGTTTTGAATCTTTTGATATTTCATATTTGTTTGGAACATTTGATGTCATGGATTTCATATTCCATGAGTTTTGTATACATTTGAGTCTTTGACTATATATCTAAGTGTGCTATTTCCTTTAGCAGCTCAGCTACAATTTGTGTTTATACTTATATGATCGATGTATACTTGTGTTAGTGACAAGGACCTTGATTGGGTTGACCGAGCAGATAGAGAGGCTGAGGCTGTAGCCATGGTAGAGGAGGCTAGAGCACGAGCAAACATAGCCACAACTGATGTTGGTGAGGGTGGCATGGAGTCACAAGCAGAGACTATGGCTGCAACTACTGCATCATCTAGGACCCACCTTAGATGCCTTCATAGGAAGGATGCAGGCTCCTTTGAGCCATAGACTTGTAGTTATTGTTTTGATATTTCATATTTGTTTGGAACATTTGATGTCATGGATTTCATTTTCCATGAGTTTTTTATACATTTGATATATTTATATATCTAAGTGTGCTATTTCCTTCTGCAGCTCAGCTACAATTTGCGTACTTTATACTTATGTGATCGATGTATACTTGTGTATGTGATCAAATTTGCTTCTATTTAATGATGTTATTGTGTCTTTAAGGTTTACTTAATAAAGGGTGCTTGAAATAGGTTTTAAATCCTTAAAAATCTCTAAATTTCTAGGGTTTTTTCATTTTGTCGAGTCTGCGCTGAGCCTCAAGTCTCAAGTCGCGTCACCCTAGCCGAGTCCAAGCCGAGTTTGAGTCTTGTAACTATGATTAAAATACATAAATTTTCAAAATTTAAAATACAATAAAGGCAATAAAATATGATCTAGTACTTTCGTAGCTTACCTCAAAGTGGACCACCAATCATCATCAAGGATCTTCTACTTCAAACTCTTCCCTTTAATTGTGCTAGCCTCCAACCATCTACCTCACTCAATATTAAACATCAATAACTGTAGAGCCTCCTTAGGCTCAAGCATTCTTCCTAACAAGTTGAAGAAACTAGCATATCTAATCTCCAAATGTTTGAGAAATTCCTTCAAAAAAATTGAAACAAAAGCTAGTGTAGTGTTATGGTTACAAATGAACATCTATATGTCTCTAGCTTCTAACATAGCTACCTTCACCCAATATTTATCCTGATGTCTTTTAATGCATTGTTCAACATGTGAACACAACATGGAGTCCAAAAAATGTGTTTTCTATTTACCATCATGTCAACTAGTCTACAAACATGTGTTGAGTCAATGATAACCTATACAACATTTGAGGCCCCATACTCCTCTATGAATTTTCTCAAAATCTTGAATTGGAAGTTTGTATCCTTGCACTTCCCTATACAATCAACAACTCTAAGAAAAAAAATCCAATTGCAGATGCAACAATGATATTTATGAGTGGTTGTTGTCTAATATCGGTCCACCCACCTATGATAATTGAGCAACCCATTCTTAGCCATGTTTGCCTTATGTCCTCCATTAACAAACTCAGGTTAGAATACTCTATCAAGGAAGGTGGTGCATAATTTATGTTCTCCAAGAGGGACATATGGGGGACCAATGGCATTTATATTTTTAACATTTCTTTGAAATTGAAAATATGTGCCACATAAAGAAAAATTTGGAAAGCAAAGAATTTCCCACTTTCCATGATTGCACATTCAATGTCCCTACAACATAAGTATCCCTTCTCTTTCCTTTGGTAGAACCCTCTGCCCTTTGACTATCAACATCCATGATATGATTAGGCTATGTTACCGGGTCCCTTTGAAACCCCTTATACACAAGTTCAGTTCGGGTCCGAGTCATGGGTTCGTTCCCCTTTGGTTTTGCCCAAGGTGCCTAGGAGGGACCTTGGGTGAACCTGCGTTGAACTCGAGAAAACCCAAGGGGAACCAAGGGCTGCCTAAAAAAAAACAGAAAAATAAAATAAAATTGTTTTGAAACATTTTTATAAGCAAAAAAGTGTCTGCATACCTAATTTCACCCTTAAGTGATAAAATTGTGAAAATGGTGTGCATCATGAAGATTTGTGTCGTTTCAAAGGCCTTAGTTTGGGCTTAGTGGCAAGGGCTCTACCCCTCAACCTCATTGGGGGCATTGCTCCAAAAACCCCATGAGGGGCGCTGTCCCTCAACCTCGTTGGTAGTGTTGCCCCCAAACCCCCATGAGGGGCGTTGCCCTTCAACCCTATTGGGGACGTTGCCCCCAAACCCCAATGGGGAGTGTTGACCCTCAACTCCATTGGGATCTCCACTCCCAAACCCCCACTAGTTATTAGGATATCTTGTCATGTAAGAAACTTGATTACAATGAGGGGGTGATGAGGAATTGAGATCTAACTCTTGAGTGTGTTGACTTAAATGTTATTGTTACACAACTTGCCAGAAATCTCTTTAACAAGGCAACTTGTACAATACATGGCTAGCGGAAGTGGCATTGTAACTCATTTTGGTTCAAGTGAAATTAAACCAAATGTTGACTTTGATGTTTTGATGAAGAGCAATATGAAGATTATTAAATATTGATTGTATTTTTCATTGTGTATTGACATTTGACAAATCACTGAATTATGAATTTAGGAGTATTTTCATTTTTGCAAATTATGAGGTATTTAAATATTTTGTTTAATGGCAATTATGAGTATCATTGTTTTGTATATATAATTTAAATTTTTTTAATACATATATATCCAAACCCATACCCGTACCCAAGGGAAAAAAAATGTCGTATTGTCATACCTTGTACCCATACCCATACTAGGACCAACAACTTAGTGATTGGGCATAGTAGATTGCACAATCTCTATTGGCACACCCTTATTTCTTATCTCAAGCTCCGCATACAATCTAGACACCTTGGTCTTCCTCAATTAGGATTTTTTTTTCACAACCTCTTACTGTTAGTTTTTAATGATCAGATAATCAAAACTGAAAGTAATCAGAAAATTGCAACACATAAGACAATAAACACAGCAAGATACCCTGGGAAAACCCTCCTCCTGAGGGAGAAAAACCTAGCAAATATGTCTCTTATATAATGTAGGAATAAGAGCAGAAATCTGCTTACAACAGAGGCCCAAATTCACAAGGGTGAATTTGATACAATGAATATTAGCACCTCTCCTAGATGCAAAGATACATGAATATGTTTCTCCTTAAAATCGGTCTGCTGTTGCTACTGTATGATCTATTGCTACACAATGATAATCTGCTGCAATGCTACACAATGATGATCTGCTGCACAGGTGCGAACTTCTGCTTAAGTGTGAATTATGCTTGATGAACTTGATGATCTCAAATGAGAAATCCGACCTTGTATATATACAAAATGTAATGTCTCTTCAATCAGGTCGGCCACTTGAAGATTACAAATAAATTAGAAATAATTGCCAAGGGTCAGCCCAATACAAAATGAAATATAAGAACACAAGGAGGGTCGGCCCTCAAGCTGAATTTATATTAACCTTTTGTGAAGCGCCCCTTCACATATATAAATAAATATTAATGATCTCAATATCAAATTAAATAGCCAATAGGCTATTATTTAATTTGGTTTATTCTCAAATTGTGTAAGTTGGAAGAAGCAGCCCGAAGCTGCTAATAACATCAACACTTACCCCGTGTCCAAATGGGCACAAAAGATGATTGGTAAACCCTTGTGTAAGGTAGTCCCTCACATTCAGAAAACCTTGCTATGCTAATGTGTATGTTCTTGTACATGTTCATCTTAAGAACCTTGCTCAAATGAGAGATTTCAAGTTCAATATGCTCTTTATCACAAACTCTAAAGGCCCTCATACGTAGAGTTTTTTAAAACACCTACTTTTTGGGTAGGATGGTGATGGGAGGATGCATATTGTTAAATGTCAATGTAAGTGGGCTTACTATACACTTGATGTACCAAAGAAGGGGAGTTTATATGTCACATCAAATTCCTTTTTGAACTTATTGTTATTTATAATGTTGTTCAAATGCAAATGAAAATCCTTTAATTTGTCTACATCGTGTGGCTAGCTAAGGTTGGTGTCATCCACATAATCTTTCAACCATCTTGATTTCAAGGGGAAGGAATTGAAGGCTTTTTCTTCAAAGTGTTTCATAATGAGATTAGAAATGACAAGAGAAAGCAAGGTTCCATGGCCACCCCATGGCTAATAGATGACTCCCTTGAAAATTATGAAAAATGAGTTTAAGCAAAGTTCAACTAGAGAAGCAGTCTCATAATCTAAGCTCTTTTTTACAATCTCAATCACAACATTGACTAGGACTTTAGTAAACAAGGGCACCATGTCAAGGTTTGCAAGGATTCAATCGTTACCAACCCTTTTGTCCTTAATGAAATTTAAGAAATGGGAGGAATCTTCGATGAAAGAACTTGACTTGCCTACAAGAGGTACACTTTTCTTTGGTAGTATAAGTGGGAGACCTAGTGGTGTCAACCATGGGCCTTACTAGTACCCCATCTTTATGAATTTTTGGTGCATCATAAATTTTGGGTGTGATCTCCTTGTTAGGAATGAGATGTTTCTTGATGTTATCTTCCAAGGAAGGCTGATTAATGGCTTTTTGCACTCTTTGGAATCACAAGCACAAGGTCATGATCCAAGATTATGTAACTCCCACTATTATTCAAATGGTCCAATACTTTGGTCTCACAATCAAGTTTGTTCATGACCATAATGGCATTCTATTTGTCTACTTTCACAAGCACAATATCCTTGTTCTTAATCAATTTCTTTAAGGTGGTTCACTCTTCTTTTGGAATGTTGAACCTAGGTGGTTTGGCATGCCTAAGGGCAACAATAAAGGTTTGTTTAACACTCAATATCATTGGGTAAGAACCTCACAACTATTTCAATTTCCAACACGAAATATTCCTTTGAGATAAAACCATGTGTGAGTATGAAACCTATGTTGCAGGGTTCGTCTGCCTGTGCGCACCCAGCACTGCGGGTTCGCCAAGGTGCGCACACCTACAAGTACGTGCTAGGTGCACTATGGGTGCGCACCCAGGCGAACCCACAGTGTTGGGTGCGCACCCTGTGCGCACCCAGCATGAACCCGAGTGAAATCATCATGAACCCGGGCGAACCATGCACGAACCCGGGCAAACCCACAGCCCAAGTCATAAAAAATGGGCCCAAACTTAATAAAAAAACATTTAAAAAAAAATAAAATTCCTCCTATTTGAATATTTTTCAACTATCAATTGGCATTTAATAATTATCTTTGGCATTTGGCATTGATCAATGATCAAGTATCATACTATGAAATGATTTATTTTTGCAATTCTATATATTTCTCTTTTTTTTGTATATATAATACATATATATATATATACACACGTACCCAAACCCCTAAAAAAAAATTTCATGTACCCACGTACCGGGTTCTCGTACCCGAACCCGTCCCCGAACCGAACCCGAACTGGTAACTTAGTATGAAACAAAGACCTTTCTTTGAAATGTTAAAGGCGGATTTATTCATAGAAATGTTAGAGGCTGATTGCCAACTTGTTCTCCCAAACCTCTATCGTGTCATGAGTATATTTTGCATTTTATTGAAGTTTAATAAATATGAATTTAGATATTTTTAACATGTCAAGTTTTTTGTTGACTTACTAGGCTCAAGTCAAAATTTAGGGTTGTCGATTTTTTATAAAGTTCCTATTAGTTTCCATGGACCAGCTAAGAATCAAACCTAGGACCTATAATGTGTATGTTGGGGTGTTCTACCATTAACCTTCAAATCCTCTTTCAAACCAAGATGATCTACCATGTGCATGAGTAGCTTTTCAATAGGTTCCTTTTATAGTTTGAGTGTGGTTCATTTCTCCAACAGCCCTCCTTGAGTCACACTTTGGTGCTTAAGTCTCCTCGTCTAGAAGACTATATCTAATACCATGTTATTTTTAATGGACCAGCTAGGACATGAGCATAGGACTTCCCATGTCCATGCTAGGGTGTTCTACTACTAAGATCAAGGTCTTCTTTGGGATAGGAGCTTTTTGGTGGGCTCCTTACTAAATTTCAAGTTTGAATCATTTCTCAAAAAAGTTTAGAGTTCAAGTAAAAATTATGGGTTGTCAAGCTTTATCCAAATCTTAAACGTTAAAACTATGGTCCCAAGATTTAGCTCCATTGTCTTAGGAACAATATATGGATTTTTTCACCTTTGTTAGAATGAAATGTGTTAGTATTGCTCATCTTAAATTCACGCACTTCAAATCTTTGCATTGTATGGTGGAAATTCTTGGCTTATATCCAATTATATAGGACTTGTCGGTTACTCGATAGATTCGCCAAGTTTTGAGTTGATCTTTTGTCAAAATGAGGCTCAAGGGACTTAGTCAAGTCTTGGAAATTCTATTAGACTTGTAGGAATTGTTGAGTCCCACTACTCAAGCTTAGCTTGAAGAAAAAACTAAAATCGTTAAAAAACTAAAACTAAAAATGCCAAAAAGCACCTACAACACTTCATCAATATTCCATTCATTTCATTTACAAGCACAAACAAAGATGAAAAAAGAGCATTAAAGTAAAAATACAACCCATTGAAGCAAAAGACAACAAGCATATTGGCAGCAAACATATGGTACATCTGAAGGAGCCCACAGTGCATTTGGAGGAGACCACCAATACTTTGTAGCAATCCACAAATGAGACCCTAATGGCTAAGGAAGGGGAGCTGGTTTACAATTATTGCAAATTGAAAATTAGTGGGGAAGGCATTAATCACCTCAAATTTCACCTCACACACACACCTAGATAATATATTTTTTGTGCATGCAATGCTACTTGATGTTATGCACAAGGCAAATCCTTAAATAGAGTCCTTTAAGCAAAAAGACGACCTAAAAAATAAGCAAAGAGTAGAGGTGACAGCCATAGGCCAAGGTCAAGGAGACTCCTTTACCAGGTTACCTCTATGATTCCTTTATTCCCTTTGACTTTAAGCGCTAATGGTAGTGTTGGGCCTAGAATTTGAGGATCCAAACTAGATTTGTATAGTGTACCATGCAATACTCTAGGTTCACAACCATTTTGTAATGTCCCCTTTTTTCGAGATCCGTATCTTTGTAGTGGTTAGCCTATTATCTGGTTCCCGTAGGTTAACGAGATGTTTAGGGGGGCCTTCTGAGGGGATTCAAGGTTTTCAACAGGCTTGTGTATTCCTCTCTACATACTCAGTTCGGTGATCCAATTGGTTGGTTGGCCTTATGAGGCAGTTCAGGACTTGTCATTTGCTACTTGCTATTTATAGCAAGTTGTGCCAATTCAATGGTTTTATGGTCTATAGTGGAAAGTTGTGCTAGAGGCACTCTCAAGAGTCTATTGCCTGGTTTTTGACGAGAGTTGGCTTTTAATTAAGTTATTAAAGTCAAAATACTTTAATAATGTTATATTATTAAAGTGACTTTATAATTTAATGTTATAAAGTAATTTTAATAAGTTACTTTATAATATGGCATTATAAGAGGGTGATAAATGACTTTAAGTGAAATGATATATTTTTAAGTTACTTTATTAAATACTTTATCGAGAGGCATAAATCCCAAAGTGAAAATGATTCAATTAATTAAAGTCCAAAATGTGGCGTCCCATTTTTAGTAGTTGAGATATTTTAATATTTCAAAAAAGCACTTGTGGATTTGGGTGTAGGGTTTTGGAGGAGGTTAAAAGGGAAAAAGGAGTTCATTTTCAATCATCCAAGATATTATTTACAAAACAATGGTTGAGCAACAGGTTTGCAGGTTTGAAGCTTCAAGCTGATTAGAGGATGAAAACCCTCGATTAGGACAGGATCTATAGGCGTGAAAGACCATCCAAGGGTTCTAGATTGAATGGTCTCCATCAGAGGTCATTATCAGAGCATCTCACAGATTTACTTAGCAGTTTCTTTTAGCATTTACAGTTTACATCAGCAAGTTTGAATAAAACAGAAGCCATTCTCAATATTGCAGTAGGCCATTATATTCAGGAGACACAAGGAGAGGGTTTGAGTTTGTAATTGACAGTGCTTCTTCTCCAAGCCAAGGCTTCCAGATCTGCAAAGGAAAACAAGGTTTTCAAACAGCAGAAAAAGCATTTAATTTGGTAATTGGGAGCTTAGAAGGCTGTACAAGCCAGGCAGAGAAGCATGTGGGAGATTGCAGGCAAAACGATTTGTGTTAGAGGCTGCAAATTCCTTGTCTTGTGGCGTCTAGCAACATTCAACCCATCAGCATCAAAACACAGATGAAAAACGAGCAAATTGAAGCATGGCATCCTTGGATCTGATTGTCATGATTGTTGTGACTACCGTGTAAAAACCCAGGTTCCAAATGGTTGCATTCTAGCTTATAGGTATGTTCTAATTATGTTTTGAATAAGTAAAGATTACTGGGTTTTCAATTATTTATGCAATCTCCCTTCTGTTATTATTTTATGTAATTTTTTGAAATTTCCGGCACCGTCACCAACATCAAAAAGACAAAAAATTCAGAATTAACAGAAAACTCAAAAATTAGTTTTGAAACCCAAAGAGGACATCATACATTTCTTGAAAGCACAAGTTGGAATAGATGAGGGCATCAAGTAGTAAAGAGTGTAGTTAAATACTTTTTGGTTCTATTGTTCAATTCCATTTCACAAAGCCAAGTAATTAGTTTTTATTTTTATTTTAAACTTTGTTTTTTATTTATTTTTGTCTCTTGAATTTGAATATTGAGAAGTTTTTCAAACTTAGATTCTAAATTTTTCAAAAAAAAAAAATTATTATTCTCTTTGTTTTAAGTCTCCTTATTGGCAAAATCTAGTAGATGCTATTGTTGTTGGGGCAAAGTTCAAAACCCCTAATAATGAGGAGATAAAGGGTCTGATTTTGAATACAAGGATTGCAGATGTGAAAGCCAATATTGATGACTAGCATGAGATATGGTGGTAAAAGAGTTGCACATTATGTCTAATGGTTGGACAAATAGGAGAAAAAAGACACTGTTGAATTTCCTTGTTTTTTCCTCAAGTGATATAGTTTTTATAAAATCCATTGATACTTCAAAGAATGTAAAAGATGCATATTTCCTTAGTTAGATTTTGGAGGAAGTCATGGTTGAGGTGGGTGTGGCAAATGTTGTGTAGGTCATTACAAACAATGCAACAAATGATGTTGCTGCAAGCAAAGTTCTCATTAAGAAACACTAATCTGTATTTTTGACTCCCTATTTCACTCATTACCTTCAACTTCTATTGTAGGATCTTGACAAAATCCCAAGGATCAAGGCAGTTGTTAAGCATGGTAGAAATCTTCAAAAAATTGGAGGAAAATATTTTCAAGCTCTTGGTTGGAATGGTGCACATTTCAATGGGAACCATGTAATCCATTGAGGAGGTCATCCCTCATTTTTTGAATCTACCTATCTTTTGGGGACGAAAAGCCTCCATATTGGGGAGTGTGAATCGTAATGGATCAATAATGAGTTTGTTTCACCATAGTTCCATGATAAAAAAGATCACAACTTGAGTTCAAGGAAGTACATAGTGTAGCATAGAAAACAATGTAGTTTAGGCATCTATAAGAAATGGCCAATTCCAACAAGGGGCAACTATTAACTAGCAGATTTGAAAGTGGTGGTTTTACAATTGTTATGTCAAATACAAAACCATCAATCTACTACATGCAATGGTTTTGCCTCACATCTAAAAATGGCATGTGGCATTCTGAATTCTGTGCTTTTCAACTTTCAGGCATCTTTACTATTAGAAAATAAGTTTAATATTATTAAAGTGTATGTGTACACTTGTCTGTAATAAGTAGTTGTAGTTAGTTTGTTGTAACTACCATTTATTTTTAGACTATAACTACTTTATAATTTTAGCATATGTTCAACAATATAATGTGATGCTCTCAACCTGAGAAAGCACATTATTTTCTCTCAATCTCATTCTTCAGTTTTTACCAACATTTATATCTTTTGTTCAGGCTTGGAAAAGTATAAGTAGACATTCTAAATGCAAATTAGCATATAGAGGAATCATCCAAGTGATATATAGGTTGAACTTTTAGTCAAAGAGTGAGCAATTGAATTTGTGGCTATAAGTAGGCTGTAACAGAACAAAGAGGGAAGTCTGAGAGTTAGTGACAAATATTATGAGAAAAACACTAAATGTTCTTGTTTGTTGTATTTCCAAGAGACCTAAGATTGTAAATGAATTGGAGATAGGAGATGAGAAGACCATTAGACCCCACTCTTGCTGGAGTCTTCTTCCAGAATTCAAGTTCTCTACAGTAAATACTTGTGTCTTCCATTCTTGTGTGGCTTGCTATTGTTTCTTCATGTTTTGTTGGTTGTTCAAATGTTGCATTACTTCAATTCCGCTTTTTAAAGTTGTAATTGGCAAGCCATTGCATGGAATATCCTTCCTAGATTACAAATCAGCCAAAGGACATCGATGGAAGTGATAAAAGGACCAATTTACTTACAACTTTGATCACTATAGCTGAGAGTGATAATGTGATTGGCAAAAAGATTGAGGAAAAAGGTGTTGGTTTTGCTTTCTTCAAAAAATTCATGGCACCAAAGGTGAGATACATCCAACATAAAATAATACATTAAAGGTCAACAGGAATGACTTTGAGAACAAAAAGAATGTTTGAATAATCCAAGTCACAATTGTCAAAAACTTCAAAGAAGGAATGAAGGAAATGAGCAAGTTCTAACCACCAAAAGAGCAAAAAGAAGGTAGCTACAGTGATTGAGCAAACTGTCCATCAATCTAATACCAAAGAAAATGTTGTCTAGTATCCAAAAAGATTTGTAGATGCCTTGATTCAGGGAGGAGAATGGAACTCTTTCCTCTACAAGCCTCTTCTTAGGATTGTTGTCTGTCATCGAATCCCAGAAGAAAATGTCAAGCTTCTGAAACTCCTCTACATTCCTTAGACTCAACAGTGAGGTGCTAATGCTTAGTTAAGAAAGGTCTTTATATCATAATAGCAAAAATCTTTCTCAGGAATATATAAGAAAACTGAAAGATGAAGATTTGTTCAATTAATCAATATTTAATCACGTAAAAATTGGGTTACAGTTAAGGAAAATCAGAAAAAAAATTGCTGCTAAAATTAGAAGAAAAATAGAATAATTTTGTAAACCAAAAAATCATGATTTTATGTGGAAATTCACGATTTAATTGTGACTGGTAATTTTTTACAGATTTTTTCATGATTTAGTCAGTCACACGCTCATTGACGGATTTTGCTTAAATCACAATTTTTTGATTGAAAAAATAAGGAGTTATCCCAAGCGACAATATACCATGAATAAATTGCAATTTCAGTAACTATGCTTCATATAATGCTTACCCTTCTCAACAAAGTTGGCACTTGGATGGGCAATTTAGCAAAACTGTATAATAGTATATAATATGTGCCCTGATGGAGTACATGGAATTTCATATCATCAAAAAGCGTTGTCAACCAATATTTCTGCTTTCAACTAGCAGCATAGGTTTATCTTTGCTTTTCGTATGTTCTTTGAATAGACCTCTTGAATTTTCTCTAATCTTCATTTACACTAAAAAAGGCAGCAGTTTTACCTTAGCATTTGGTTGCTATCCAAACCAATGTTGTGTTATATAAGAAAATACTCCTTTCGATTAATGAAATATGGTCTAATTATCAAAAATAAGTTATAACAACAAAAGTCCATTAGCTTTCAGGTTCACATAATGAGTTGCATTGAGAATGGCGATGGAGTTTGAAGGTAGCACATGAAGCACTACAAGCCTCAAAAGTTGGCTGTTTCAATTGGGCCACCAGAATTTTGTATGTACCTTATTTCTTGACTAACATTACAGGCTAAATAGTTATAATATTATGTTCATGATAAAAACAATTAGCAATGTATGACAGCAACTCAAAATAAACAGAAATATGATACAGCTTAAAATTTTAAATATGAATTTTATTATTTTGGTCTATGCATGCATGACAAGATCTAGCAGATATATCCATGTCAACTTGATCTACTATCAAACAAAATAGAAATATACTGCATCTTACCTGCCTCCAACCTTGTTTAGCCGATGTACTCTCAGCACTTGTTTTCATTTCAGGAGCTGTAATCAGCCTCTGCCAGACTAATGGTATGGCAGCTACACACAGATCTTCTTTCTCTTCAAGCACTGCTTTAACAAAGCTCCCTACATTATCATTCACCCCTTTATGTCTCTCCATGGTACAAAGAGTAGATTTATCTGATGCATCCATTGGTACATGAGCATTATTATTCCTACAATAACCAATCGCTACATTTACAAGACTTTGATCTTCATTTTCTACAATGATCTTCTCATGCCCATGGTAGAAAGTTCCCAAGGGTAACGTGGGGTTTTCTTCATGGCTTTGAATAAAAGCCGACTGGGCCTGAGCATTTTCTATAGAAGCAACTCTATTTATATTAGATTTATCCTCTGCCTCAGATTGGACATGTGATTCAGCTGGTCCAGACTTATCTGCAATAGCAGTGACTGTTTTTCCATTAACATCAATGAGACCAAGAACTAATGAGGCTTTGGAACACAGATCAGGATCCCAATTGCATCTCATTACAACAGAGAGTGCATGCATGCAAGCCTTTGACCTGCCAAGAAGGTCTGATAAGTGAGCAGCTACCATAGCTGCAGCAACTATCTCGCTAGAGCTGTAGCTCATTGGATTAATTCCAAGAGATGGCCTTAGTGACAGAAGGGCCTCTAATATACCTAATAACCTTCTTGTATGATTTACTGCAGAACACATCCCATTTGGAAACATTCCAATAGGTCCACGGGACCTAATTGGTTCATCTACTTGATGTAAAAGAGATAGCGGTGGGCACGCTACCATTGGTGATGTAAAAGAGAACAATTGAACTTCACATGCCAAAGCACAAATAGCTGCAAGAACATATGAATCAAAGGTTGCTACTGCCCCTCTCTCTTTGTTTGTCCTGTGCCTACTAAATCTTTGCTTTCCATTAATCTCCTGTTGATCATTCACAATACAATTTGAAAGTACCCCTATTGTTCTTTTTCTGCTACCTCGCTGGACAGCATCATGTCTAAGGCAAACAGCAAGAACCACAAAAAGTAAACGAGAAGCAAGCTCTAATGAAGCACAAGTTTCTGTAAATAATGAATGAATCATTGCATGGAGCTCAGCCACAGCAAGATTCTTGGAAGGAAGTCCAACACCAGCATGAGAATTTCGTATTCTTATACTCTGTTCCCTCTGCACTTCTGCAGGAAAAGTTCTTTGCAGGATTGCTTCAACAGTAGCAGTGAATATTTTCATCAAAGAGGCCTCCGATGGACTTCCACGAGGTAGATATTCAAGAACTCGAAGAAGTGGATGAAACAGATTCCATGATAAACCTGGTGGTTGCAAAGGAATTGTTACTACCATTTCAGGCAAATCAACACTTGAAGAACTGAGAGGCAGTAGACCATAGGCAGCTTCCCAAAGAGTACAAATTCTCCATTCTACATCGGGCCCATGAGTGCACATTAATGATGCTACACCTTGGGCTGTAGCTTCTACATAAACTTGATGGGCTGACACTTCCATCTGCAAGCATATCATAAGCATCCTGGTCAAATATGTTCACTAATGTTTCTACAACATAAGAAAAAACGCCCCTATAAACATCTATGATCTTTGTTATTGAAAAAAAGAACAAGCAACTACCAAGAATTACATTACAAGTGAAAGACTGATAAAATTAAACGGCAAGAAAAGAACAAAGCAAGAAGCAAGAAATATAGTAATATACATATATTGCGCAATCTTACCTGCTCTCCAAGTCTTGAAGGACCAAATGCACCATATATGTCACATTGAACATCAACTCCTTGAGCATGTCTAGGAGGAGGAAAAAGCAAGCCAGGCTGTGAAATGATGCGGAATAACAACGCTGCAGCTGCTTCTGCAGCAATGCTACCTCTCATGGACAGAGCTGTACCAATTGCATGCAGAAAATGCATATGGAACCAATTTTTTGGAAGCTGTGATGCAAAAGAACTGAAGCAGGTGAAAATTCCATCGGAATGACAGATCACAATGAACAGATAAGAAATAAAACATTCTGCGCAAGTAGCAACATTATTAGATAACTGAAATATTTCATTGCCAACGCCTTAAAAAGACAAATAATTTGATATCCTACATCAATTAGCCAACAGAGCCTGCTTCTACACTGACATTTATTATACCACTGCAACCCTCTGTCAAGGTAATAAAAATACTGTTGCCATCAACATATTGATACATGATAACAATTCGACTCAGGTATTTTAAACTTTATCTTTCTAAGAAGACCTGCAGCCATGGAGTTTGATGGTGTTTGTTTATTCTGTGGACTTTAGTATAGTTTTGGTGCTCTTCTTTTTTCTCCCAGATTCAGCATTTTGCTTCAGCTTCTTCATGGAGCAGAAATGCTCTGTGAGTTCTCTGGACCAGTGCATCCAAGATACCTATTCTAGATGGAAATATTCACACCCAGACACTTCAGACATTCAATTGGCTAAGTGAGTATGGCAGATAGAGAAAACCTATTTCTGGGAACCACTGAGTCATTTACAGATCATCAAATAACATGCAAGAGCAATAAAATTTAAGCCCTTGCCTCATATAAGTTTGTGGGCATACAAGACACAATGAGTGGGTTCAGTTGCTCTTCTAAAACATGTCTTTCAAACTAACACCAAGATTTCATGGACCCATATAAATTTGCAACGATGGCATCAAATGATATCAAGAATGTACCAAAGAATCCATATCAAATTACCTAACTATTGGATGTGTTATGTACTTTGCATGTTTCTTATAGGTTGTTTCTTGGCCTAAGGTTTTATACCCATTGTATTGTAATACTACTTAAAGGTTCCAATATTGATGTGCCTGTATACATTTGCACATGGATTAGGATTGAATATAAATGCAAAATATCCTATGTTCCAAGGTGTTTCTAGGACAGCAGTCTAGGGTGTGGAAGGGAGCATTTTTTTTGGAGATAGTGTGGGATGACAGAAATAGATAGATAGATTCTCTCAATTTTTTTACAAGTTTATCTACATGTGACATTAAAATTGAAAATTTAAGTTAATTAATAATTCAAAGATTCATACAATGTATCAAATTAAATAGCAGCAAGCGTATTCATTGATCCAAATATAGCAGCAAAAAAATACAAATATAAAATATAATAAAATTTGATCTCAACTTTTTGTTGTTCAATATCAAAATGCAAAATTATGCCCCATATGGCCTATCAATATCAAAAGAGGGATCTAACACTCAGCCACTATGTATATCAACTTGTGACTCGTCCAATGGAATGCCAACCAATCTTAGCTGCACCTCCTCCTTGTCAATTTATCTAGCACCCTCAAGATCAACATCCCAACATTTAGTTTGAATCTATCAATACCAATTTCATAAAGCATTATGAATTGCAACTAGTTTCTCCGCTTGTCTAGAGGTAAGCTTATTCCTCTTGACCAAGTGGATGAAGCTATAGGTCAATCAATTCATCCCTACAACAAAGAAAATAGTAACCTAAGTGGGTGGATAGCATGATATCTCAGCTCCAGTGTATCCTTCCCATTGCATGTCCACCATCCGATAGGGTCTTTCTGAGGAGAAATGACCCTATCCATCCAAGCCTTTGGTTTTCTGAATGTAGGACCCTAATTTAACTTCCATGAAAATCAATTTTGCATATATGCCATAGCCGATGCTTAGTCCCCCTCTAAATTTCTAGATTTGAATTTTACCCAAACTAGTGACATTGCAGCCAAGGCTTTGTCGGATCGAAAGGGCCTTTTGCATATCTGTTGACAATTGTTGAAGGGCATGAAAAAGGATTTGGTGCAACTGCAGCAGTGCTTCTATTTTTTGAAGAACCCCCAATAGTTTTTTCAACTTCATTCAAATTTATTTCACCACTCCCCATTTCACATCATTGCTGCTGCTCATTTTGATTAAACTTCAAGAAAATAAAAACTGAAATTTGAACTTTGTTGAAGTGTACAGCAAACTGAAAAAAGAAAACAGAAGATAAAAAAACTCGCCTGATTTAATCAAAAAACTCACAATTTATTATCCAATTCTTAATTTCTTGCATTCTTATGGCAATTTCTATTTCTTTGGTTATCAAAGCTAGGTTTATCTAGTTCTCTGACACCAAGGGCATCTTGGATCTATGATAAACATTTTCTTGAGTGAGACCTATTTGTAGGTGAATCTTGTGTGCAAAGGAAAATTATGAGCACTTCAGCAATAAAGATAGAAATATTGAATGGCCAAAAGATTGAGCCATGGAAGCTTAAGATGGAAGATCTTCTTGATGGCAAATATCAATGGCTTGACATGTCAAGAAAGAAACCCTCAGATATGATGGAAAAAGACTAAGTGGAGATGGATAGGAAGGTAAAGAGTTTAATCAGGATACGTCTTTCAAATTCAATGTTGTTGAATGTCTCAAGGGAAGTTAATAGTATGGCACTATAAGATAAGTTAGGGACTTTATATCAAACAAAGCCACTATCAAACATTTTTTTCTTCAAAAGAAATTGTATTAAGTTATGATGAATGATGATGACTCCATGACAAAGCACTTGAAAGATTTTAACACAAGCCAATTAGCCTTTTTTGATGTTGAACTAGAAGATAAATATATTGCTTTGTTATGTTCTTCACTTCTTTGCCATATTCAATGGTTAATCTTGTTATGGCCACTAGTGGTACAACATCTAAATTAAAGCTTGAGGATATAGTCACATCCTTGTTATCAAAGGATATGAGGCAAAATTCCATAGAGGATCTAACAAAGGATGCCTCGACTGTGAGATGTTTTCAAGACAAATAAAAGCATGTCAAGGGATAGAGAATCAAATTCTACATGTAAATCTAAATTTCCATGAAGACCTATTAAGAAATGTTGTAACTACGATAAAATTTGGGAACCTTAAGAAGCAATACAAATTTTAAAAGGTTGAGAATGGTAAGGCACTTAATGATGCATCTTCCAATAAATGAAAATCTCCACTAAAGAAAATGGGGATGTATACCTAGCATCTTCAAGTACACACTCATGTCATGATGTATGTTTGATTGACTCAAATGCTTCCTTTCATATGACTCCCTAGAAGGAGAGATTTTGTGATTCTGAAAGATATAATGGAGGTGATGGCTTCTTAGGAGAAAAAAATCATATCAGATCATACGACATGGAATAGTTGAAGTGATGCTTAAAGATGGAAGGGTTAATGTAAAACCCTCATTGGAATTCTATATATTCCAAGATTGGATAGAAATATGACATTTGTAAGTGAAATGAGTAATGTAATTGTGCAAGTAATATTTACAAAAGATAGCTTCAAGATGGTTCAAAAAGAAATGGTGTTGGCAAGAGGAATCTATACCAAAACACTATTCAAGCTTGAGGCAAGCATTGCGCATGGTGTTTTAATACCTATGTTGTTTCTAAGGTTAGCACTTAGCAATGAAATAGACAAAACCTGTGTGTTGCCTATAGAGAAGGCATTGCTTTGGCATGAGAGAATGGGACATACTAGAGAGAAAAGCCATCATGATTCACACTAAAGGTAGGATTGAAGGAATTTCAAATTGTGCCTTAGATTTTGATTTCTATGTACATTATGTATATGGTAAACAAAATAGCGTAAATTTTCCCAGTAATGTGACCACAAATGGGATTTTGCAACTGATAATAGTGATGTGTTTAGACCTATGTCTATTCCATCACAAGGGAAAACTCTATTTTATGTTTCTTTTATAGATGATTCCTCCAAGAAAACATGGGTGTGTTTCCTTAAAAATAAGTATAATATTTTTAGTAAATTCATGGAATTAAAGGCTCTTGTAGAAAATTTATATTTCTTTTATATTATGGATATTCTTCTGTGTGCCTTAGATTTTGATTTCTATGTACATTATGTATATGGTAAACAAAATAGCGTAAATTTTCCCAGTAATGTGACCAAAGCAAATGGGATTTTGCAAGTAATAGTGATGTGTTTAGACCTATGTCTATTCCATCACAAGGGAAAACTCTATTTTATGTTTCTTTTATAGATGATTCCTCCAAGAAAACATGGGTGTGTTTCCTTAAAAATAAGTACAATATTTTTAGTAAATTCATGGAATTAAAGGCTCTTGTAGAAAATTTATATTTCTTTTATATTATGGATATTCTTCTGTGTGCCCCAGTTTAATTTTTCAAATGTCCTAGTTCTAGTAGTATATATGTAGTTGTACATTGATAATGCATTGGGAATTTTGTACTGTGGTACTATCCGAGTTGAGAACAATTGTGTGAACTTGAATTCTGGTTTTTCAAGCTATGTTAAAGGTGACGTACTTCTCTTGGTACACTGAGTTGGCATTAGAGATATTTTAAAGTATGCTTTAATTACTTACCAACAAAAAAAGGCCTCTAATAAAATTAATAATCATGATTAAATTTTGATTTCTGCAAGCAAAATCTCCTGAATAAGATGGCTGAGCACCTGATTAAACTGAACCACAACTGAAGTAGGAATCTGTCTATTGTCTCATTAAGCTCAAATGGATTCCAAAACCTTCTTGAAAGGCAATCCTAACTCAGCAGTCCACCAGAGCTATATAGCATTCTTCAGAGTCAGACCATCGTGTTTCTGTAGCTGATACTCTCCTAAAAAAATTGAATAAAATATTCTAGAGCAAGAGATAGATCTAGAAAACAACATTATGTAATACAGGTGAAAACCAATTAAGTTGAAATTGTGGAAAACATTTGAAAACTGTTACAATGCAATGTTTCAGTGTCATACAAAAGCTATCTATTGCCAAAAAGTGACCTGGTATAATATCACTAAATCATTTGGATAGAACCTTGCCCTACTATTCAACAAAGCATCAATAAAAAGTTACCTTGTTGCAAATTATAAGCAAGTATACAGACCTTTGCCTCGAAATGCTCTCCTTGTATGACTTTAAAACTAGAAAATACACCCTAGGTTCAGATTTACTCTCAAATTATTTAACAAAGAATTTGTGGAAACAACACATAAATATGAAATCGTAAGTTCTAAAGAAGGAAAGGTATAAGCATTCTATCACAACCATGGCATGATTGAATCTACTCACTCGCATGGTGGATGCATAGTCCTCTGCATGCCTAAGAAGTCCCACGAGCTGCACAGCGGCATCAAGGGCATCAGGAGCCCATGATGGTGGAGCTTCTAGCAGGCCCAAAAGTAGTCTCTCAGTAGAACTGGAAGAAGCAATTGCATAATATCTGTGTTTGGAAAAACATGACACAGTAAATTTAGTCAGTTTGAACATTATTTAGACAAATAATCCAACTGCAGCGGAATGGGAAATAGGAGAGAACATAACCAAAACAGTGATAGACTTCACCTGTGGAATAAGTTTGCAAATGGCTCAAGAGGAGGTAGTCCTGCAATCAAATGCTCATCCAAAGCAGTTATTGGAGGAGGAAGAAGGAGAACAGGTACAGCAGTAGACGTCAGATTCACACTCTCATAACGAGCCACTTCATCATCACAGACACTTAGAATGACTCCAGCTCCATTGGCAACCGCCCATCTTGGAGTTGATGGCATAAGTTGAGGATCCTTTCCTGGTCCTTGACCACCAGCTGCCACTCATACATAAATTCACCATGTCAAAACCTACAGAAGCCTTTAAATCAATCATTTGGACCAGATCATCCTACTCATTGACTTGCAAGATATATAAGCTCAATCATAAAGCATACATTTTTATTTCAATAGAATTGAATTATTTTCATTGTTTACAATCTCAAAGAAGTGGCAAGAGAATATAATGTTATATATGGTAGCCATTGGGTTATGTAAGTAATAAACTGTTTTATGATACAAAGCTTCATTTATTGAGAACAATAATTTTGAAAATTACTTAGTTGGATTAAGTCCACCATCTAAAGTCTTCTCACTGTGACTATCAACAAATTATGGCCCTTCATATAGCCCAACCATAAATATCAGATTAATTTGTTCAGTTATACAAGACTACTACAAAAGAGCAACAATTAAGTGTTAAATGGGATTAGAGCCTTGATTCTGTCCAAAATTTACAAAAATGCATTGTACTCTCACGAAAAAGGGAAAACTGATAACTCTTACACTGTACTCTAGCAGTTCATGTCCAGATTTTTCTATCTATAAAATTAGTGACCCTGTCTTAGGATATAATATATGAATCCACTGCATTGTTATGTACTCGTTAATTATTTGGAACCCAATGTATTTGAGATTTCTCGAATACAATGACATGGTTTTTCTAAAAGTTTAGGGAAGTGAGTAGGATATAAATAGGGAACAAATGCCTTGCTCAAATACAACAATATTCTTCGTTTGAGTACCATGCTTGATTCTATCTCCTTTATTCATATCCCAAGGGAGTGGTACAGTGTGGCGGATTGTTTGGCTAAATGGGCTTCTGAGAATATGGGGAACTGGCAGGTCGAAGATTGGGGGCAGTTATCTCCAGAATATTTCCAGATTTTTGATAGATTAGTTCTTGAGGGCATGGCTGGATGATGGGTTTTATTAGATTGGCTTCTTGGGAGACTAGCTCCTCTTGCTGGTACTGTAATAAGTTCTGGATGTTGATCCCACAGTCCTTGGGGAACTGGTGTTGAGTTTGTATCTTCTGTATGGTTTCTTCTTGATTTCAAAAAAAATTTGCCCCTCTTTATTAAAAAATAAAAAATACAACAATATTATAATTAATAATTTTTGCTTGCAATTCTGCTCAAAGCATACTTTGATATATACATCATGACAATCAGGTTTTCAAGGTCCATCTACTAAACATTAGGACTACAGGTTCAGGTCTTATAGAATAGATTATCTTCTTTAGCCACTTCAACCAATAGTTGGTAGTACTTGGCCATGTAAGGGAAGACCTATACACCAAAACCTTGTTTAGAGATAAGTTTTGTTTATGAAATTATATTTCGTATATCATATATTTATGAGTTTATATAATTTATCAGGTGCAAAGCAAGTTTGCAACTCTTCATCAATCAAAATTACAAAAAATGTATCTCTTTGCTCCAAACCTTGTTTATTCAGTCTTTTCATTGTTTATTGCAAGAGTAGGAATTTGAATGGTTGTAGCTAGGATTGCAAAAACAATTCCTCTAATAATTAGCTAGCTTTTGTCCTAGCCATAATACAGTTTATATGTGATGTCCATATCATTTTGCTGTTCCAACAGAAAGAAAGAAAAATATACCACAAATTGAACTACTGAATCTTGGGAAACATGACAACATACAGCATTCTCAAGTAATACTGTGTATGCCTGTTTGTGAATACAACGAAATGCTATAGAATGTTATGCATTTCTACAGCAGCATAACACCTAAAGATAGCACCAATCCCAGATTCATGTAGTTATTTTACTCAGAATTTAAAGGTTTTGCAACAAACCAGTTATTGGGGGCTTTAGCTCTCCACCAGCTGCATATTTCCCCATAACACCACCACACCTGAAAGCACAAAAGAAACCCAATGTTTAGAAATGCTAATAAGAATAGTACACACATATTCAACCTTTTCTACTCCTATTCTTAAAACAATTAAGTAGATGAGACCTGACCACCACAGCAATGCTTCCAATATTCTGAATATAAAAAAATCATGACATCCGTACTAATATCCAGCTTTAGTGACATATGACATTTAATCTCATATAGGTTTAAAAACAGGATTGTAATTAAATAAAAAGTGCAGGTGGCTTAGAATAGTTGTCCTATATGCATATCAACATAGCTAGAGAGAAACAACAAATGAAAATACAATCCTTGTGCCTTCGTTTTGAGAACAACCCCTTGAATAGGTACGGAGAAAATATTGCTTAAAATGCATTTAGAAAACTCCACTAAATGACCCTTGTTTGAGAATTTCTAGGGTCCTTTAGTGATTGAACAGAACAGAAAACAGAGGCGGAAAAAATAATGAATGTTTAATCTGATTACTCTTAGCACATATGGTTTTGCATAGTACCATAACCAATTTTGGAAATTCAAAATATTTAGAGCTTGGTGGAGCATCAATTAGGATTTCCTTTATATTATAAATCTGTATATATTTTTCTGATTTCTTATCATATTCTTTGTCCTCGCAGACAATTTATCAAAATATGGGATTGGTTACCTGAAGTGGGAGTAGTGTTAACTGTTAAGAAAGAAAAATAAGCTGAGATACCAAATGCTTATATCAAGGGGATTTAAAGTAGACTTTTCTGAACTAGATTGCTCTAATGTGGCAGTTTTATCATTAATATTATCAGTTTAAATACATTTCTAAGACATTATTGCCAGAATAAGTATGACAAATGTTAATTTCTGGATAACTTTGGATCACAACTACTTTTTGTGGTTTATACGACTTATTTGTGATCATACAGTCTTACAAACATTCATTGATTCTTATTTCCTTATTTACAAATAGACACCCGAGACTTTATAGCCTCATCAAAGCATCTCCAGTAAGTACATATAATATTACATCTCAATGGCTGCACAAAATAATCCCTGCTACAGATTGTGCAATGGATTACTAAATAAGTAACTAGTTTGTCAAGAAAGAACAGACAGGAGTTCATCCATTGCGATAAAATACGTTTGAATTGAATTTTAGATTTCTGCACATGAGCATCTCCAAATGTTGTGGGATCGCTCCTTCATCATTTAGAAGACAAGTGGATAACATATGCAGGATACATACTAAGAGTTTTAAAGGCATTCATATACAATGCAGAAACTTTAAAGTTAATAATTCACCAGATGAAAAAACAATGGACTATCATTGGAAAATTTAATTAAAAAAAGTTGCCATGTAGCAAAAACTTAATGTTCAAGAATTATCAAATAAGTTATATCTTACCAACGAAAATAGTCACTTTTTATTCCCATTGATGTAGCAAGCAAACTATCTGTAATCCATGGTGTCAAAAGCCTTAAAGGTTTCTTCTCTTGATATTGTCGAGCACAATCACCCAATGGTTCTTTATCTCTACTCATGCTTGTACTTGCACTGTTCCCACTCGCACTCCTTTCAGTTGCTCCATTATTTACTCTATCAGCCTCATTATCTAGTAGTGGTCGGTTGTAATGTGTTAATACTCTCAAAATCCCTAAACATGCTACACCCCATTGCTCTGGATAGTCTTTCTGCCAGGGAAAATGAAGCTATGCAAAACAAAATCATGTAGATGTCCATTTGACCAGAAAGACAACCATTAACCCAAGCCTGACAAATGAACTAATAAAAAGGCAAACACTTGTAATGAAATCAAAAAATTTGAATAATAAGGCATCCAAAGAAAGAAAAGAAACCTGTAGAATAACTTTTGTTTCAGTTTAGAATTCATACCTTACTAGATGGACTGAACAAAGAAATAAAGGAACTGAATGGAGGGATCCTTTTGTCATATATTACGATTCTATCAATGATCAATGACAACAGTGGATGGATAAACGTATGGCCATGTTCTGGATGGTGAAGAACAAATGTTGCTACAAGTCCAGGCAGCAGCAACAATTTTCCAAATTTCAGAAATGATAACTTTGAATATGGCTACCATGTGAGGTGCCAAAACATTTTTCAGAAAGGGAAAAGAAGAAATAAAAAATAAAACCAAAAGCTTGCTGTACCTAAGACATCATCCAAGAGACAAACCTCCTCATTTGGATAGTGGCTATGGATTATCTGCAAACAGAAGATATATATTTATGTCAACAGACTAAAGAAAAAAAAATTAAATGTAATGATAATTCCTTTAGAATTGATAAACTTTGTAACATAAAGAATCGTGCACAGGAATTTATTATATATTTTTCCATTTTGATTGAATGTTGACTGCATAGTAGAAACAGTAAAACTAAACAGATGTACCTCTGCAATATCATGTTGGAATTCTTCTGAAGTATATTGGTTAAAAAGCTCCACATATGCCAATATTTCTATCTGCACACAAAAAAATCCATATGTATTAAGCTCAAAGATTACTAAAAATATGTTTACTTAATAAGCAAGACAGACAATCATATCCTAATATCAATGTTCGCCTTACCATTTAATCCCACCAGTGTGGAATATTTTTTCTGTGATTGAAAACTTTAATATCAAAGTAATTCAACACTCAATACAAACCTATTAGGCAAATTCACATTTATTTTTATTCACAGCAGCCTATTTATAATGTGCCATACCCAACCATCAATAAATTGGGTAGAAGAAAGAAGGCATAGGTTTTCAACTTGGTTCACAATGGCCTAGAACCTCCGATGTAAGGTCTTTTGAATCAGATTACATCACTGAGCACTTAAAAAATTGAAAATGAAAGATCATAAGTACCTACAATTAAATTTCATGAATTTCCTTATTGATAGAAAATGAAAGATCAAAGTACCTACAATTGAATTGCATGAATCATAGCATTGACTACACAAAGAAATACGTTAACCCAGAAATCAACCAAATTTAATGTTAATTCCCACTGTGTAATGTAATGCAAAAGTGAGAGGTTAGGAGTTAACTATTTAGTAATAAGTTTTTAAATAGTAGAAATAAATAGGAAGATTTTAGATGTCACAGGCTTTTCAAAGGGATGCTAGGTTTGGAAGTTTATGTCCAATACCCGTAGACTTTTCTCCTTTTTGATTATGCAACTTTGTAATTTTCTTACCAATGTTAAGGGAATGCAATTTTTAACAGAATGGAATCCAGTGTTGCTCATAATAGATGTGATGATCTCCCTTTTAAAAAATTAACAAAAAAAACAGATTTCCAGCTTGTTGAATGGAATTTTATCATACCTAATAATTCATATTCTGTTGCATATCAGGTTTTCCCTCTCTTTCATTTTTTGTACTAAGGTTTGAATAGTGAAGCTTTGAGTTTGTATCAACTTCATGTTTCTAGATCTGGTAAAAATTGTGTTTTTGTAAGATTTCAGCTATTCAATTATGCAATCATTGATGAAAATTTTGCAGGAAACCCAATACAACTCGTGAGTTACTCACAAATAAATCAGCCCCAAGTTTTTCTGAATAACTCACCTGTAACTTGGGAAAAAATTACTGATAACTTGGCATCAACTCATGATTTACAATTGACAACTGAACCGTGTGTGGATAAGACTGTTTAGCCTGAAATGTGCTCATTTTTCATCATTTTTTACTCTTCTTTTAGCAGTGGTGGCAGCAGAATTTGCAGGTATGTAAGTGCTCATTTCAGTTCTTATTCAGCTTTTATTCAGCAACATTTCAAAGATAAGTAAATATAACACATTTCCATTTTTCTTTTTTCTTTTTGTGCCTTCATTCTAAATGTTTTGTACTAGGCTGCTAGGGGTTTTTGTTTTATTTCTGTTTCATTTTTTATTTATTTTTATTTTTTTGATATGTTAATTGTGGATTGGGGTCCACTACCTTGTATATTAAAAAACAAAAATATTAACAGTATAAGGATCAACCCTTGAACAATGGTGCTTTGAAAATTTGAAAAAATAGATTCAAACAAAAACTACCATTGTTGAAATCCCTAAAAACTACTTCCACACACTAAGAACTTCAGCTATGTTTTGAAGAAAATTTCAAACATTGGTGACTAATTTCCTAATGTTAAAAAACGTTGAATCAATCACACAACAATTGAAAACTTCCAATGCGGAAGCATACACAGATAATTACACCTTCAAATCAGTCTTTCATTCCTTCGAAAAACTTACAAGGAAACCTCCACAAGTGATGTTACTCACAGCTGCACAGAAATTCACTGTATTCAGTATGTTACAATTTTTCTATCTTGCTCCTATCTTTATACTAATTTAACTATAAGTCTAATCTTCCAAAAAACAGCTTTACTTACAAAAACATCCTTATCACTTATAAGGATGAGATGGAAGATAAGTCTAAATGTTTATCTACACTTCATATTTAGACTTATTTAGCTAAATAAAATATTTTCACTTTAGTTCTTCAAAGTGAAATGCAAAATAAAATAACTCGAATCAATTGAACCTTTCCACACATTCACACTAAATATGTATGGAAGTTCCTATCCGAGCTAAAAACTCGACATGTTTGTGACTAACTTGTTGCACAGCAACGAAAACTTGCATAACAACTAAAGATTTTTGTGCAATAACTGAAAACTATTGTGTAGCAACAAAAAACTTGTTATGCAGCAATTAAGAACTGTTGCGCAGCATCTCAAGATTTGTTACACAACAACTAAGAACTATTGTGTAGCAATTGCAAACTTGTTACACAGCAACATAAAACCTTCTTACACACCAACAAGAAGCTGCAGCAGCATCATCCAGTTCAAGGACGCCTACATAGTGGCAACCTTTTTGGAGCTTTAGTCATAGAAGAAATTTATAGATTATCAACATTGAAACTATAATTTGTAATTTTTGTTTATATTGAAACTTGAAGTTGATATGTACTGAACTCAAGTTTTAGTCAATGATGTGCATTGAAGTCTAATTTTGATCTATATATGAAGGAAATCAGTAATATGTTCCCTAAATTCAGTAGTATGCATGTTTTCTAAGAGTTTTTTTACAAATTTATGTTTTTTAATGTTCAGAAAATTTGCTGAGTTTTTCCTCAAGCTTTTTGCCAAGTTCAAGTTTTTGAAAGAAATTTGGTCAGCCAAGTTATTGCTGAATCCAATTTTTTCATTAGCACAAGTCATCATTAATGTATAACTTAAAAAACTTTGTCTCCATTAGCTAGCCAAATTAATGTAGTCAACAAAATAGTGCAAATATTCTAAAAAGTGCATTTCATCCAACTCATTCATCCATTTTGATTCATTTCATTAAAAATTTATAGGTCTCTAATTAATGCGCATCATAAATATTCATTTAGCATGGATATTCCACAATCAAGAGCAAGATATATCCAACCTACACCTCCACTTATTATAGGCAATCATTATCTAACCAGCATGGAGTCTTCCACCACAATGGTAATACATATTCAACTAACCTGGATCTTCCACTTACTGTGGATAGTAATTATACAACTAACATATGTATTCCATTGTTGTAAACAATAGATATCAACTTCACATAGACTTTCCACTTATTGAAGACAAATATTATCTAAGTAACATGGTCATCCAATCATCATGGGAAATAGCTATCCAACTAATATGTATCTTCCACTTGTTGTTGTCGGTAGTTATCAAACTAACATTGATCTCCCACTTGTGCGAAAAAGTATTGTTCATTCTATGTGGAATTACTCAGCAATCACGTCCATTTATTTAATTTCTACCATAGTTAATACGTCTTAACGCTTTTCCATGTGACTAGGGGGTAAAAACAAGCACCCAACATAAGCACTTTCCAACAATATAAAACCACAAGATGAAATCTTTCCACAACCTCCACATGGTGAAGAATATGTCCCAAACAACCAAACAAGAGCTCCAAGTCAACATATGACCAACTCCAAAATTTTGCATCTTGAGCTTCCATAGCTCAAATTTGGTGTCGTTGAATCTATCCATTTCCATTCTTATTGTGCCTATTATCTTTAACTTGTATGTAAATCTCCCACTCAAACTAGAATTAATAGTAAAAATCCTTATCCTTACACATATAAAACAAATTTCAACTAAGCTTTGATACCAACTGAAAAGAAGCTAGGTAGAACTAAAAAACTTCCTATTTAACCCAAAGAGAGAACTGCTAAATAGGAGCATATCTAACAATTTTAGTAATTAAAACCAACATGCAACACAAAAGGGATCACAATACATTATCAAAGTAGCAACCCCTTAAATCAAGACCATCAACCTGTGTTTGGAGGAAATCCGACAAAATAGCCCCCTACAAATGCAAGTGCAACTCAAAACCTCTATCCCAAGCATCTATTATGTAGGCAAGTCAAAAACTAGAAACCATAATACCATGTGCTAAATCCATAAGTCTAATTCTAGGGGGGGAGGATGTGAGACCCCTACTTTATGGACTTTTGTTTTCTTGAGATAGTTGGTGTACCTGATACATTTTGATGCATATAGTATTTATGGATGATGCACACTTTATTATGGATGTTATGTTTTATGTTGTTCATGTAATACTCTTTGATACGTTCATTTGTGGTTTAATGTATTTGTGAAATGGTGAATTGTATATGTTATCTTATGGTTGTTAGTTCATTTATGATGATATGTAGTTATGATAAATTTATTTTGGATACATACATACATACTGTAATGACTGACCCCAAAAAAAAATTTCCCAGTTTTCTGATATCACTGATATGCTGATTGTTTCCGCTGTTATGCTGTTTGAGTTTGTTTGATGGTGTTTTTTTGCAAGGTGTTTCATGTGCCATTCATGTTTAAGCTTGCATATAAAATAAATAACATAATGCACTGAAAATTAAAGTGTGCTTGCTTGAACAATGAAAGAACTCAGCATATATTTCACTATTATCATAACAGAAATTTTCTTACTTTACAAACATATATCAGAACTCAGTAATAAACATTTTCAGACCTGGAAATGTTTGCAAACAGCCACAAAGGTATTTCCAACTTGCAATAAACAATGCCACAGAGGTTAACAAAAAACCTTCTACTCTCCAACGCCAAGAAACAGTGGTTTCAGTCCTTCTCAAGAGCTCAAATTGGTTTATACATCAGCAAACACAATTTGGAAAATACTCATTACTAGGCGCCAGGCTGAAGAGGTCAACTTTCTCTAGTAATTCCAATACATCTCCAAAAAAAGCAACCCAATGCTTGATGTTGGCGCCAAGATGAGAGCAATCAAAATAACCAATACCCACGATGAAACCCTAACCCATTTGGAAGATATGAGCAAATAACCAGGTTCAGGTCCAGATGCTAAAGTGCCCAGAAAATGATAAAACGACTCCCAAACTCCTTGAAATCCATGCCAAAATGAGAGTATGCAATCACAAACTAAAACCAAACTGAAACTCATCAAAAGTACTCGAAGATCTTCATTCTAAATGACTGTAAACTGCAACTTGAAGCTCAAATTGTGACTCCTAGATGGAACCACACTTTCACCGCCTAGGGCAGGTTTTGCACTATCGAAACCAATCCAAGATGTCAAGGGCTTTCGTCCTCAACACTCACTTTTAGACCTCTTGGTGAAAAACCAACAGCATCTCCTTATGCAACTAAAATCATCCATAACCAAATGAGAGCCAAAACACATATTTATAAAGTGAGGGAAGGATTAGGGCAACTTGCATTTGAGTTTAAATACATTTCCCTCTCATTTCACTTTATGAAATGTCATGAAATTACCCCAAGGGGCGTCCAACCTTTTGCCTCCAAAATTCCACTTTTGATTTTTAATTTAAAATTGACTTTTAGCCCAAACTAGGCGTCCCACCTTACGAGGCATAACATTAGCCTTTAAAAATGATAAATAAACTTCTTTTCTAGGCATCCATTTGAAATACATGGCCCCTCTTTTAAAAATGATAAATAAACTTCTTTTTTAGGAAGCTATTTGCATTTTTGTAGCCTTCTAAAACGACTTAAAGTTATCACTTAGGCACCAAGGTACTTTTTAATGTCCCCTCCACCCCTCAACTTAAAATTATAAAGTAACTTTATTTTAATTCACTTTTCGAAGAGAACAAATATTTAAATATTTCAACCTTAACAACCAAGAGCCATAGCTGAACTAATGCTACTGAGAATAACCTGACCAGGTCCAGCTTCCAAAAATAGACTTACTATTTTTAGTAAGTACTGAAAATAGTAAAAACATCAAAGACACAAGCTAGTAAGATAATTGATATGCCAATGAGCTCATTGTAGACAGTAAGCATTGGACTAGTCCCCTGCTAAAAATAGAAAGTCACGCCTGAAACACCAAAAAATCCCATAGTAAGGATTGGTACAAGGCATTAAAGCTCATCGGGCAACTTCCACACATTGCCCAAAGAGGAAACCCTACATTGCTCAATCTGCCAAACCAATTACTAAAATTAGCACTTACTAAAAAAAATAAGTGTGTCAGAACCAAACTAATCCAAAAGAGAACATCGAAAATGGGGACATTACAGTCCGCCCTTCCCAAAGATTGCTTGTCCTCAAGCAATGCCAGTAAAACCCTACAACCAACAATCTAATCCACACTGAAACCAAAAATGATCCCAGGGTCCCAAGTAAATCTAGGAGATATGTAGCACCATCTGCTCAAATCTTTGTCCTGCGAGGTACCAACACATAAGACCTCTTGAAAACCTCCTGTGAGAAGAGTAATCAAATACCGCAAAGACTCGATCAACTCCTCAAAAGAATGCTCCTCAAGAGAACCAAACTAATGTGCCACAAGAGTAAGCTCTAGAAAATTAACACTGGCTCTCTCATCCCAAACGGTAGCTGGGCTACAACTCAGTGTGATTCTTGGGTTCCAAGTGAGTCTCAGAAAGGAACCACCATGCTGAAGTTGCGCCACACTAATCATAATTGTCAAACCAATGTGCCCATATTGCACTCTCCTACCTTGGACCCCCATAGAGTAAAAATCATCAAAGCCCATGCTAAAATACCTGAAAGGACTAAAGTCAATGTCATGAAATATATCTTGCCAAGGCAATTCAGAGAAGACTACATCAATAAACTCACTGCCAATCACGATCCTAGCCCCCATGAAAATCACCCTACTCAACCATAAGAAGTTAACCCTGACATGACACCTCATGATACCCCAAGTATGGAGCAAATCAGTCACTGCCATATCTCTAAAATCTGCCAGCCAAGAAATGCTTATGCTGATGCAAACAGAAATCATAACATCAACTCTCAAACTCCAAGTGTCAAAAGAATGGTCCCAAACACACCAACACACCCAAGCCACTGCAATCATTAAGACATCATTTGAAATAATGTGTATCATCTCCATGAGGTAACTGTAGTAAGTGTCACTCACCGAAGTGGAAACAGTAAATAAATGAACTGTACCCGGAAAAACACTCTAAGCCAACTGCCCCAAAGCCTACCCAAACTCAAAATCAATCTACTCCTCAAAAGGTGTCGTCATAACCAACGAAAGAATGTAAGGGCAACAGTAATCAAACTCAAATCCTACTGAAAAACATAGGAGAGATGAGTATGAAGGTAGCAACAGAATCTTCTCCTAGGATCAATTCATCACTGCCATCCAAGCTCGACCATTTACTACTCAACTCCTGAACTATAGGACCCATCCAACTCATATGTGGGTCTGAAACCAAAGTCATATGCAAGCTGATCGGAAAATGGGCAGCGGTATTAATATTGGAAGTTGACCCACTACGCCAATCATGAGACAACACTTCATGTCTAGAAATTGCACCTGGGTCCCAAGTCTTGTAATCAAATCCACTCGCATCACTGAAATTGTTTGGGTATTCGTCACCCAACTCGAAAAGTGGATTGTCATGAGTCAAATTAGCATCCCATTCAAATAAAGGATTATCATACAATTGATGATTTTCCTCAACTCCCAAATCAAATCAATCCTCCTGCTGATCCAAACTCCTATTTTCTGATTTTTTTGGACAATGGGGAAGATCATACTCCTCCTGAATGAAATCAAGCTCCTCCATTACATGTTTGATCTCATTAGCCCTTACTCTATTCTTATGCTCTGTAAAATGTTGAGCCTCATAGAGCTGATCATTTGCTTCAAGAAGTGCCCCTTGGACACTTTCCAAAGCAAGCTTCATGGAGTTAAACTCAATGGTGAGCTCACTAACCTCTCCCCTTAACTTCTTAGACATAGACAAAGTTTCATCTGCAAACTTGGTAGCTATATCTCTATCATGCATCATGTGCAAGTAAGTTGTTTTAAATTCTTCCATAGAGTTCTTCAATGTATGTAAATCAGAAAATGAAATATTAAACTCACTTTGTCCCATAGATGCATTTTGAATTAATTTTTCCACATGCATGTGTTCACTGTCCAAACTAGATAAAATGTGCACCTCATTTTCAGCGGTTACCAAGAGTTGTCTTTTCCAATCATGATCAAGCAACAATGATGAACTGCTGTTATGTGGCATGTGAAAATCAGAACTATTATACCTGTTATCAAAGTCTCCATCATTGTCCCAAATTACTTGTGCCACTCCCTGGTTATCCTCAAAATATATTGTGAATCCGAACCAACCAGGCTACAAGGTCTTTGTTCAAAATCAGCTACCCGCAATGTGAAATCAGATTCCTTTTAAAGATTGAAAACATCACTATCGATGACATCCTCCATGCATGGCTCTTGGGATGAAGTAATGACATCATTACAATCAAAAAGAAATTCATCCCAATGTGGATCCTTGTCATACTCGGGTGCCAACACACCCGGATCCCATGTGTAGAAAGGTTGATCACTTTGTTTAGAGAATAAGTGTTCGTTGTGCTCCTCATGAGTAGTTGTCTTTCTGAATAAGTCACTCTCCAACTCATTATCACTGAAAATCATAAGCTTGATTTGGCAATCTAACCCAAAGCCACCTGTGTCACCATTACCCACATGGGGTAAAGAATCATCATTAATAGTTGATTCAACGTCATCATCTCTTTCGTTTTCATCATGCCCATCATCTAAAAGTATCTCAACTTCATTGGATAGCTCTAAGGGAGTATACAAGGCTGCTATTTCATCAATTCCTTCATGCACAACCTCATCTACAACAGTTGCATGCATGACCAAAGAGTCATCCCGAGGCTCCGTCTCACATCCATCAAGTTTCGAAGCAATTATTTCATCTGATTTTTTTGCTATGAACTTCTCTTCGACCACTTGCTCTTCATTGAACGCATGAGGTTTCAACTTTGCCACATCCCTAAAATGAAGTTTCGGTTCCTTCTTGTCAAACCTCTCTATGAATCTCTCAGTGAACTCAGTATATGATGTAATCTGAGCATGCCCCATTATGATCATCCCATGATGCCACCACTTATGTGCAACTCCATCAAAGTGCATAGTAGCATATTTTATGGATTCTTCTTTAGGCATGGGGTTTTGATTGAAGTATGTGTCCACCCTCTGAACTCATGCTCTCGTTGCAATCTCACCGGACCCGTCAAAATAAGGAAGGCTAAGTTTTCCAACTTTCCTTCGCAAGTCATTATGATGTTCTCTATTCCCCCTAGTGGGTGTTGTTGTCACCTTTTCACACATCGCCCCATTGCAAATGGGAACCCTTGTTGTTTGCTTTTTTGGGCTTTGCCATTGCGCTTCGGTTTCGTTTGGTTTTTTTGGGTGTTTTAGAGTTTGAGTTTTTGAAGGGTCACCCGAGTCAAGAAATGATTTTGAGCCTGAATCACTACATAAACATCATCAAAATGCTTAGAAGGTCCGGAGGACGAAGATCGACTGTCATTTCAATCAATTCTGACACTTCCTAAATTTAAGGGTTTTTCGCTCCGACCCCCTATTTTTTAGGGACTTTATTTTTGGCACTTTTGGCCTATTTTGGACTTCCTATTTTTTAGGGGCTATTTTTAGAAAGTTGCTATTTTTGGAAAAGTTTCTATTTTTGGCAGGGTTTCCATCTTTGGAAAGTGTACAGGTCATGGTTTCATCAACATCAACTTCAAGAGATCCCAAAATAGAAATAGGTGAAAACTTTGAAAAATCTGAAAATTTGCTTAAGTGTTAAGCATGGCAGGAGTTAATGGCAGATTCGCCCAAGCATGAAGAGTTTGATGGCTTGCCAATGATGAAGTCCGCCACGGAAGGTAGGAAAATGGCATGTCACAAGGCCACGTTTGCCTCAAGTTGAATGGCAAAACCCTTGGACAAGTCCGCCCAGCACTTAAAGAAATGGCATGGAAGCAAGCCAAGTCCGCCTTGAAGAGATCGCTTGAGGATAAGCCAAGTCCGGGGCGCCTAAGTCAAAAATGGCACAAAGCATAGCAAAGTCCACCCCTACCAAATTGGAATGGCTCAAGGCAAAGGCAAGTCCGCCCATGAAGGAGGTGGCATGAAGTTTGATGAAGTCCACCCAGCTCAAGTAAAAATGGCTCAGCACATGATTAAGTTTGCCCCACCCCTTAATACATGGCACAAAGCAAGGTAAAGTCCGCCCATGAAGAAGTGGCATGAAGTTTGACCAAGTCCGCCCAAGTTTGATGGCTTGGGAATGAAGAAAGTCTGCTCCAAGCAGATGGGAGATGGCATGAGACTAGAGAAAGTCTGCCCTAGCATGTGGAAAAGGGAAAAAGCCATGATGAAGTCTGCCCAAGGCTTAAAGAAGATGGCATAAACATTTGGCAAGTCCGCCTAGGCCTTAGATGGCATGCCTAACACTTGGTGAAATTCGCCATACTTGGATAAATGAAGAAATTAAAGATTTTGCCTAAGTGTGAACATTGAAATATTAAAATATTAAATGGCATGTCTAGATAATGAAAAAAATTCGCCAAAAAAATGAGGAATCATGGCAAAATCATGGCAAAGTTGACAGGAAAGAAAAATTCGCCTTAGGCAGAGGCATGAAATACTTGGAAAAATCTTTCATGTTGCAAGAGGTTGGTCACGAGGTCTAGTCTCCCCCACCCTCGTGGTATCGGAGGACGTGTCTCGCCAATGCCATTGGTCACATTAAAAAGTTTACCAAACGCACTGCAGTTTATAGGGGGTCATGCTACCTGATTCCTGTAGTCTAAAAATAAAAAAATAAAAAATAAAATGCCATGATTTAAATAATTTAAACGAATGGGTTGGAAAATAACACATAAAATATTATTTTAATATTTTAGTTTCCAAAGCCATTATATGAGAAAATTCAAATTTTCTCTAGGCAAACTTTGAAAAAGAGAAAGAAAAAATAAGACTTCACTGAACTGGCGAAGAATTTAGAAACTTTCTTTACAATTGATGCTGAAGATTGAAATTGCTATTCGAAAGAGAAGTGCAAGCCAAGTTCAAACTAGATTAATTGGAAACAAGTAAACTCTACTAAATGGGTCGAATTTTCAACCTTAAATTGGCTTTGCATCTCATTTTCTTAAATCATTCTTTCGAAAACGAAGTTGTGAGAAAAGTTTTGTCTAAGGCAAGAGAAGTTTTGTGAAGAAAGTGAATTTTCTTTTGGAGTAAAGGTTGAAGAAGGCGAATTTATTCAGCAGCAACACAATTTTATTGCCAAAGTACCAGGCAGATTTACTTTCTCTTCTTTATTCCGGTGAAGAATTCTCTTTTCAATAGAATAAATTCTTCCATTTCCAGCAATGATCATTTGCAAGATTTAATTTATCAAGCTGGCTGGAATATATTTTTTCGAAATCATGGCATAAATAATTTTAATTTTAATTTTGAATTTTAATATTTTCTTCATGCTTTTTGCAGATTTATGCTGGAGAAAGGAGAATTTTCGAAGAAAATACCAATGAAATTCACCAGTAAGGGTTTGCAGCCAGAGTCTAAGATCGTCTCCAAATGGAAAAATATTGTGGATACCAACCTTGGCCATGTAGACTTTGATGAATTCATAAAAAGGATGTACGGAAGCGATGAATGCTTGCCTACGCCAATTGCACGAAAAAATGATGCACAATGGTATAGTTCAAGCTGCAGGATTTCCGCTAGCAGTTGATGTCCAGAACTCATGGTGGAATGTGCATTGCATTACAATGCAGAAGAAAGGAAAATTGAAGCGCCTGACGGTAGGGTGCTGGCATACTTGGGAGAGTTGGCTATACAGGAAGCGTTTGGGATCCCAGCTTACCACAGAACATATTACCGGACAAAAGATGAGACATGAAAAATTGTATGAAGACAAACAAAACCTTTGTGCAATAAATATGAACAAGTCATGGTTGGTAAAGCCTAGACCTTCAGCCAAAAAGATGCCTAAGAAGTTGCTCAGACCTGATTTTAAAGAGGAATACGGAGATATGGTTTTGCTGTTGAACAGAATGGTGGTTAATCCTCAAGGTGCACCCTTTGAAACTTGGATGTATTACTTCATTGATGAAGTAACTTCCAGAGTGAAAATGATTAACAGGTCAAGAATGATCAATGATAATCTCCACGAGCAATTGATCAACTTGGAGAAGACCAAAGCCTTCCATATGAGTTCCTATGTTATATATTTGATTGCTCGAACCTACAAATATGCTGGCCTAATTTGCAAGGGTGTAGTCGGAAATGGCAAAAGAGAATTCAAGGTTTACAATTGCTATCCTCAATTGCAGTTGAGCGAAAAATCACACTTCAGATGGACTTAAACTTCTCAATTCCAAATCTCATAATAAAAATATTCTTGTAGATGATATAAAATCCTCCATTAAAAAATATATTGTTAAAAGTGCATGACACCTTTCTCATGTATATCACCCGGATACTCCAAGGTGGAATGCATCAAAGGCTCACCCGTGACGCGAAAAGTTTAATCAGCACATACGGATCCTGGTTTATCCAGTTTACTAGATTCACCTATATTCGAATCCAAGGATTCACAGGTTCTCCTTATAGATTGCCAATTTATCCCACTAACAAAATGATTTTGCAGGAAGTTCTCAGGCAATTAGAGACATTTCAAAACATCCAAAGGCCAAAACAAAAAGCAGTCGTCACGTTTCCTCTCTTTATTGGAAACATGTTAGAATCTTGTCCATCAGCATAGGCAGCAGAGAGTGCCCGATTGGAAATACAATGGTACCCATTCACTTCATACAAATCCAGGAATGACTTTGATCCACTTAATCATATTGGAGCTGTGGACGGGAGAAAATACAAACACAGGGTCGACCTTGAAGACTTTTGGGCGAATACTGCTGATGAGCATGAAGTGAGGAAGAGATTATGGTCAGATTGCCTTTGGATATGATCAGGACAACGGGACTCTTTCGTGTCCCTGATCAACTTGATGATGATGAAGTGTACGTGCAATCGGGCTTTGATGAAAAGAAGTCGCTTCCTCCTGTTAGATGGTCTGAGCTAGAACTTGGTGACTTAACAATTCTTATGAGGCCTGTCTTTAAGTACTCGCAATGGTAGGTAGACCAACAAGTGCAAATTTTGCGGCAACAGAATGTGCTATTCACATATGACCCGATGGGCGGGCCAGAGTCTTGTTCTTCTAATGCCGATGCTTCTCAAGGAGATGAACTAGTTGAGGCTACCAACCCAAAAAAGAGAAAAGGTAAGGAAAAGGTGATAAATGAGGAACCAGTCCAGAAGAAGTCCAAGCCTCTTCATTTAGCCACATCCAGAAATGTGGAAGAGATACTAATCATGGAGGAAGAGTCATGGGGACAATTTAAAATTCCCTCGCCAGTTCTAGAAAGGGATATGGAGCCAATGCAGCTGGAAGATGATTATCATCACTCCCCTACAGGCACGGAAATTTATGAGTCAGATGAGGATGTGGATGTCATGGGAGGCGACTTCCAAGAGGGAATGATTTCCGCCCTCAAAAGAATTCCAGAAGATCCATCTATGCAGGAAATTTGGGATATACAAGACATTCCAAATGATCAGGATGATGGAGTTGAATAGCCAACAATCCCAAATTGGCTAAAAGAAAGACTTAAAATCAAGGTACTAGTTGAGATACCAGAAGAAGATGACACTGCAGACTTCTTGGCAAGGCTAGAACAAAATGTTACAAAGAAGCCAGCCAAGAAATTCTCTACGATACAAAAAGATGAAGCTGGTAATTGTACTGTACAATTTGCAATGCCTACAGTTGAGAAACCGCGAGATGAAATTGCTCCAAATGAATATGCCATTACAGTCATTGATATTGGTCCGACAACAAAAGGACAGGAAGTTGAGGACCTAGATAATTCTGTTTCTACCATTAAATCCAGGCTAGAAAAAGTTGAAGAAAAGAGAGTACAAAACGGAGATTGAGCGCCTAAGAGAATACATCCAGCATTTGACAAAGCCGTTCAATCAAGATGATCAATTAGCCCCTCCACTTCCAAACTCTTCACAGGAGCCAGCAGGAAATTTTGAAGAAGAGTTGACTACCGCCAGGGAGACCAAAGAATGGATGGCAGGGAAAGAGGAAGAAGCAAGGGCATTCGTGAAAAAGTTGGCATATGTTCAAGGGCAAATTTCTTCTCTACTCTCACGAGTTGTAAACTTGGCGGAAGCATGGGACGGACTCCAAGACATTCAAAGTAAAATCATCCCATGTCTTCGAGAGATCAAGGGAATTCCTAAGCAGAGGTTGATTTATGAAGAGATCATTGCGGCAGGAGCGGCATATGATTTCAACAACTGGTATTGTGCACTAATTTCACGAGGAGAAGTCTTGGAGAAGGTAAAAGCAGAAAGTGCTAAAATTGAAGAATAGGTGAAAGGAATCCAAAACAATATTTTCCACATGGTTGCGGATGTGTTAGACAAGGACATTGTCTGAGAGAATGACTTGCAGCCAGGCAATATGCAGAATGAAGTTCAAAGGATTTTCTCCACCATGCCAATCTTGAAAGAAAATTTAACTAAGGCGTTTGACTTCCTGACCGTCTGAAACACCTTCTTGCAGCAAGAGTCGGAATGGATGATCGTCTTTGCAGAATGTGCAGATAGACTGGATTTGCTGGAGTACAAAGTCAACACATTGCCGGACATCACCATCGACGAAGTTAGCGCCATCGTGTCCAGATTCATTGGATGGAGCAATGTGGAAGCGGATAAGGACGCAACTCTCAGTGGATGACTCATCTATTTGTTAACTGATTGATATTTAGGCAACCCTAATTAGGGTTATGTTGTTTTAAATCTGGGCCATTGATCTTGAATTAATCCTGGCTGTTTATTGTATTCAAAAACTCTATAAATACCCCTTCTCTCTCATTTGATAATCATTAGAGAGGATTAAGAATTAGAAGAAGTGATTAGAGATTAGAAGATATTGTAGAGCATAGATAGTAGAAATAAAAGAGAGTTTTTATGAAAATTGTTGTTGAAAACTATTAAGATGATAATGTTCATAATGCATGAGATGCTTTGAATCCTTTCATTGTCAAATGGTTGCATGGTTGCGTATTTTCTCTTTCTCGTAGAATGGATTTAGATTAGAATCTTATTTGAACGTATGCTAGTGGAACGATAGATTGATGGTAAAGATTAGTGAAACTTAGCTCATACTTTCTTCGAATGGATGCTTTTCATTCGATGCGTAAAGTTAGACTAAGCTTTTGATGTGGATGCTTCAAAGTTTACTTCGAATAATGTTGTTCTATTGATGGTATTGTTCGTAGTGAAGAAATCTTAAGCACAAATCCCAAAAGATTGCACTTGCTTTGTGTAGTTGTCGTTTTACGTGGCGAAACAAAGTATGGTTTTGTTTAGTTTCACTCAATCCTTGCAGTCTCTTAGTTTTGTAGGAGTAGTATGGATTTCTTAACCCTTACTCTCTTTTTTTCATTTTATTTATCTAAAATCAGAAAGTCCAAAAATATAACACTGCATTCGAGTCCTTGCTTTTGAGTAACTTACTAGAGTAAATCCCTTTGGGTTACCGGCAAAATCACAACGACCACAGACCTTATCCACACCCCAATTTACGAAACATTGGAATTACCGTGTGACCTTTCTTGCAATCTTAGCACAAGAGGTAGTTTTTCAAGAGAGGATAGAGCGTCTCTGGATTCTTTATTCTAGAGTGTTTGGTGTGTCATATTACACGCATCAATAGGGACCATGGGACATACTTGGGCCATAGGAGAACCGTAGAATCTCTGGCTAAAAAGTGTTGGTATCTATCCATTGGGCAAAAGAATCAAGCTTATTTCTAACACCTAAATAGACAACTAACCTAAACAAAACAAAAACAACAATGAAAGCAAACACATCATGGGAAAGGGAAGCACATTAATGGAAGACAAACATGGGGAATGAAATCACTTACTTAGGGATGGACATGAGTAAGAAAACTAGTTGGACAAAGACCATTTACAAGTTGGGAAAATAGCAACCCCTCCATTTGAGTTGGGAATCCAACCTTGGTAGTGCACATCGTTAAAACCTTTGTGAAATATGTGTGTTGATCAAGCGTTCAAGATGATATGAAAAATCATGCAAGGAAAACTCAAACACAAACTCATTAATGAATTGTGCCTAAGATAGTCTTCTTCATTGAAATTTAGCTCCATCTATTGGAAATACTTTGATTCCTTTTGAATATATCTCAAGAAATCTTATAGTTGCAACACATCCTCAAGAATGATGATCACTTTGAAATCTATTCCATCATAATGCTCCTAATAGCCTTCTCCTTCCATGATATCTATTTCTAGCACTAGCTCACTAACAACGGATGTATGTTCAACACCTGATTCTTCAATGATATATAGGGGAATTGTTGAGGATGAAGACAAGTATGAGTGAAACTTCAAAAGAAAATTCACTATGTACTCCACATAAGATTTACTTTCGAGGTGTTGTTGGAAAATCTCAATATTTGATAGTGAATTATTTGTATCCAATCCCAACCTAAGGTGTGGTTTAGATCTTGATTTTTTCTCAAACTAAGGAAAGTTTTCTTCCTCCAACTATGATCCTTCATCAACATCATGAAGACTATATACTCTAGCAGCAAACTTCTATTTCTAGCAAAGGTGGCAGTTGAAACTAAGGTCCATCATGTTTAATGCTTGCATGAACTAGTAGACTTGAAATCATAATATCCTCGTTTCCTATCCACGAAATCAAATGGTGAAGAAAGATATCAACCTCTAATAAGAAACTCTCCATTTCTTCAACAATCACTTGTTTGAACAATTTGAGTGATCTAACTATCCTCAATCTGTCCTATGCAAGTTCCTCAAATAATCCTTCAAATGTAGAGAAAAATTCATTTGACACATTGTCATCCATGGCACACTCTTCTTGCTGAGTAGAAAAAGATAGATCATCACTTTGCTCTACAAAATATTGTCTTCCTTAGAGAATATTATGATATACTTGTGCAATTCCTTCTATGTCCAACACAAAAGATTGTTCTTCTCTAATCAATAGTCATTCATCGTAGAATTTGAGTAAGGCTTGTGAGATAGACCAAATTCCAACTCATCTCCGTGATCTACTAATGAAGGAATAATGATGGGCTCTTGAGAATAGGACACCATTGGTGGATCCTTTCATGGATTCTTGTCATGTGTTTTACTCTTTTCTAACCCATGCTCTTTTTCAACTTTCTAACTCCACGAGCATGCATAGTCAATAAACACTTGCTTGCGTAAATTCCTATGAGGATGTCTCTTCATATTTGTGACATTAGACACCATCGTTTTCAAGAGAGGATCAATTGAACTTTGAATCATGGGCCTGATTGAGTCTTTTCTAATTTTGTCAGTGGTAATCATGTTGTCTTCTAACATAATTGCTTGTTCCTAAGCTTGTTCTGGTTCATCATTTCAACAAGCTTTGATCATGAAGGTAATCTTTTATTGAAATGCATTTATAAAATAACTCAATAGGATCTCTGGAGATGGCTTCAAAATAACACTAATCTTACAAACAAAGCAACTAAATCATGCAACAAACTTCCTCATTGGGTTATTATTTTCCTTCCTTGCATTTGAGAGTTGTGCAAACAAAATGTGGCCATCTTTAGCTAGCTAGAAACATGACAAGAATTTCTCGTGCATGATCTCTCAATTGGTGATTGAACCTATGACAAGATAGTGAAACCAATCTACTATGCCTTCCCCCAAGGTCTCAACAAAAATTTTGATAGCATCTTCATGTGCCACTCCCAAAATATTGCATGTTGTGATGAAGGCTACAATGTGCTCATTAAGGTTCTATGTGGTGTCATTGTGAAACTTTGGAAAACCCTTCCTCAAGCCATGTGGAAAATTATTGCATTTTGCAAGAACCAAAGGACCAATACTAGCTCCCCACAACTGAGGAAGTGGGGCCAAACCACTATTGCCATGGGCATTCTTACCCATTGTTTATAGAGGCTCCTTGTCCAATACTAAAATATTCACCGAGTTTAGTGAATACTTGATGAAGATGAGTCTTTGTAATGTCCTATTTCAAAATAAGTCAATTTACATTTTGAAAAATTTGCTCAACAACTCGAAACATGGCATGTTCAGATTTATAAGACATTCACCCAAGACAAGAAGGTAATTCGCTAATACACAAACTAGTCACAAGGAAGGTAATTAAAGGAGATTAAAGAATGGTGCCTAAACTAAGATATCTAAGATTGGGTTTAAAGAGTGATTAATTTAAAATTAAAATTATAGTTTATCAAAAGTCAAAGGGTGTATGAAGGGTTGTGTCTCATGACGTAATAAGATATATAAGGGAGATCATTTAATGAGAAGAGGAGATCAATCAATTGGGAATAAATATTATGTGACTTTGCAAGTAAATGTTACAGCCAAAGAGGATGAATACCCTCCAAGGAAAATTAAGAGATTTAAGGATGAAAACCCTTAATTTCTCTTATCAAGTTATTGGATGAAAACCCATAACCTAAGTTGTCGGTTCTAGTACTGGTTCGGGTTTGAGATCACGGGTTCAGCTAAATTTTTTGGGGGGGTTTGGGTTCATTAATACCAAAAACATGTAAAAATCATAAATATATATGTGTGTGTGTGTGTGTTAGTGTAATTAAATATTTAATTACACTTTATTAAGTTTACTTAGGTGCTAATTAAGTTTTACCTTTAGGGTTTTACATCTTGCTTTATAAAAGCAAGTTATCTCATGTAATACATTATTCCCAATAATATTATTTGCACATCTTTATGCAAATTGCTCTTGCATGTTTGATTTCCTCCTTGTAGAAGGCTAATCCAGGTTTTGCAAGTGATCTTGGTTTTAGAGAGTTTATTGGAAACTCTAACATGGTATCAAAGCTCTGATCTGCAAGCCCCTTCTCAGATCCGGGAGAAATTCAATTAAAGAGTTTTTTTTTTTGGATCCTCAAGGGATCAACCTTGAGCAATTTTTTGGTGCATTTTGGATCAAAAACGGCCAATATCTTTTTCTTCGTGTATTTTTAAGAAAAATAATTTCTTAGTTTTGTTTAAAACCAGAAATACCATCTGGGTATCTGCTATATTTTGCAAATAGTGAGCAAAACTTACAGAAACGTCTGTCGAAATTGCGGCTATTTTCGTTACAAGTGAAGTTTTTGATTTTTACCAAATCACATGTTTTGCTTTTTGGATTCAAAACCGCTTTCTGGGTTTTGTTGGCAGCATCAAAATATTATCTGGGTATCTATTAGTTTTTGCATGCAACAAGTAAATTTTTCAGAAATCAAATCAAAAGGGTCGTGCCTACTTTGTCAGCTGTAAAAATTTACCCTTTTTTTTCAAAAATTTATAACTTGAACATATGGTGTCCGTTTTTCGAAAACTTTATGTCGTAGGAAAGCTGATTTCATCCTCTACGCAGATCTGAGGTCAATTTTTCATCATGGAGGCAGATGTGAACATTAATCCTTGCATGCAATCTTTCCTTTTTGCATGCTTTATGTTTTCATTTTCTCTTTGATTTTTGCATGTTTTGCATGTTCTCTTTTTACAATCTTGGGGTATTGTAATAAATGAACTTCAATAAAGTTCCATCGAGGGGCTTCTTGCATAATAATTTGATTAGAGTGTAGTCACTGTTGGCTTTGTCGTTGCACCAAAAGATCGACTTGTCAATGGTCGATACAAGCCAGAGTTAAGATCCACGAGAGGCGGTTAAACCATGTCACGAATCCCGAGCGCCGCGCTAAACAACCAAGGAGACCAAGGGCACACACCTTGCAACAATCCCCCCCCCAGCGCAAGTGAGGGATTCGAACCCGTGACCAGCTCTAATACCAATTGTTGGCCTTGTCATTGCACCAAAAGATCGACCTGTCAATGCCCGATACAAGCCAGAGTTAAGATCCACGGGAGGTGGTTAAACCATGTCACGAATCCCGAGCGTTGCACTGAACAACCAAGGAGACCAAGGGCGCACACCTTGCAACAGTCACATGGCATGCACTTTGATCCCACCTTCATATTGATGACAACTCGCATGAGTTTTATCTGGATTCTGTAGTTTCTTTTGGCCACAATCTTGCTCATAACTTGACACATTTTGGTTCACATCGGTTCACATCTCAGATTGAGAGCCTATGGTTAATGATCCTAAATCATATCAGATTCTCATCGGATCACATCTCAGTTTGAGGGCCATTCATTTTATACACTTTATTAAGTTTACTTAGGTGCTAATTAGGTTTTACCTTTAGGGTTTAACATCTTGCTTTATAAAAGCAAGTTATCTCATGTAATTCATTATTCCCAATAATATTATTTGCACATCTTTATGCAAATTGCTCTTGCATGTTTGATTTTCTCCTTGTACAATGCTAATCCAGGTTTTGCAGGTGATCTTGGTTTTATGGAACTTATTGGAAACTCTAACAATATGCAACCTAGAAGCATGAATTAGGATTAGAATATAAAATAACATCATATAAACAACAAAACCACCATAAACTTGAATGTCATTTAAAACATGCATGATAAATATTCATTATTCAAACTTCAAGTTCAATATTAATATAATAATATCAAGTTCAACACTTCTAATCATCAAATGGATTTTCTAAATCATCAATATCATTGTCATCATTAACATTAGATGATGTAGGAAGACTAGATGAACCACAAGCAGTGTCGGTGCCACTGTCATTAGCAATAATAGTGTGCTCATGCTGGCTATCGGACTCCTCATATGCAATATGGTGGGAAGTGGAAGCATTCAAGTCAGCATGCTTTGGTTCTATATCCCACAACTTTGTCTCCCCTTCCTCGTAGTCATGTGTTTGTGTGAAAGGAGATGCCAGTTGGAATGCACATATACTAAGTTCTCTGCTCTTTTTGAGTGCAATTTATTGCGCTTTACTGAGTGGATGAAAGAATATGTGCTCCAATTCCTCTCAGATGCAGATGAACTAGCAACCTATGAAGACAAAGTAAACAATTAAAGTTATACATTATAAAAAATAAAAAACTATAAATGAAACATTAAAAACAAAAATATGAAAATTTATTAAACTTGTGATAAAATTTTGATTGCGAGGGGCTGCAGATGTTGGAAGTATTGGCCATGGAAGTACCACCAACTATGAGCATCCTTTAAGAACCTATCATGAAGAACCTCAATACTTTGATCATTTGAGTGCACAAACTCAATGAACTCACTCGTGACTATATCTCGCAATTCAGGTTTAGGGAAGAGTCTAATGAATGTTGTTTTGTACCCCTCAGCCACTTCAAAATCTCTATATGGGGGAAGCCTTCCTGGCACAGAAAGAATTTGACTACTGTAGTATTTTGGAGACAATGCAAAGGGCAACAAGATGTAATGGAGTGGTCATTTTGGTCTATCTTTCTTCAACAATTGCATGCACTTGTTTGAAGAAAGTCTCTTCAAAGTCTTGCTCTTTCGCATTTATGGTGCACTTCATCTTCTCAATCATTGAGTCGATGCCATCATATATCTCTCCAATGCATGGCTTGTCCATGTCAATATAGCAAATCATACTCAAAATGGGTTCGATGAAACTAAGGAGATAATCCACACGATCCCACCATGAGTCATCTAATATCATCCACTTAATTTTTGTTGCCCTTTCAGTGTTGCTTTGCCTCCATATAGACCAATTTTGGCTAATCACCATGCTAGAAAGTGCCTCTCTAACTTTCACAAATTGTCTCAAGACGATTGTGTTAGAGGCAAAACGGGTCTCTGCAACCTATTACAACTTAAAAAATAATAATTAAAATTTAAAAACAAAGTTTAAAGAAGAATTGGAATACATAATCAAATTATGAAAATGTAAAACTTTATACTACTTCACTTACCTTCAATAGCTCCAATTTTGAAAATGATCTAAAAATTCCTCGAGACATGTGGTGGTTGGTGATGAACATCTGAATGTCTCAGCCTCTGCATACAACTCTTTCATCCAATCAATTTTATTCCCAATCTTTTGTAGCATAAGATTGAGCGAGTGGACCGCACAAGGTGTCCAACAGATATGTGAATATCATTCCTCAACCAACAACCCAACAACTCTACAATTCTTGGTATTGTCCGTTACGACTTGAACAACGTTGCGGGGTCCCACTTCTTCAATGGCTGCAATGAGAATATTAACAATAAATTGTCCATTTGTCATCTGCCCCTCACAATCCACGACTCTCAAAAACATTGCCCCTTTAGGGGACATCGCTATGACATTGATCAAAGGCCGATTTTTTGAATCTTTCCAACTATTTGAAACAATGGACACACTTGTCTCAATCCATAAATCCCTTATGGGATTCAATGAATCTTTAACAATCTTGACCTCTTTTTCCAATAAGGTGCCATGCACCTCATAACTCAGGCCCTTGTACCCTTTTGGAGCTTCATTAACTTTTTTCAACATCTCTTTCCAATATGGTGAGCGAACAACATTGAAAGCCAACCCATTTGCATAAATACATCTTGCTACGTGTTGGTCGGCAATGTCTCGACTCTCATTTTGAAATGCAGCTTCCAAAGGTCCCTTTGATCTTTTGTTTGTAGTAGGTTGTTCACTTTGATTTTGAGGATGAGGAGTGGCCAAAAATGGGTGCTTTTCTACCATGATATTGGGATTAGATGGGGCAGCATTCCCTTCGATTTTTTTTTAAATAAGGGGTGACTTGATCTATAGGATTCTCGTTCATCTACTTGTTCTTGCTCCATAATATATCCTATGACTATCTCTGATGGAATAAATACACCATTCTTTCCAAGGCAAGCTTTGATGCCTTTTCTAGGTATTCCACACAAATGTGCTTTCACCCGAAAATATGAACTAGAATATTGAACATCACATCCATTGCCTTTCCAAATGTAACCACCGCCACTTGGAACCTATTGTATCATTTGAACATATTTCCATATAGAGGAGAATTCGAATCTGTTTTGAATTTAGGTTGAGTTGTGGAGCTAGAACTAGTTGTCATTGTGATTTCTATGGCAAAAAAAATTGTAAACAAACACATTCAAAACAAAAACAAAAAAAAATGAATACAAAAAATTGATTTATAAAACCTAGCTCTTTTGAGTCTTTCATACATTCATAGAAGAATGGAAAAATCATAGATAAACAAAATAAAGAATTTGTTTCATGTTTGTAAAACAAAAAAGGAGGAAACAATTGAAAAAACTTACCTCTTTGCAAAAATATCCTTCTATAATCTTCTTGGCAGCCAATGAACACTTGTAAATGTGTAGGAATGACAATGCAATCGTTTGAAGAAGCTTCAATGGTCAATCTTCAAATCCCTTTGTTGATCCAACAAGCAAAAATGAATGCTCAGCCTCTTGGAATGAAAGTTGTTGTTTGCAAAAGAAATGAACAAAAATGAAGTAGTTTTGGTGTTTTATGTGTTTTAGAGGTCTCTTTTAGTGTTGAGGAGGGCGCAAGTCAAAGTCAAAGGGAAAAAAATTTAAAATGCAAAACAAAAGATCCTGTCATTGTGTGTCCAGGTACAGTCTGGGTGCACCCGGGTTCGCCACAGGCGAAGCGGGCCCATTGAGGAGGAACCCTGCCGATACCCATAGAGGGACCGGACTAGAACCCGAATCCAGCCCAACAACAAGTGAACCCGACAACATAGCCCATAAGTTGTCTAGATATCAAGGACAAACATTTAAGGAAAAATAGCTATAAATTGGAAGAAGAAACATAGCAGGAAATCAAGATAAGATTATTTTCATAATTATGTCAAAGTGAAAAAATCTGAATATTATAATAAAATTCATGATTTTGATTAAGTTATATTTATAATTATAAATGCAATTATCATTTTAGAATTAGAAATATTGTTTTAATGCAAAAATAAGAAGTGTTCTAGAAAGGGACATTACAATCTTCATTTGAAGGTGATTGATATATGCTTGAAAGACAAGATCAAGATCTCCTTTCCTTCATGATCTAGTATTTCGCCAAAATAGAAATAACTTCAGTTTGAAGGGATTAAGACTAATTTTCCCACTACAAGATTGGCATGTTTTATCTCATGCCCCATAGTAGGTGCCAAAGACAAATTAAAACACTAATTTTTTAGATAAAACCTCTCTTCAAATTGAAAGGGGAAGCTCCTTGAGATCTAAAACTACTCTAGATGCTAAGATATAAACAAAAATCACAATTGTTCACACTATACAAGTTTCCTCTAGTGGTTTTGCATAAATAAAATAATTAACTAACTATCTTTTTGCCTCAAGTATGGGACAAGACTAATAATAGCTCTCATCTCACAAGTGAAATTTTCAAGAAATAAAAGCAACTAGCTCTAAGCATGAATAAGGCAACTTCTTATTGGCTAAAATAGTGACCAGCAATCCAATGCAAACAAGATTTCAAAGGGATAACTACTAAGATCAGCAAAATACAATTTCAAGAATTAAATAGCTAGTTTGCACACAAAGTTACAATCTAGGTAGATAGACATTGCCAACAAAATTTGACTTTACAATCCACATATCAATTCAATTTAGGAAATAATAAACATAGTAAAACAAAGACAAATAACACATTGAACAATATTTCAGCGACATAAGCATAGCATCAACTATCAACAAGAATGTCTTCTACTCAAAGCACTTATTTATAAGATTACATGAAGCATAATTTTTGGAGCATAGGATATTCATTATTTTATCCCAAAAATCATTGTTTTAAAGCTAAATGATTCAAAGCTCCAAAAAGCAAGAAAGAGAGTACTTTAAAGCAAAAACATTATCCTAAAGGAAGAATAAATAAAAACCAACTTAAAACAACATAAAAATAGGCCTTCACTCTACATCCAATAATAGAACTTCTAGAAACATCAACTACAATAAATTGTCATAGCTAAAAATAGCAAGTTGATGCATGAACATCCTCTATGATTCTAAAATGGCTTTTCACTCTAAAATCTGATGGATCCTCTAAAAAAAAAGATTTCTAAATATAGCAGCTCCTAAGAATTAAAAGTTAAATGCAAGAACCCTCTCTATGATTCTCTAAAAAAGAAAACTTGCTAAAAATAGTAGTAATTTTCATTCTAAAACATGATGGATCTTCTGAAGAATCTTGAAACCCTAACCGCCAACCATTAATAGCTTCATCAACCATGGAAATCCTATTGCAACAACAAATCCGAAATGCTATGATCCACAAGAAATCGGCAAAGAGCAACCTTAGACTCTAAAGGCACCCTTTTATGATTGATATGTCACTCAAAGGTTAAAGGAGCATGATTTTTCCACTTCTACCACTAAAAGATAGTTCAAGCACACTTTAAAGGTAGACTTGACACCTTAAAAGGTCTAGGTATGTGCTTCTTGTTTTCTTATTGGCAAAACAAACTCAAGCATGTGTTTTTGTTATCTTTGATATTGAACATTCTTCTCTTTTCCCTATTAGGCATGTCAATCTATCCCTTAAGTCAACAAATCCTCTCTAGATGTGCTCCTCAATCTCTTATGCTAACATGACCTTCCCAAGAATGCACTCCATCCTTTTTCGCACTTACCACTTTGCTAGGCACGCATTTTAAATGTCTTCATCATTGTTTATCAGCCAAGCACACTCCTTGCCTAATCTTGCCACATAAGCTCATGTCTGATGCATCTAGGTGTGCATTTAAGGAATTTGAATCACTGAATTTTTTCTATCTCCCACTTAGGTGCTTCATTCATTCCTCTTGTCAATTAAGCTCTATTTTGGCATTTCTAATAAGTGCTTCAAATTCCAACTTTCACCCAAGACTTGCCAAATCTCTCTTTTTCTTTCTTGACGCTTAGTAATCTCCTACAAATGCTCCATCATGAGTGTTTCCATTACCATGAACAGCTCGTTGTTCTTTCTTTTTGCTTGTATTGTCATTCCATCTTTTTCCTTTATGCACATGACCTGCTTAATGAACAACAAAACCTAGAAGTAGAAATCTTAACTTAGGATGAAGTATGTAACATGGGAAACAAGAATGAAAAGACACTTTCAGCTCTCATACTAAATACTTCGACAAAAAATTTAGTGAAACACAAGAAAAAGGGCTCAAATAACTAGTTTCATAAGTGTGTAACAAACAACTAGTTTTTCCATGTATCATAGATTTCTGCCATATACTGGATCTTTGGTTCAATATTTGTAAGGATAATTGGGATTCTTGTGGTTATAATCCTTGCACTGTAAATAGCTTCATAAATAGGTTATCTATGTCAAAATAGTTGTTACTTTTTTCTTAACATAGAAATGGTAGAAGACTACACCAAAAGCCTTCTACCACAGCATTAAATTGAAAATGTTGAGCATTATCTCTTAGAGCTCTTGACGAATATTTAGACCAACATCAACAGAATGATAGCCTGCAAGGTCCCTAAGCAAGAATATTAGTTTATGAGCTTGATCCTATTGACTATTGAATACAGATCTCCTCGTATAAGACCCAAATGATTCGGCATCAAATTATCAATACATCATACACCACGGTATCTTATACACGGTATCATATAAAGGCTAAAACATCGATTTCATGTTCTAATCAAGTAATTCTAATTATGCATAAATGGGTTGTGGTTCAACCTTAGCTGATATATCCTGAATAAACATCAACAGTTTTATCCAAATTTTGAGTTCAAGTTATAATATCAAACCATTTCTTACCCTCCCCTTTATTCTTCTCTTCATGTTGTTTGTTTGTTTCAGCAAAATGCTCACAAATTGAATAAACCCAAACAATCTTATTTTATTTCATATTTTTTCTTTTTTCTTCTACTCCTTCAGTCCCTTTTACAACAAATTTGGTATAATAAGAAATATATGGTTTTCTTTTTCTTAAGTTCAGATCTTGTCAAATTCCAGCAATGATAGTCTACATCAAAGAAGGGGTAAGGGATGCTTGGTACTATGGTAGTGTCTATTGTGCAACAAGACATATGAGCTAAGCCTCTACCATTTGCTGACATCTGTGTGAATAATTGAAGTGGTGCCCTGCAATCATTATATCAATATGCATTTGGGAAAGAGTTAAATCTCCAATGTCTATTGAAACTTTTCATTTTGATTGAGAAGTTATTTATGATTATTAATTGCTTGTGTACTTTAGAATTTCAAATCTAGATACTATCACATAGACACATGTGTTTGTGGGTGCATAGACACAATTACACACACATACATCCACACATCATGGAAACTGATCCATTCTAACAGTGGTGAAGGCCTTTAAAGCAATCTTATTTGCATGGTATGCTGATATTGATCTTTACTAACATAATTCTCAGTAACCATGGATCATTCATAGCTGAATACCAGTGTGTTATCTCTGGAAAAATTTAGCAACTAATTAGATCAACACCTAAAGAAAATGGAAACTTACAAGACACAGTAGCAATCCTATTTTGTACCTTTTGATTTATCACATAGACTAGAGAAAAGATTAATTCTACAGTATTGTGGGACTGGTTGTATGGAAAATCCATTAATAGCAACATAACCATACCTCAAGACATATTTCTCATTCAGCAGAAATGATATCTTATCCAATAACACTATGGGGTTAATTGCATGCAAAATCCATCAATATCAACTAGACATACCTCAGACATATTTGATATTTCTCATTCAACATAGATGATTAATCCTAAACATACAGAAAACGGTTTCACTCTTTGCTTCTAAATTTGTGGTTATAATCCTTGCACTAGATGATATTGCTTCAGAATTTGATTTCAGACTCTTCAACTTCCTAGATGCCTTGTCTACCACACTCTGAAGCCTTAAAACAAAATTAGAGATCTATTTGTTTTTGTTTTATCTAGAAGAATATACAGAAAAGAAACTACAGGTGCAGAACCATCTTGGCAGCCACATGATATACATGCACCATGCAAAAGAGACAAGATTGCCTCTGAGTTCAACTAGATTACCATACGTTAAAAACAAAAAACAAAAAAATATAGTGCATTACATCAGCCTGAACTCCATGAACAAATGTAAAGGCATATGTAACAAGCACACCATTCTTGGTTAGTCATTATTTTGAGTTTGAACTTTATAACTATTTTCATCCTGAAGATATAAATTATCATGTTAAATCATTCACATGTGCATAATATGAATGTCATTTTCAAGCGACGACCTAAAATGAACAGGGTGAATCTATTAACAATTTTACTTCACATGGATACAAAGGTACCCTGAGAATGGTAAAGCATGTGATTAAATTGAGAAAGAAATCAAGGGTCATTCGATTTCAAAAGAAATGACAAGACCATAATGGTCCAAGATTTACCCTTGCATGTAAGGGAGAAATAAAGTTCAAGGCTTCACTGTAATTGCTGAAAGAAGCAGGAGGGTGTTGCTCGTCTTATGTTAAGTAGTCTGCAAGAAAGACTTCACATGCTACTGCTGAAAGAAGCAGAAGGGTGATGTTCTCCTCTTCTTTTAACTTTTAAGTAGTCTGAAAGAAAGATTTCTCATGTTACTGCAGTTGTTGGTGTTAAGATACTCTACACATCTCAAGCAAAAAGGATACAAGCAGGTTGAAACCTCACCATCATGCAACATGACTAATGTTCAGCTTCATGTCATTCCAAATAGTATAGCAGCTTGTAGCAAATATTATGCCTCCATTTATTTGACTTACAATTGAGGAAAATAACCACGTCCACTTCATCCAAATGTCAGTCTTAACAGGAAAAACAACAAAGACTCCTCATCTGGTGAACAACAACTGTAATCATTTGAGATCATTCACAAAAAGTTTCTTTTGGTCCAATACAGGACTAGTGCAATTAAATTTATTGATAACAAGATTTCTTGTAACTAAAAGATACCTTACCATGCTCCTTTTCGATATACTTTTATCAGACTTATGTGCGGCCTACTCTGCATCACAGAAAATTTTCTTTCGGTGTAATCTATTATAGATCTAGTGATTTGCACGAAAAATATCAAAAAAATAAATGGTAAACGACTCAAAACAAATCAAGGGTGATACAGATAGGAGTTAACATTAAACAAATGCTAACCCCTCCAGCTTCATATTTGAAAAGATAGAAACACATAGAAATTGTTTGTTCCGTCATTATAAACCATTTTTTGAAGTCAATTCTAAATCCTGCACAATGCGAAATAAAACTGCAAAGAAAGGCAGTAGTTGGAGAAAAGGATGAAAAAACTCAAACGTTAAGCTCTCACGAAAGAGGCCAAGCTACCTACAGGAGATTTTTTAAGAAGAACCGCCAGTAAAATTAAATTTGAAATAATAGAAAACACGCAGTTACACCATCTGAGAATGAAGAAGATTCGTTGCATACCTGTCTTTGCTGAGCATCCTGCGGAGGAGGTCGGAAAAGAGAAGAAGATTGCAGGTCTTCAATCCACTTTTTCCTTGGCAAAGACATCAAATCCCTTTGAAGTGCCGAATATTATTTCGAACCGTTGATCTTATGAAAGGCCCTTCAGCTTTCAATATTAGAAAGATCTCTTGAACGCTATTTTTTCCGCTAGATTTGATTTTTCAACACACAAAGCAATGGTCAGCAAACCTCCATTTCCAAAAATTTCCAGCCAAAATTCTTGGTGTAAAGTAAGCCCATACAATTTATTGGCGGACCTCTGGATGACACTTTTCACCATAAATTCAAGCTATTCAAAGTCTGACTGAGCAGGCTTCTAAAAAATCGAATAGATAAACCACAAAAAACTCACTTAGTCTGTTCCATATCTCTTACTGACAATAACATAATAAAGCAGCGCTTGAAATAGCAAAGAAAATAGGAGCGCCAGAATAGCAAGAATAAACAGATATCCAACCCTTCAGCAAAACAGTAACTTTGCCTTTGCACTAGGTACTTGACATGAATTGTTGAAATGTCTACTTCTCCAGTATCTCAAACGACTGCTGAAGTATTTTATCCTCTTAAAAACTTTTGCCTACCGTATATTTGACAATAAAGAGTGATTTTTGGCTCTGTGAAAGCCCAAATGACTTACAAAATTTGAACAGAACACAACCTGAAAATGTAACATTATCTCTTTTAAGACTTACGCGATTTTCAGGTTTAAGTTTGGCTGACAAGGGTTTGAAGCTCTTCTTCATCTTGCTCATTTGTTTTGTTTCAGAATTATCTCGCCATTCTACGTGCTTCAAACGACGTGGCGCTCGAACCTCGTGACGTGGCTTTGATATTTTCCAATGCATTCATGGATGCCGATGCGTATACGCTTTCGTGGATACCCATGCATAAGAGCGCATATGAATGTATGTATATGGATGGAGGACGGCCATCATCCAGATATTGACAAAAATAGCCCTCCTTCCGTTTTAATCTTCCTTTACCTTAAAAATAGAAATCTCGCCGAAGTATGGAGAAGGTTTAACGGCATTCCCCAATCACTGAGCTTCACATAGAAGTCGTTTTCTTTGGTTTTAAATACAAGCGAAGATAAGTGATGCTTGTGGGTAGTGGATAGTGGGTAGTACAAACTTCCAAATTTTGTGGTCAAGCACCATAAATAAACTTGTCCTCCTCCCCTCATAAGATTATTATAATAATAATTAATTATAATGTTGTAATTATGTATTAATTATAATTGGTTTATTGTTTAGTGATCGGTCATTCTTTTCTTTCTTGGTGACTCAAAACTCAAATTTAATAGTTTCATATGTCATATCATTCAATTCAAAATATTGGTGATCAATTCATAGAACATTGCTCATCTTAGACTAGATCATGCTTGTGATTCTATGCTCTAGACTAGAATAATATTGAAGTCTTTTAATTTGAAATTTAATTTTTACCATTTTATACATTGCTTCTCCTAGAATATAATTATTACCCATCAAAAAACATGCTGAAGGTTTAAAATTATGTGTTTAGGGCTTGTATTTAAAAGCATCGTTCTAGTTCATTCTAACTAGCACGTGTTCATATGAAATCACCAATTAGAACAATGCATTCACATTATCAATCATTACCTTATCAATTGCAAATTTAACTATTAGATTATATTATATATACGTCAACACCCAACACCTTTGTCTATTTATCTATTTAAGTATTGTTGAATCAATCCAAGGACATGATTGTTAACAAGTGTAGACACCTAAAAATACACATCATCGTAACATTGCTCATCACATACACATTTTCATTAATTAAATAAATTACATTAATTTATTTAGTGTTTACATATTTTTCATTATTAAATAAATTAAAACAATTTATTTAATTATTATTCTCATTTTCTTAAGTCCTAAATAAATAAATAAATTATTTATTTATTCCCCCATATTCCAACTTCACATTAATTATTTAATAAATCTTATTTGTCAAATCCCACATTTTCCACTCAAAAATCAATAAAACAATTAAAAAAATATCCTTTTATCTCTCCCCTCCATCTCATAACCAACACCTAAAAATTAATAAAAGAATTATAAAAATATGTATCCTCCACTTTCATCTCATGACTACCCAAACGTTGATCTCTCATCTAATATAGACCATTGATCAATCTAATCTCAAATCTATAAATCTACATATCCCCAAGCTATTTTCATGGGTCCTCAATCTAAAATATATTTTCATTTTGCTAGTATGAGCAACCATGTTTTATTATTCATTTAAAATAGTAAAGCTTGGAGCACAACCACCTTTGTGGTGAAATAGGAACTGTTTTGTGAGATCTTTTATTTTATTTCATTTTTATTTACGATTTCTTGCTCTATCGAAGGTGTTAGTTAGATATGGAATATATTTTAATCTTTAATATTTTAATTTCCATTTTATTTCATTTCTTGTAGTTCACATTCTTGGCATGCTTGGTGAGACTTGTCCCTCATCTAACCCTTGTATTTTGTATTTTTTTCCTAACTTGATTTTATAGATTTTATTCTTTTTAAGAGAGACCTGGAGGTGAGATTTTATAGGGAGCATGTTGGTACAAAATGGACCTCATAGTTGAGTATGGAAGGTATGAGACAAAAATTCACATATGATATGACATATTTGTTAGGGTTAGGAGGTAGATATCTATTAGTTAAATGCAGGATTTGAACAATAAAATAGAGAAATAGAACACACAGAAATAATGGACAGCAATAAGACAACACAGATTTAACATGGTTCACCCAAAATTGAGCTACATCCACCAACAAGAGGGTCCAATATATATTAAACTTCCAGCAAAAACCTTTGCAAAGATATGCAGCAACATTTGCAGCTTGCAGTGCAACGTTTTTCATCATGTTTTAACACTGATGTTTCTACACAGCCTTTGTTGTGGGTACCTGCAGCACTTCCTGCATTTTTTCAACCACCGAACTGTAATTTTTTGCTAACATTTTTTACACCCTGTTGCCCTCAAAACTCTTATCTAAGTATTGGAATAATTATATGTTCACACGCATGTCCCATTAATTACAAATGAAGTGTGGTCATTGGTTTTGTCTCATGCACCCAATAACACATTTTCTTTTGGGTGGTTGCAATAACTAAATGCAGTTGTCTTTAATTAAATATTATAACTAATCATTTCTAGTATTTAATAATTGTTTGTAACTATTATTTTAAATAAAAGTGTAGCAAAATATTTAACAGTACAGCAAATTATTTAATAAAAATAATATGAAGATTTTATGTCTGAGTTTGGTTTGTCTCCATAACATGTAACAATCTCCCACTTGGAGACAGATCAAACTCCACTCCATACCATCTCCCACTTAGAGACTGATCATAACACCACTACCCCTACAACTCCCACTAGAAAAAAGCCCCTTGGACCATGCTATTCTATTTTAGTTAAATTCAACCTTAAAGGCCAACCGAAGCTGAAGAGGATCTCAACTTCTCCCTTGTCACTACTTTCATAAACATATCTATTGTATTTTCATTTGTATGAATCTTCTCCAACCTTACATGTCCATCCTCCAATATCAACCAAATAAAATGATATCTCAACTTTGTATGTGTTTTGTTTTCGAGTGCAAGGAAAAATTATTTGCAAGATGTATAGCGCTTTGACTGTCCGTAAACAAGTAACTTTCAGCTTGTTGTTTTCCCAATTCTCCCATGAAAATTTGCAGCCATATCATCTATTTGATTGCCTCTGTTGCAGCTACATACACTGCCTCCATGGTGGATAAAGCAACCACCTTTTACAATTGAGAAATTTAACTTACGGATGCCCCACCAACTGTAAAAACATAACCAATGGTACTCCACCTGGTATCAATGTCCCCTACCAAATCTGAGTCAACATAGCCTCTTAAATAAGTATTAGAGCCCCTAAAACATAAACATTTATTGGATGTACCTCTCAAATACCTGAGAATCCATTTTACTACATTCTAATGCTCAACTCTGGGATTATTCATATACCTACTAACAAATCCTATGGCATGCACGATATCCTATCTCATGCATACCATGGTGTACATTAAACTGCATATAGTTGAAGCATGTGGTACCTTGAACATTTTATTTTCCTCCTCTTGTGTCTTTGGACACATATCCTTAGTCAATTTGACATGACTAGGCAAAAGTGTGCTGACAACTTTTGCATTCTCCATATGAAATCTCTGTAACACCTTATCAATATAATTAGCCTAAGATAAAAATATTTTTTTTGTTTTTTCTATCTTTAGTAATCTTCATACCATGAATTTGTTTTGTTTCCCCCAAATCCTTCATAGAAAATGAATTTGTTAATTGTTGTTTTAACTCCCTTATGTGATCCATGTTAGACCCTACTACAAGCATATCATCAACATATAAACATAAAAAATGTAGCTATCATCATCCAACCTCTTAAAATAAACAAAGTGGTCTAAATTATACCAGCTATAACCTTGCTCAGTCATAAACTATCAAATTTAATTTACCATTGTCGAGGTGCTTGATTCAAGCCATATAAACTTTTCTTCAATTTGCACTCCAATTTCTCCTTACCTTTGACCTCAAATCCTTGTGGTTGTTCCATATATATTTCCTCTTCTAAATTACCATGGAGAAAGGTAGTTTTAACATCTAGTTATTCCAAATGTAAATCTTCAACAGCCACAATACTTAAAATAGTATAAATAGAATAACAACCAAAGAAAAGATCTCATCAAAATCAATGCCTTTTTTTTGTGCAAATCCCTTTACAACTAACTTGGATTTAAATATTTTCTTACCTCCATCTTCCTCTTTCAACCTATAAACCTATTTGTTTGGTAAATCTTTTTTACCTGTAGGCAACTTGCATAATTTCCAAGTCTAATTTCTCAGCAAGGAGTTCATTTCTTCTTCCATTCCATGCTCCCACTAAACCTGGGAATCCACCTGCATAGCTTCAACATAACATTTTGGTTCACCAACATTAGTTAATAAAATAGAATACAAAGAGGGAGGAAAAAATCTCATAGGTCTACTTATCCTTGAAGATCATCTAACATTCACTAGAGTTTGTGGTATTTGTTGTTGTTGTTACAAAGCATGAGGAACCACTGGAACATCGTTGTTCAAAATATCATCTAGCACTACATAATCATTTTCTTTCTTCTCATGTTACTGCAACTGATCTTTGTACAACACCTTTTTATTGAATATGACATCCTTGCTTCTCACAATTTTTTGATTTTCAAAATCCCAAAGCCTATAACCAAATTCATCAATTCCATATCCAACAAATATACATTTCTTTGATGTGGCATCCAGCTTGGTTCTATTTTTAGAATCTACAAGTGCAAATGCTTCACAATTGAAGGTTCTAAGAAAAGAATAACTCACCTTCTTACATGTCCATGCTTCCTCTAGAATACCACAACCCAAAGGATTAGAGGGACCTTTATTAATTAAATAAACAACAATCTTTACAGGCTTTTCCCACATGTTTGAACGCATCCCAACATGCAATCTCATACTCCTTGCACACTCCATTATTGTTCTATTCATGTGCTCAACCACTCCATTTTCTTATGGAGCCCTTGGAGCCATTTTTTGCCTTTTTTGCCTACAAATACCATTAGAGGAACAATAGTATTCAAACTCTTTGCTGCAATACTCACCACCATTATCAAATCTGAGACATTTTAATCTTTTATCCATCTCATTCTCAACTAATCTTCTCCAATTTTAAATATTTCAAATACATCAAGTCTTTGCCTAAGAAAATAAATCCAAACCTTCCTAGTTGCATCATCTATGAATGTAACATAATACTAGGAGCCACTGAGAAAAGATACCTAAGTTGGTCCCCATACATCCGTATACACAAGCTCTAATTTCTCATCTTTATTTTGCTTCCCATCCTTGAGAAAACTCTCTTTTGTTTGCCATACACACAACTTGTTAGAGTAAAGGTTTTAACTTAATTATGTTAATTAAGTTGTCTTTATTCCTCTCTTAAGATTTCACTTTAGTTTTCATATTGTGACATTTAATAATTATATTAATTATTGAATGTCTACCTATTAGGGTTACTTTTAGGTTTTGCATGATCTCCTTTCGTAAGGATTGATCTCATTGTATTTTACACTCTCTGATTAATACATCATTTTCAGCTTTCAGAGCACCTTTGCTTTTTGTCTCCAATGTCTTCTTCTATGACAGGTTATTTGCATGTAGGTGATCTTCGAACTTTGTGAAGTTGGCTTTCTTAACTTCTACATGGTATTAGAGCTCCAGACCTGCTACTTCTTGTTCGTGTTTTGAAGGATTTTTGGAGCTTCGAGGGTTTGGAGTTTTTTTTTTTGATCCAGGGCATACCTCTTTCATTTGGTGAATTTTGAGTCAATTTGGACCTCACCATTGCATTTGGAATGTTTGATTCAGTCAAGATTGACCTTTGTTTCATCAAATTTGGCTTCACAGCGTCAGATCTGCGAGGGTTTGAAGTTTTTTATAGGGTTCTTGATCCAGAGCGTACCTACAATTTTGGAGCTTTTTGAGTCCAAACAGACCTCACCATCGCACTCAGAGCACCCAAAACCCCCTAAATCGACTGTCAAATCATCAAAATCGGACGTAGTGACTCCAGGACGCAATTTTTTTTCATTTTTGGGTCGTACGGCCTGGTATGGCACGTAATCCGAGAATTTTTTTTAAAAATCACATAGTTAATGGGTGCTGCCATTAGTTAAACGCTAGTGGTTAATGTTAGTGGTTAGCCTAACCGCTAGGCTTAACCCTCAAACCTTTTTTGGAGTTGTTTTCACGAAATCGGGTGTATATTTTGCATACGATCTTCGTTTTGCGAAAACGAGATATCGTCGGAAAACTGGTTTTGGCGCCGTTCCAATGGTGCTAGTTATTTCTTCTGATTTTTCCATTTTTCAGTCTTATTTTCCAGTCAAAGTCAGAACTTGTGTTTTTCACTCCTGAGGGCGTATCTTTTGCATCCGAACTCCGTTTTGCGCAAATGAATAGGCGTTGGAAAGGTGTTGCAGTGCTCTTTCGAGATCTACAGTCTATTTGATCAAGAAATTTACCAAGTATATTTTATTCATCTTTGTGTGTTTTTACACTTTGCATAATTACTTGGATATTCTGGCACCTACATGGGATCTGTTTGTGTGGGATGGGTTATGTTGATGTGATTTACAATGGCTGAGAGTTTCAATATCTAATTTTTTCATTTGAAGAGTTATCATGGGTTTTTCTACTCACCCTTCAGTTGTTATTTTGGAACGGGGTAATTATGAGTCATGGGCAAAGGGCATACTTACACATTGTAGGTGGCTTAATATTTTTCCTTATTTGTATGATCTTGTACCTGAACCAGCCACTTCAGAGGGAACATTAGCATGGGATATTATTAGAAATCACATAGTAGGACTTATATTGTCTAGTGTTGATCATGACACTATGTTGGCTATATCGGACATTGATTGTCCTCACCCACTTTGGACATGTCTTTGGGAGATCTATGGAGACCCCAATCTCTCTCCATTCCCGGAGGATCCTGCTTCAGATTGTCTCTTACCCATTGCTTGGAGGGAGAATACACCCTTTGATCATGATACTTTAGAGGAGCTTGAGTATTTAAACACCCTTACATTTTTCGATGGATCAGAGGCCTGTCTCACAGTTCCTACTCTTCAAACTGAGACTTCATCAACATCTCCTATTGTTCCTGATTCAGTGCAGCAGGGAATCATACATCTTCCAGACATAGCTACTTTGAACTCTTATGTTGCAGACATATCTTTCTTGTTTGTTGAGTCCTATATTGTAGATTTGGAGGATTCTTATGAGGACATTCATCTCCTCTACCTTGACAGTCAGGTTATCATTGTACGCCCACCATTATCAATGCATTTAGAGGTTGCATTTCAAGATTCTCCACATCAGTTTGGATTTGACATCATTTGTTTTAGTTCAGACAAAGAGATTCTTCAACATCTGATCATAACACACATCTTGAGACAGATTGGTTCATCACTCTTCACAAGGTTTCTTCGTCATCGTCCTTTGGATCTATTTCTTCCCAAGGGGAGGAATATCATTTGCCGCTTCAGGATCTTTTTTTGGATCCTACATCAGGCATCTACCATTATGACATGAGTTTATTCATTGTGGGGGGGCCTTCTCTCTTTCTATCTCTCCTATGGAGACCATTGTACATGTACTTATATGATAGAAGTTGTCTATGGGGGGTATCATGTAATCTATCTCCTATCCTTCTTTCATTAGTGCATTGTATTTCTTCTTTGCATTCTATTTTGGGGAGGAGTTTTGTTCCCACTGGGTTTTCTTCTTTACCCCGTTTCATTTAGTTTGCATTGCTTTTGTAAATGGGTACCTAATTAGGCCTATTTGTTAGGACCCATGTTTGCTTTCATGCATTGTAGTTACCTTTTGCTTTCTTGCACATGTTTGTAGCTGCACTCTTGCTCATCTTAAGGGGGGGTGTTAGAGTAAAGGTTTTAACTTAATTACGTTAATTAAGCTGCCTTTATTCCTCTCTTAAGATTTCACTTTAGTTTGCATATTGTGACATTTAATAATTATATTAATTATTAAATGTCTACCTATTAGGGTTACTTCTAGGTTTTGCATGATCTCCTTTCATAAGGATTGATCTCATTGTATTTTACATTCTCTGATTAATATATCATTTTCAGCTTTCAGAGCACCTTTGCTTTTTGTCTCCAATGTCTTCTTCTGTGACAGGTTATTTGCATGCAGGTGATCTTCAGGGTTTGTGAAGTTGGCTTTTTCAACTTCTACACAACTTTCACATAAATCCATGTATTAACACATTTTAGACATGGTAGAACTTTCTTAGAATGAAGTACTTTCATACCTTTTTCACTCATATGCCCAAGTCTATTATGCCACAATGTTGTTTCACCTGTAGCACCTATCAGATTTTCTGCTTGCTGACCTATAGCAACTGATCCTAAAACTATTACAAAACCTGTACCAACTATTGTCGAACCTCCAACAACTATTGTAGCTATTTTTTCTAGCAACTTCCCTATTTGATTTTTATCTACAATAACTAAAGTAGAAGGAACAATATGACCTATATAAAGATATAAGGTGCCTACTTTCACACCTTTTTCTACCACTAAGGCACTTTTTGTAACCTTCCAATTTTTATCACTAAATGTAACAACACAACCTTCATCATCTAGTTGCCCTACTAAAATTAATTTTTTGCTTAACCTTGGAATGTGCCTTACCTCTTGTAGTATCCAATGATTCCCATTTTGCAACTTAATCTTGATTCTTCCCTCTCCAACAATCTGATAAGGTTCATTATCTCTCAAATAAATGAGCCCAAATCCCCTTGGACATAATCAAGAAAATAACTTCTATGAGGCGCAACATGAAATGAAGCCCCTAAATCTAACACCCGAGAATCATCAGCATTATCAAGGGAAAGAATCAAAGCATCCTCATCAGATTTATTACTTACCACATTTGCCTCTTTATTGCCTTCTTGTTTGTCTCATTTATTTTTCTAAGACCAACAATCTTTCTTTAAATGACCCGGCTTACCACAATACCATCAATCCTTCTTCTCTCTAGATTGGGACCTCTTGTCCTTTCATTTTCCTCATGACTTCCCATGACCTCTAGAATTTTTTCCTCTCTCCATTGTTATGCTCCAAATTTTTGTATTCAAAACACTGCCTGATGTGGATGTACCGTGCTTGAGCTTTTCCTATGAATTTTCTCACCCAAAATAACACCAACAACATCATCAAATTTTAGTGCATTTGAACTAGAAATAGAATTACTAATCGCCATTACCAAGCTATTCCATCTTTCAAGCAAAGAACATAGAATCAAAAGAGCCCTAATTTCTTCATCAAAATTTTTATTTATAGAAGTTAATTGACTGGTAACCATATTAAACTCATTTAAATGACCAGCAACCGACCCACCTTCTAGCATTTTCATATTAAATAAATGATTCATAAGAAATACCTTATTTGAAGCAGAAGGCTTTTCATATAACTTTGTCAGGGTCTGCATCAAATTTGTTGTTGTATTTGTTGTTGAAATATTAAATACCACCGATTGTGCCAGGAATAAACAAATACTACCAAGTGCCTTTTTATCCAGAATATCTCAATCCTCATTAGACATTGTTGATGGATTATTGTCTTTCCCATCCAATGGCTGCCATAAATCCTTCTAATAGAGATAGTCCTTCATCTACATCTTCGATAACTGATAGTTTTTCCCATTAAATTTTTCTACCTTCAATTTACCCTCATCTTCCATTACTCCCACTCAACTATGAAACCTTCCTATAGAGGATAACTAAACACAACCCAGTATGATACCACTTTTTAGGGTTAGGTAGATATCTATCAGTTAAAAGTATATTTGAACAATAAAACAAAGAAATAGAACACACAGAAATAATGGACAACAATAAGACAACACAAAGATTTAGCGTGGTTCACCCAAAACCGGGCTACATCCACCAACAAGAGGGTTCAATATATATTAAAATTCCACCAAAAACTTTTACAAAGACATGGAACAACATCTGCAACTTGCAACAATGTTTTTCATCACGTTTTAACAATGTTGTTTTTACACAACCTTTGTTGCGGGTACCACGACACTTCATGTGTTTTTCCAGCCACCAAACCGTAAATTTCTACTAATGTTTTTCACGCCCTACTACCCTCAAAACTCTAATATGAGTATTGGAATATGTTCCCACGCACATCTCATTAATTACAAATGAAGTGTGGCCATTGGTTTTGTCTCATGCACCCAATAACACGTTTTCTTTTGGGTGGTTACAATAACTAAATGCAATTGTCTTTAATTAAATATTATAACCGATCATTTCCAACATTTAATAATTGTTTGTAACTATTATTTTAAATACAAGTGTAGAAAAACTTTTAATAGTGCGGCAAATTATTTAATAAAAAATAATATGAAGATTTTGTGTCCGAGTCTGATTTGTCTCCATAACACAACAATATTTTGGTGAAGGAAAATATTTTCAATAAAAATATATAATTTTTCAAGCTCTTTTCTTTAGTAATATGTATAGTTGTATGGATTTGTAACATACACATTATACTTTAATTCTACATATTTTACATTATATAAAAAATTAATATCTTTTTACTTGTTGGTTAGTTTTTTAATTGTAAGGGCTTAACTACCTAACTAAGACTCCCCTATTTTTGACCTTAAAATAACACTTTTGTTTTAAAATAACATAATTTGTTTCTCATATATTAGAATTTTATTTTTTACACGCATTGAAAAGCTAACTCATAGCAGTTTATTGTGCATGAGATAGTTTTTATTGATTCTAGGCCAAATTTCAAGTATAACTATTCAAACTCACTCTTTGTTTTCAATCTTCAAACATACATATATTTTTCATACAAAATACAAATCTTATAAAAAAAATGAAATTACATAGAAAATCATGAAGAACATCATAATAAACAAATTGATATGTGCTAATATTGTTTTTGCAAAGAATTAAATTTTATTACTAATGCATCTTTCTTGTAGTAAATCATTTGGTAAAGACTTATCTTTTGAAACATGTTAGAGTAATCATGCATTAGCTAATAATTAATTAATCTTTAATTGATTATTAGTCAACTCATTGCATGCACTTAAGCTAAACTTAGGAGTGCTTTTTTCTATTAACTAGAGTGAGTTTTTATTAAATCATTGTGTCTCATCACACAGGATGAAGACACTTGTCATGATCTAATCCCTTTATCATTTAGGGTTAAAGAACTCACCCTCATTTTATTATCTCTTGATCTCCTTGAAGATTCTCGAGGTTCATTATGTAAGTTTTTCTTGTTATTGATATAACATATTATCGTTTGCAACTCTCTTGCATGGAAGGTGTTTTTGTTTGTTATTTGATCTTGTATATAGTGTTTATTCACAGTTCTAACATGGTATTAGAAAATGGATTCAACGAACCCTTCTCCATTTTGAATTTTTTTTCTCAATTTAGGTTGCAAGAGCGAATCTAGAATCTTCATTGCTTTTTTTTTAGGCAAATTGCTACTAGAGAGGGTAGCACTCTATATTTATTGAAAAAAGTTTTACAATTCACACCAAAAGGATAATAAAACACGAGCCCCACAATTGCCATCTTTTGTGGCAAATCTGAACAACATATGATGTTTTCCAGCCAAAGGTTTCCTTCTCTTAACCTCAATTCATTCGTTGTCATCGTGAGAAGAATCCTAGAAGGATCCTAGGTAAAATTCTCTACAACAATTGGAAGCCTTCTTCCTCCCCAATTCACCTAGAACGTCACCATTTGAGCAACTCGACGAAGATGCAACTGATAATGTGGATTCTTTGCTACCTTTGGAGAGAGCTGTAAAAGATACAACCTTTACAGACAAGACCAAAGTATGATCCCTGGGAGGGGGAGGAGAGGAAGGCTTGCTTTCCTTTGGAGAGGTTGAAAGGTGTATGGTATCCTTGGGTGGATTGGGTGGAAAGATATAGTGTTGGGATTTAGCCCCAATCCACTAAGTCCGCTTGCTCGATTTCAAGTTCACCAATTCGTGATGCATATGACACTGAGAGGAGAAGTGTTCTATTGACAAGAATATCCTACATCTAAAAGCAATTTTTTCATATTCAATTGGTTGTCTTCTACATCTATTTCCCACCTTCAACAAAATCTCAGTAGGGAGGCCATTGACAAAATCCATTTCTACACATATTCGAGCACATGTCAAGTTCTGATAGTTGATGGTTTCCTCGGAAGAGTAGTGATATCATCCAAGAATATTTCCAATAGCCCTCAAACAATCTATTTCCCAAAATTGAATAGGAAGATATGAAAGTCTTACCCACAAAAAAGCGGTGGTAAAATTTTTTGTGCGTGGGTCAAAATCAGGAAACCAAGGTTTCATGCATAAAAAATCTCCTTAGAAGATCCATGGGCCATTTTCCAACACCAACTCCTTGTCTTCTTATGAATCTAGCTCTAAATTGAAGAACCCCTTTGCACAAGGGTAAATGTTGATTTCTCCTTGCATGAATTCCTTCCATTTATCTGATACCCAAGCATGCAAATTGCATAGTTTCAACCAAGTCTTCGTAAACCAACAAATCAATGCATGAACATACAAAAAACCTTCCCTGTCTAATGCCAAACTATCCAAACAAACTTCCAACATTTTTTAGGAAGGACAGACAAGGAAATGCGAATATTGTTTGATAGGGACACCATTTACAGTGGCGATGACATGTTTTGGGTCTGAATGACGACCCCTGTCACTAGACGCATTATTCGGGTTGTGCCCTAACCCCACAGAGTGCCAATGGGAATGGCGTCATGGGAAAAGGTTGCTCATGCGCCCATAATACAAACCCAAAGCCCTAAATACCAATGTGAAATCTATTCCCCTTTCACCTAAAAGCGATGCCTTGTTATCACCACTTTTCCATCTAAAAGACCATTGAAGGATGTGGATTCTATGAAACCTATAGCAGAGCGGCGATTGAAAGAGTGCCTTTACTGTGCTTGAGTGCCATCGAAGGCCACAAAAAGGGTTTGCAACAGGCAAGAATAACCCTGTGTCTCACCATGCACAGGTGACAACACTCTAGCCACACCCACAACCTCATTATCGGTCAAACCGGAAGAAATTGCCTTGTGCTTAGATGCCTTCATGCTAGAGGAAGCGAATGATCCATCGTAGAAGTTCGAAGCATAGTGAGCCATCTGGATTTTTTTAGCCCTGATATAATACTTGATTATCCTTCATTTCTTTTTTTACAATTTTGGAGTTGGGTGAATTTTGGTTGCATGTACTCTAGCAATATTGTTAAAAATGGGGTGTTGAAGGACTGGGAGCTTCTGAAAGAAGAGTTTGGACTTTCCCAAGCTAGTATGAGAACCTACTCAGTCTTAAAAGAGGCCTGTAAGTATTTCTTGGCTAACCTTAATTATAAAGAATATAATGAGAATAATTTAATTACCTATAGCTAGCAATGCTCCACCCCCCTAATTGAAGTAAGAGAAAAAAACTATCTATAAAGAATTAATCAAGTCTACCCCCCCCAAATAATTACCTAAACAAAAGTTGGAATGTGAACTTTCAAAGCAAAGATTGGATAAAAAAATTCTTCTCTCTTTGGCATAATGTTGTAGATGCCAAAAAAGCTTGTTTTAGATGGCTCACTCTTTTACAAAAAGTTTCATTCAAATTAAATCACGCTAATATAGATATTTTCAACATATGTAGAGTTCCTAAAATTGATATGCCTATCTTTTTTGATTGTATGTTTGCTAATGAAATCTAGAATCTTTTCTGCAATGAAGTGAAAATTTGGAATGACATTGGAAAAGTAAACTAGAAAGAGATTCTAATGGGCCATGACATTAAATTAAGCAAATAATTGAAGCTCTTTTGGTACTCCTTATCTACTGAAATCTTATGGTTTATTTGGAAGGCAAGAAATGAAGATAAGTTTAATGGTGTATGGAGGAAACTTACTAAGTGTACAAAAAGACTCACGATTTTCAATGTTGCTTTGCAGGTTGTTGCTACCATGGAGATATCTGAAGTAAATTTCTTAAGACGTCTAAAGGGTGGAGTTGTGCCCATCATGCAGAATGAAGGAAAATTTGGCTACTCTTGGCAACATGGTCAACCAAGTTTATCCATTTTCATGAAAGCTCTTGAGGCTTTCCAAAAAGAATTTAATGGGAAAGTTGTAGGGAAAGAAAAGGATCAGGATTTAAATGACCCTAGATTGCATTCTAATGGTAACTACGAAATTGAAGAAGTCTACTCAAATGAAGAGATAAAAGCCATTAACACTCTTGCAGGTTGGAGGGACTTGGAAGCTGGTAATGAAAGCATAAACCTTTAAAGCAAGCCACAAGTGATAGTATATGTGTCTCTGCATTATGGAGCAGCCTTTAGTGCAAGTCACTAGTGACAGTATATGTATTTCTATGTTTTTGAGAAGTCTTTAAAGTAAGCCACAATTGTCATTTATGTATTTCTGATATGTAGCTTACATTCTTGCATATTTGACAGTCGTATCTATGTATCTTTGTTGTCCTTTTAAGGCAATCATGGCAATATATTTTGGCACCAATATAGGGACACAATCTTGTAACAATATACTTGTAACTTCGTTTATACTATATCTAATACAAAAATATATATAAAAAAATATATTTATTATTATTATTTTTTCCCTTGCCACCCCAAGGTCACATGGGGACAACTGCCTAGCTCCTTGGGGGCCAAATTTTTTTTCTCTCTTTTTGTAATTTTAGCAAGATTGGGAAAATAGTGATATTTTTTTGCTTAGTTATTGAAATTGGGAAAATGAGATATCATCAAAAAGTTGGTTCTAAGCACTATCCAATGGCCCTAATTTTTTTCTCAATTTTTTTTGTTGGTACATTTTATCACCTATCAAAGTTAGATGTGTTTTTTTCACTCCCGAGCTCACAACTTCTGACCCATTTCTCCATTTACCATGATTCTAACAATGTTGGAACGGTCTTTTAAAGCTCTTCATAGCAATCCATGCATTTTTCCAAAATTTTCTCTATGTACATTTTATTCATTTTTTTGTGTTTTCACATTCTGGTGGATTACTTGGATGTTTTAGCTCTTGGAAACTTTTTGCTCACATGGGATAACTTGTTTTTAATTTTTTAATATGTATTTCCAATATTTTGTCTTATTTGAGCATTGTAGATATCTTTTGCATGCAATTTCTTTATTATAGACACACTGAGATAAAGTGTCATTTTGGTGTATGCTTTTAGGGGATTTCACACATCTTGGTGTGCCTTTTGTACTTGCACTATGATATAAAGTTCCATGGGAGGTTGTGTGTAGGCCTTTTTGTTGAATTGCATAAGACAACTGAGAGAGGGTTGAATCAGTTGTATTAAATTACTTTCACTTCTAACCTTAATCAATTCCACATTCACTTTAGTTTTTTATTAAGTATAAACATGAAATGCATATAACATAAAGCAAATACCAGAGACATCAGATTTATGTGGAAAACCCAATGAGGGAAAAACCATGATGAGGATTAACTCACAATATAATAGAAATGCAATATCAGACACAAAGGCTCACTACTCAGAAAGGACTCACTATCTGGATACAAAGGCTCATTGCCTATAGATAGGACTCACTGTCCAAAAAGAGGCTCACTACCAATAGATAAAGAAAGATAATAGAAAATCCACCACAATAGGTTCCACACATTCGCAACCTTGATCAAATAATTGCAGACACCATCAACTCACTACTTTCAGGAATCTAACACATTAAAGTGTTGTTGCCTTGATTCACTTTCTTGCACTCTTCTTTTCACACTTGCTTCACACTTGTCACACTTTGCACTTTCTTGTCATCTAATTCACAACATCTTGACTTGTATTTATATCAACTTCAACCTTAGAAACATTCTCCAAAGTCGACTACACATTCTTCATTTTAGAAATTCAAATTAGTTCGGTGACTCAACATTCCCACGGTGGATAAGAATGAGAGTGGACTAAACAAAAACTTAATTAGGACCTAAACAACATCTTGGATCAATCACATGCTTCCTTAATCGATGCTTATCTTTCATGTAACGTGTAGACACCAGGTCAACCAAACCTAATGAAAACACCAATGAATTTTGAAGTACATGCATCCACAACAAGATGATCACACGTGGATTACCCAACACGCTTCACCAAACACTAAAACACTTCTTAGAAACCTTCAAATACATCCACAATAACTGCAACAACTTCCATACGCAAAACTCTTTCCAAGAGTCCAATCGGACCGTGCAGACAAACAGAGTAGCTTTGGAACAAGCCTTTTGGAGTACCAAACCATAAACGCTTCTGCCAAAAGACAAAAAAACCCATTAGAGATCTTCCACCAGATCTGCAAGATCTGAGATGAACCACTAGAGGACTACGAAGAGAAAATATTTCTCCCAGTCCACAAACAAACTACTCTATTAAACTAGTTCACACACCGGTGAACACAACTTTCACTCTCCATCAAACCAAAAGCTACAACTCAAGATATATTATCCAATGAAGCTCATAAGAAACACTAGATATCCACACGAGCATAGGATAAACACAAGAGAAATGTAGAGCACAATACTGAAGCACAGTCATAACACACACACAACTTTGTTTTCACTGTTTATTAATTTTCTCAAAAGCACTTGACAATTCATCATATCAACACACCTGAAACACTATAAAGATAGCTCCATGTACTCTCAACACTTCTATGGTATCTCAACTATGCATGTACCACCTACAACACTTGATTCCATTTGTTGACCAACCTGAACTGTGTTGACATCAATGACAACATTAATGACAACACTACCATACTTGCAACACTTTTGTTTTTCCATCACACTGTTATCAAGTGAGTGCCCCTTCCATGATAACATCAAATCCAAATAATTCTTTCCTCATACTTGTGTACCCTGGTTTGCACACCCTTTTTATTTGTAGGTACTTTCAATGTGCACGTTCAGATGTTCTTTTTTCTCCTACATGCATTTCTTAGTGAAACACAGTTTTAGTGGACCTATCTTGGCTCTCCCTTTTTTGTGTTATGGGGGGGTTTAATTTCGATGCACTAATGTTTCCTTGGTTTCATTTTTGGAGTGATCTATATATCTAGTTCTTGTTCCCATGTACTAGGTAGATTCAATGGTTGGTTGCCCATTAATTTTGGTGAGATGGAGCATTTACCATATGGACACTCTTGAACTTATACTTCTGGAGGTGACCTTTGATTTTCACTTGACCAGTGTTCTTCGGACTATTAGTACTTGTGCCATTTGTATCTTTGATTTCTAGATGTTTTCCTTTGTTTTCCATCTTATTTAAGTAGTTTCATTGGGGGAACTCATGCAAATTCTTATCTTATTGATCCTAATCATCATGCATTTCATAGGAGGTTCTTCATTTCAACACTATAACAGTCATCATTTGATAGTTGTCTACAAATTCTTCATGCTTCAGGGATGCTCTTCACGTTCCTATTCTTTTGGGGACATTGTTTTGGAGGCTTTTCAATCCTTCATTCACCTTTCTCTCTTTTGGAGAGGATTTTTCCCATTATTTTTTCTCCTCTTTTCTCTAGTTATGAAAGATTAGATTGTTTGTACATGGGTACGTCATCAAGCCTTGTTTGTTAGGATCCATCATGTATTCTCTTTTTATGGTTTTTGGCTACTCCCTAAGTTCAACTTAAGGGGGAGTGTGAGAGTAATAATACATTAGCTAATAATTAATTGATCTTTAATTTATTATTATTCTAACTCATTTCATGCACTTAAGCTAAACTTAGGAGTGTTTTTTTATGTTAACTAGAGTGAGATTTTATTAGATCATTATGTCTCATCACACAGGATGTTCATACACTTTTCATGATCTAATACCTTTATCATTTAGGGTTGCTCCTATAAATCAGTCACCCTCATTGTATTATCTCTTGATCTCCTTGAAGATTCTTGAGGTTCATTCTGCAAGTTTTTCTTGTTGATGATATAATAGATTATTATTTGCAACTCTCTTGTGTGGAAGGTATTTTTGTTCATTATTTGATCTTGTGTCTCATGTTTTTTCACAATTCTAACATTGAAAAATGTGCATCCAAGATTATCATTAAAATAACTAACATATTTGGTGTAAGATATTTGTCAAATATAATATTTTAAGCACTAAAGTAGTTGCACATTATTTTTCTTAAGGAATGAACATTTATTTGTCGTGATTGTAATAAGTTCTAAGTGCATATGCTCTCTCTTCACATCAAAAGGTGATCTTTGAGATTTAAAAAATAATTTTTAGTTCTATTTTGTTGTGTTAATTAAAGATCCAAGTTGTGTATGCTCTTCTTTCAAACTATAAATTAATCGTGCCTAAATTATAAACACTTATATATCTCTTCCTTTAGTGGGACTACATTGAATTTCACCACTAATGGGACAACCTAAACCCTTTTAATCTAGTAGAGTATCTAAATTTGGAGGAGAATCAAAAGAATCACCCATTGGAATGGAGATTTTCCATTTTAGGCTAAGCTTGCAAGAATTTTATACCTTACAAAGTAAAGGAGGAGAGTGGCTTACCCTCTCATACAAGGTCATTCAACATATTTCTCTTTCATTTCATAGATTATGGCCTCATGTACCTTTAGGTATATTGAGGAAATGACATATATCATTTTCAAGATAGATTAGACATTTTGGTCATCTTTATTCATGGTCATTGATAATAAATTAGGCCCAAGAAGTTATTCACATTATACTTCTAATTTGTCAAGATAGAGCTCACTGTGGGTTAGGTGTCGGCATCCATGGTAAGAGGTGTAGAGGTGGTACATGACCTTTGTATTCTCTAAATATCCATAACTTAGTATCAATCATCATCAAATCCCATCATCTTATTCCATAATCCAAATCATAACCCTCATCTTCATCAAATACAAATCATAAAATCAAACCTCTATCCTAATCATGTAATCAATCCCCTCATCCAAGTTCTATTCTCATCCTAATCCAACCCATACTATTCCACATTCCATATTTTTAATCGTCCATTCCAATCCAATCCTTTAGGCCTTAATGCATCCTAAACATCAAACAAACCCACTCTAGCTTACTCATCTTCATAACAACCACCATAATATAAACCCACTATCCTAAAGACATATTCTTGGAAATTTAAAAATTCACCTTTGGATCCTTTCAAAAAAATCCAATATATCCATTAGGACCCTCAAATATTCTTAGGGCTTGGTAGAGCTTCTAAAATTCTAAAAATTTGAGCTAGTTCCTTGCTTTGTCATGATTTATTCCCTCTTTGCCTTAGGTTAGGGTTTAGGGTTTTGGTTCAAAGGCCCTTGTTTCATATTTTCATAGTCTTAAACCCTGGGCATTATATTTCTTCACTGAATTGTTACACCTGGTTACCAGTCATTTGAGTTACAACTTGATCCATCTGAATCATTTTATTATCAACCCCTTGGTTTAGGTCTATCGGTCACCAAATACATTTCCATTGCTTTAATACTTCCTAAATCGGGCAGAAATATTTCATTTTAAATGAATTAGGTGTTGAGTCTTTATTCTCGAGGGTCTTAGTCTCATCGACCTAGTTGGGTCCCCTTCTTTAAAACTAACTTTATTGCATGTGTAGATTTTCTAATCACTCGATCACAAGACTTGATCCTTGTTGTTCCCCGCCAGCCCCACAAGAATAAAATAATGAGTAGCGGGGTCAGTGGACTAAGGACATGTGTACTATTGCAAGCGTGAGGCTCGATCTCCACTTACATACCCGGCACTATGAGCTTTGAACCGATGGTCAAGATCTGTTGTTGTGATTTAATCTTAGTCATTCCCCGCTGGCCCCACAGGAATAAAATAATGACTAGTGAGGTTAGCGAGTTGCTGCCACATGGATTTTCTCCTTTCGCTTGGAAAGAAGGTGTAGCCCGCCTAATGAACAAGTCAACATTCCAGTTGGCAGAATTTTATTAGCTGAAGGATAGGTGAACAATGGCAACAAAAATTCAAATCTTGTTGACTCAATCTGAGTCATTCAAAGTGCCATCTCACAAGGAGATCGACAGTTGATGTTCAAAAAATGAAGAAGTGGTTATGGGAGTCATTCTACTTCATGCGAGTGAGCGGTAATGGTGAAAAAGACATCCAAAGCTATCCAATCCTGATCTATAGGCACATAAAAGATTAGTTTTTTAGGTAATTGAAGATTGCAAACACGTTTGAAGCATCCAAGAGATCGAGAAGAGAATTCTAGAGTTTAATGTGGCCAAAATTAGGGTTTCCTTCAAGCGAACAAGCCATAAGTAAAACTAACACTATTCTTTGTGCTTTGTCCAAATTATATTGAATTAAGGTAAATATTCACTATGTCTTTCAATTGAATTGGTTTGCGTGATTTTTAATTGCTTTATAGTGGTTTGAAATTGTGTATAAGTCATGAATTTATGTCATAACCATTAAAATTGTACCTTCTAGGCGTGCCCTAGGTTTTCAATACAAAAGATAGGTTTTTAACTTCTTTATGTCGAAACCCTGGATCAGTTTGAACCTATCTTGTTACCAATGGTGCCCAAAGCACAAGTCCTCGGTTTTGAAACCACATCTAGACATCTTGCCCAAGATATTATTGAACAATTGAATCCCTCAACCAACAAGAAGGCTAAGGGAGAAACCCTATTTTATGGCCCTATAATTATAGATGGATTACTGGACAAGTAAAGTTATATCAAGGATGTTGAATTGCTCTACACTAGATGACAATTGTTCAAAAACTAGTTTGGGAACAAAAATCGTGGAGTCCCTATTTGTAACACTTAGAGGTTGGATATGGGTAATTTGGTCATCCCAAATGTATACATGGATGTAGACCCATTGAAAGACATAATTGCAAGGTATGACCCTATTTCTAGAGTGGTTAGGGCATACGATGGTGTTGAAATGGTTAAGATAACCAAGGAAGAGATTGCAAACATTTTTAAGTTGCATTAGTGGAGTGAGGATCTGATCTCCATTAATCTTGACACTTTTAGAAAAGAATATGAGAATATTAAGGTTATATTTAGGAAAACAATGTTACCCATGCATACTACAAGTACTGGGGTTGGGAAGTCTAGAAAATAGGTAAGGATTGGAAAAGATGAAAAGGAACCCTTTCCCATGAAGTGTAATCCTTGTGCCAAATCATTGGTTTTGATCCAGCAACCACCATGCTAAGGGGTTACATGTATATGGTAGTACATTTGCAACATGCATCTTACAATGTAGTTTATGATTATGCCACATATCTGGTTGAGCACATTCACCAAGGTTTGATTGCATTGAAGCCAAGGAAGACTTGGGTTAGATTCTGGTGGTATTCCCTTTTGATGCACATGTTTTTATACAAGGGAGAGAAGAATTTTGGTAAAGATGTGATATTGAAGAAGATGGAGGGTGATCTTGAGCTACCTATCTAGTGTTGGACTCAAATTATGGACAAAGATGATTTGAAATTTAACTATGTGGTATTTCATAATGTTTTTGCTTCAAAAATAAAGAGGTTCCTGATTCCTGATCCCCCAATGATCCCCAAAGAGATACATGATTTATTGAGGCCTTTGGAGAGGAGGCTCGATTTGAAGATAACTCATAATTGGGGGGACATCATTCCATACCCCAACAAAAACCATTCTCATGGTATATGGCATAAATGTGGATCCACATGCATTGCCAAGAGATGTACCATTAAGGATTGGATTCATTGAGATTATGAGATAGTTAGGGGTAGCAAAAATGATGCATCTACCAGAGGAATAAAAGAAGGGCCCATTCTTCCTTGAATGGATAATATTTAAAAACTTTGTAATGGTCAAGGGAGGATGGAAGGATTTGTCATGGACTCTTCTACCATACCAATTGAAAACAATATGCCCAAGGAACCATGACCCTGAGGGCTTCATTGTTTCCTTGAAAGAAAAGAATAGGAGTGGTTCCTTTGTTTAAAACTTTATTTTCCTGAAGATGTACCATTAAGGATTGGATTCATTGAGATTATGAGATAGTTAGGGGTAGCACAAATGATGCATCTACCAGAGGAATAAAAGAAGGGCTCATTCTTCCTTGAATGGATAATATTTAAAAACTTTGTAATGGTCAAGGGAGGATGGAAGGATTTGGGATGGACTCTTGCACCTTACCAATTGAAAATAATATGCCCAAGGAACCATGACCCTGAGGGCTTCATTGTTTCCTTGAAAGAAAATAATAGGAGTGGTTCCTTTGTTTAAAACTTTATTTTCTTGAAGATTTCACCAGGAATATATTTAATTTTCAACTCCAAGATGAAATAAATTCTATGTATCATGCCTTCAATAAGATGGTGGAAAAGGTTAAAAGTTCATATCCCAACTATGATCCTCTACCCAACATTAAGGGATAATTGAATAGAGTAATGTATGTAATGGATAATTTTGAGAATGTAGTGGGTGTTTTGAAGGAGGAACATACTATAACTAATAAGGGGAAGCAATGGCAGTTGAAGAAGGTCCCACAGAAGAATTGGAGGACAAAACCTCTTATCATCCACCTAAGAAAATCAAGATATACTCCAGGAAGAAGGAGGTAGTAAAAAAGCAACACTTCCCACCCCTACTACATCTGAGGGGTCAAGAGCATATTCTCATGTGAGTTCAACACCGTCTCCTCCTAGATAAGTTCCTCTGTCAATAATTGATATTGATTCACCTCCTAGAGGTCCATCTCCTTCAGAGTAGCCACTAGCCAAGAAGCAAAGGATTGAGGTAAGCAGGGTAGTTGATTACCCTCATACAGAAGAGGATGACATCTTGGTCACACCAGAAGAGATGCAATAGGGAATGCCTTCTCCCCCAAGGGAGGTTGCATCAAGCACAAGAGAAAGAAACCTTAGACTAGGAAAAGAAGATGTCAGTGGATTAAGCAATACTAATGACCTAAGTCATGAGGTCTGCAAGGAATTTATGGAGGATGACTCTTTTGTCGAGAACAAAGTATTCAAAGATTTTGTGTGGAGAGATAAGGCTCCTGAATATGCAAAAGAATGTGGCAAAAGAGAGGAGCTTGCATCTGAAACTTCTTGAGGAGATTATTCAAGCAAATGTAAGGAGGGCGATGAGGAAGGAATTCCAAGGTATCACAACTGAAGAAGGTAGAGCATTTGTGCATAAAAGTGGGGTATTATTGCTGCCAAAATGGGATATTGTAGTCAATCCAAACATGATCAAATGTTGAAGGAGATTCATCATGCGCTAATGCATCCTCTCTAAAGGAGAGTGCATTAGAATAGATAAGAAATTCATCATTCAAAAATGTAATGTCCCTAGAAGAGTGTGCATTGGAATGAGTAGGAGATTTTTCATTCACAAACGCATCATTTCTAGAAGAGAGTGCATTGGAATGAGTAGAAAATTCGTCATTCACAAATGCATCATCTCTAGAAGAGAGTGCATTGGAATGAATAGAAGGTAGAGTGACATTAAGAAAGGTATCAATGATTTCATCTTCTTGCAACAAGATATCCTCTGAAGGAGGAGGACTCTCATGAGAAGGATCAAAGACACCGAGTGACATGGGTAAAGCCAAGTCACCATCAAATCCATGAAATGGAATATCATTAACATTTTGAACAAAATTAGATACAAAACTAATAAAAGAATATATTAAATCCATTATGATTTTTTTGGTATTTTCTACGTTTTAATAATTTGCATTTTCGGAGGTCTTCGGAGCGGAATTTGGGGTTGGAACTTGAGTTGGTCCCTAAAATTTGACTATTGAAGCCATTGATATTTTAGGGACTAAACTAGTTCTCTAGAAGACCTTTCCAACGATGCAAACGGTTCTGAATTTTGAGCACCAAGTCAAAAGTTATGACCCCACCAAGTAGGGGTAAATAAATTCCTAGTTTTCAAAGAACAATGTTCTTCACGTTAGGTTCACCAAAATGTAGAGTAGGGGGATTCAGTACTCATGAGTTCTCTTCACTCAGAGAGCCTCACGAGGCAAAATTCTCTAAACTACCTCAAAGGATAGTGGAGAGAGTTCTAGAATCAAAAAGAGTAGGTCACAAAGATTCTCTAGACAAACTGACAAGCTCTCGGCCAAAGGACGTCAACACATAATGCAAATGACAGTGTGATGCATTGGCGTCCCCAAGGTGCGTTAGTGTCTCGTCCAGACCAAAAAACAAGTTTATCTCAGAGAACAACTAAGTGACTACTAGCAATCTGATTATTGAGAACTTCTAGAATGTGATAAAGTAATAGAATGCGATAGAACTAAAATGAAGAAAACAATAGAGTAAGAGGAGAAAGGAAAGGAAATGCTTACAACTGTGTGAATGATGAAGCCTCTAGCCTATGAATGTCTTCAATACCTACACACGAGAGAGAGAGAGAGAGAGAGAGAGAGAGAGAGAGAGAGAGAGAGAGAGAGAGAGAGAGTTGCAATTGTATAGGGGTTTGCCTCAGTCAAACCCCCATTTTAGTGTTCCCACCTCCATGGACAACCAGATAGATAGAGAGAAATGTAGGGAATGAAGTAAAGTACAGAAAGAAACTACAAAATAGTGTTATGCTACTCAACCAAGTAATAGAGGAGAGGAGTGAAAGCTTACCACCTCCACCCAAAGTGCTCAAGGATAATAGGGGATAAAATGAGAGGAACTCAATCCTTTTCTGCCATGGTGTTTCATTCCACACTTGCTCTACTGAAGTGATGGAGTGTTGATGTTGTTACTTGTGAAGCGTAAAGTGTTGCTTGAGATTGAAGAGATGGTGAAGAAGCTGCTTGGAGCTTGTGGAGATATTGTAGGAGAGATTGTGAAGGGATTGAAGAGAGGATGTGAAGAGATCCAACCATCAAAATGGAATGAGAATGAGTGAATATGAAGAAGGAAGATGAAGAAACGACCATATTTGGGTCGGTCGATCGAAGAGGGCATTACAAGTCGATTCCCAATGGGAATTGTAACGCCTCTGCATGATCCAAACGCGAGAATCTGTCAGGGATGTTAGTGCGTCGCGTAGATGTCTGTGCCCCGCATGGGCGTCCTAGACAAAAATTCCTCTACCGATGCTCAAAACAGGTTCCAAGTGGAACAAAGGCATCGAGCTTAGGTGGAATTTCACCTTCAGATTTGGTTTTCTAAAGTGTAAAGGGGTGAAAGGGGAATTTGTGTTAGGGGTGAAAATTCACGCTCATATAGGTGGTAGCAAACTAACTATAATCTCAACATAAAATGCTATAGATCAACCCCTCTATTTGACAATAGCAGAAGACCAATTCAAATGTGCACATGCCCAAATGATGACAGTCGAATTGCAACCAGGATAGAATTCTATAGATTTAAGAGTTTTCATAACTTGGCACCATGTTGTAGCCTCTATTCCTAGCTTGTTAGTGCGGTTTCTCTTTGAAATAGTCTACAGTTTACAAGCAACACTCAAACAATGTCGACTCAGTCATAGTTTTACTATGCAACAGATCATAAATGATTCACCCTTCAAAATAACATTTATAAATGTGCTTTGACCATTTCATATCATGTTGTACGTTTCTCTTATTATCATGTAATTTACACTTTATACTGTAGCTTTATAAATATTCCATCGCTTTGTATAAAAGCATCCAAGTTTGGAGTAATTCATTGTTGATACTTTAAAAATGCTTTTCCAATATTATCGACTATGGTTTTCCTCTATATCGACCTTTATTGTTGTGCAATACTTTGCATATGTTTTGGCCTTTATCCAATGTCAACATATGTATTATTCGACCTTTAAATACTTTACATATCTTATATACAAATTGACCTATGTTTCATATATATAAATCAACCTCAAAGCATTACATCTATATAAATATATATCTTTTTATATGTACATATGCATATATATATGTGTCAATGAATAGTATTAACGTTATATCACATATATATGTATATGTATATATACTAATATATATATATATATATATATATATCCTATGTTAATCAAGTATGTATACATTCGATATACAAATGAATGTGAACAAGTTAATATTCACATAATAATAATAACCATATCGACTGTGTATATATACATATATATATATATTCCTCTATGTACATGTATACGTATGCATACATATACTGATATATCCGTATGGACATTTCCATTTGTCATACATATGTATGTATCGGTACATGTATACATATGAATATATGTATATATCTCATATATATACACACACATTTGATTGCACAATCAAGCACATAAACTATTACTATCATGTTGATAGGGAAAAGGTACGTGATGTATTTATGCATATACACATTCATTTCATTTGTCCATTCGGTAGCTCCATGTTGATAAGCAACCCATTCATAAGCGTTCATAGGTGCATCTACCTATGTAATCTCATGTACATGTTCCTTCATGCGTACGGTCTATCATCGACATGCATATGTATATATATACATACATTCCACGTGTGTTCACCTCATCAATACAAGCATAGTAATATAAGGAAGAACTCATAAGCTCTAAACATATAAACATTGAATCCAAGAATGCACTTCAATAGTAATCAAGACCCTTTGCTAATGCAAACATGTATCATACTAAGGATGACTAACCAATTCCCAACATAACAAATTGACTCAACCATTCTAATGTGAGTGTGTGTATAAGATTATATAGTTTTCATAAAGGTTATCTAACCAATCACTTCTCCTGAGTGATTCTTCCCCTCCACTTGGAGGATTGAACCTTTCCCTACAACTAGCTTATCACATTTGCATTGGTAGTTAGATGTTCATAATAAATCCATATGCATCATAAAACTTAAGCATATTAATATAGTAATACATGTTCATCATCAATGTAAACAAAATTACTCTTCCAAGGCAATAATACCTTAATACCTATTTCAGTATTCCATATAATTAACAAACATATCAAAATCATGATTGCATTTACCATCCTATTTACTTGTGAAGGTAAAAGTAAATTAGTAACAACAATACGGGGTGTGACATCTCCTCTCATAGAATTGTATCCACCATGTACCATCCTCCTTCATAATATCTCTTCTTTCCTCCCTTCCTTCCTTGTGGGATCCAACCCACCACAAACTGACCACCTCCACTGAGTTCCTCCTGCACCATCATCTACAACTTGTACATGAAAATATGTATTATCCAAACAACTATCAAAGTATACTACATCCTTATACAAATATGCAATTACTACTCCATGGAAATTAAAAAACTCCATCTACATACTCTCTTCTTGCTTGACATCCTCTTCTACTTTCACCAAAGAATGTTATAGAATCATCACAACTAAATTCAAAATTAAAATTTACCTCATTTTTGTTTGCTACAACATCCATCTTCTCACCTCCAATGACAAGTTTTGAAAACTCATCTTCATGTTTGTCCATCAATTCTCCTTCCAACAACTTTTTGATTCTTTCCATCTCTTCTTTCAACAAGAAATCATCTTCATCTTCACAAATTTGTTTGTCAATTTAGGACCATCCATGTTCATAATTTCTGATTGAAAACCTTCTTCACCTGCTTCACATAATGCACTCCATTCACACACTATCTCTGCAACTTTCACTTCATTACCTTCTCCATTTGTGTGGGTTGCGCCCACATGTTCTTCCCTACATTCAATCCCTACCAAAGGGCTACAACACTTTTCTTTGTGTTCTCTTCGTTGTCCTCTTTCTTGAGAACATTCTTCTTCCGATATCTCTCATCCCACACTCACACTTCCTATTTAATCTTCCTTTCCAATACATTTACTTCAGCTTGGAGCTTTCCAAATTCTTCACGATACTTCCTATTTTCCACTTCTTCCCAATATTGTTCCCAAAACAAAATACCCATGGGCCTCCTCATGACCCATCCCATCCTCTTAGGTATAGACTACCTCACATCTGACCACTTGTCTACAAGTAAATCACACACACACACACACACACTACCATAGGTCCTGGTGCAAACTGCCTCACATCGACACTTCTGCCTATAGAATCAAGAACTCTTGATCTGATACAACTGATGAAGAAACCAAACCTCATTCAAATACTCACAAAAATATAAAAATTCAACTTAGAAATGGTTTGAAACAACACAAAAACTTGCAAGAAGTGTTCTTTGTTCATTCAAAATCTCTTAGAAATTCAAGAATTACATAGCATAATTGAAACTATTGGTTGTGCATCCATATGGGATGATGAAAAGAATTACAAATCTAAAATATGACTGATACAAAACAACAAAGGTCAATACAAAAATTATCTCTTTCAATTTGACTTCCATCACAAGCCTCTAGCATCTTCACCCTGCAATCTTCATTAGAAATCATTGTTGCAATCAAACCATGAAATCATCAATCTTCTTGATGTTGTAGCACATATCCAAACCTGCCATAAAAATTTATTCTTGGGCTCTTTCAACCTTCTTTTAGCCGAAGCTCTCAAGCTCCCTTCACACGAACTTCACTAGCTCACTATCTCTCAAAATGTGGAGCTCATTAGCTCCCAAAAATATGGGCTTAGATATGCAAATATAAATTTGAAACAATGGAGTCTTAAAATCCTCTCTTCAATTTGGTAGAATTTCCCATCTCACCTGTAAAAACTCTCAAAGACATCTTCCCAAATGACAAGGCTTGAATATATAGATTTGTGAATGAGAAAAAAACTAGTATGGTTTTCCAAAACCACAAGAAAAACACCTCATTCGAAAACACATGCCCCATTTGGAGAAATAATCATAAAATAATAAATTAATCAATGCTCACATGGCCTTGACATGGGAACCTAAACCATGGGCAATCAAATTTGGTCGATTCTAGCATCTTCATTGATCTTTGATGACCCTGATGACTCCAAATATGAACATGCACCAACATGCAAATGCATGCAAAAGAACATGCAAGAACATGCATGAAAAGTGTTCCCCACCTATAAATGGTTACCCCAAAGAGAATATTACAATTTAAATGTCTTGAAAACATTTTACCTTAACATTTTTCCTCCAAAAATTGCATTTACATATCACCACTAGGGAAAATCACATTATTGAAAATTAAAATATTTATTTTCCACACACCTTAGCCCTTATTGAAAATTAAAACAAAATAAATTATTTTTGGGTGAGCAAGATTTCTCTTACACCTTAGTTGCTCCTACAACATCTTGGATCCTGGGGGCTTGTGCACTCCCCCTAGACCCTTAGTCATCCTATCTCTTCAACATTTGGACAATTGGACCCTTCTTGACATAAATTTTCTACTTTAGTGTGAGTTTGAGTGTAAGTTCATACTCCCACTAAAGTGGGGGCTAAATGTAGCATCGTAAATTTTCACCCTTGACAATTTCACACTACGTTTTGTCCCCCCTAAATTATTGAGCTTAATTAAGTCCCTACTTTCCCAAATTATGCATTCTATAGCCTATTTTTACTATATTATGAGAAGTTGCAAGCATTGAACAAATATATTTATTTAATTTTTTGCCACTGACACCTAAAATCCTAGAAAATAGGGCCAATACTAGGATGCCCTTAGGCATTTGAGTCTCCCTATTTTGTCGGGATCCAAATTTGAATATGTCAATGTCAGAATTTTAACATTTGAAATTCAAATTGCAAATGTTTACTATTGGAATCTAATTTTCGGGAAATTTAATAAATGCCTATAAATACCCAGTTATTGCATCATTTGAAATCTAACATCAATTTGAGAGAAAAAAATATTGTCAAGAGCATTATTAAGCAAGCCAAGAGCAACATTTCAAAACTTTATTTCAACAAGTCAAGATCCTAACATCATGTCAAATCCTATGTGATTTTATGCATGTTTATGTTGTCATTGTTTATGAAAGCTAACCCTTGTTGTAGGTCTCCAAGCAATTCAAGCAAACCAAGCAAGCAAGATCCAAGACCTTAAGGAGACGTGCATGACTTCAATCCTTCAATGAAGCCATTGAAGGGTGATTTCAATTTTGGAGAAGATTGAAATAATCTTGAAGATCATTTTATTCATTATTACATTCATAGCCCTACACCTCGTCAACTCACGAAAACCCACCTACAAAATTATCCGACAATGATCTGAAAAGTTTACAAGCCAAAATAGGGATCTCAGATATGCCATCAAAGGATTGCAAAAACAAAGGACACCCCCACAAGGAATCAGATGCCCTTGGGTTACTCTATGCTCATAGTCAACCTAACACCAAACTTTTAGGGCAAGTATACATTTTTCCGTTCCTAGATTTGCCTATAAATCTCTGTTTTAGTTTGTTAATTATTGATATCTTACATTTTTCATATTAGGGCACATAGTCTAATTAGGTTAATAAAGGAAAATCAATTCCAATTCATTCCAAGACCTTAGAAGATAAAGATCCAAGTCTGACTAGCTCATCTTCATGGTTGAAAATCAATCTAAACACCTTGTTGATATCCATATTAATGAAACAATAGAAAAAGATCCGAACACAAATCAACATCCACACAAAATTTGAATCCTAGGTTTACACATTAGACTTAGGGTTCTAGTTTTCTTTGTTTCAAGCTACATAGAAGGAATGAGAAGAGATTGAGTCTATGAGAGGCAAGGAATAAAAAGAGTATCTTGTTAATGGAAGAACATGCTTGCTAAAGATGTCTCATGGTTGAGCATAGATGAAGTTAATTGGATAAGTGTTTGGTTTACAACAATTCAACTTTTGGTTGGGAGTAGAAGCTCATAAATTATATTAACTTAAAAGGTCTAATGTAGGTGCATCTCATGATTTTACTAGTTCATATTAGTCAAAGATGCATGCTTAGTTGTATTGTTAAAATCTTGGCTTTTACTTCATTAATGAAGTTGAGACTTGGCTACAAAAGTTGGTCATTGCTATAGAAGTTAGTTATTGTTGTAAATTTTGGTTATTGGTATAGAAGTTGGTTATTTCTATAGAAGTTAGTTATTCTGGTAGAAGATAACACTTGGCTATAGAAGTTGATACCTTATTGGGGTAGTGCATAAAGGTTAATGAAGTGCCTAGTTGTTGTAGAACAAGACTCAATGCTAGTGCAATGGTATTAGGTTGTTAACAAATATGGCATTTGGCTATAGAAGTGATGCTATTTAATAAATATGACTTAACCTATAGAAGTCCATGCTACAAATGAAGTCATAGGTTATTAACAAAGTTGGGAAGTAGGCTATAAAAGTGGGTTGTCTATAGAAGATAATCATATGTTGTTAAAGTTGTTACAATAGGCTATAGAAGTGCTTATACTAATAAAGTACATATGGGCTTAGGTTTAGAATTTTTTAATCTTGATTTTGGTATCTAGATGACATTTAATATTTAGAATAGAATGAGATTGAATTTTTTTTTTTCCTATAGTTGTGTATGACCACTCATCTACCCTCATTTAGTTCCCTTCTAGGCATTGACCACATATTTAAATTTTTCATAATATAGTTGGACATAGGAAATAGAGGTGCAAAAAGAAAGTGAAAAATGTACATCCAAGAAAAAGAGAAGCAAGAAAATTCAAGGGAGAAGAATAAGATAAGAAAAAAGGGAAAGTAAAAGTGACGCCACATAGAAAGAAAGGCACACAAAGATTTGTTAGAGAGTATTGAAAAAAGAGAATATTTAAAAAGAGAAAAGGAGATTTTGCTTGAAGAAACTACACTTTTACATGAGAAAAAGGAAAAGTTATAGACCTCAACAATTTTATGTGGTTTTTAATGATAAGGGGACTGAAGTTATAGACCTCTTATTTTATGTGATTTTTAATGACTCTTAGAACCTAAAATTTTGTATTTTTCTATGATTGAAAAACAATGAAACATCCCTATCTATCTCCAATGCTAACTGTTTTGCATTATTTGAAATTAGCCCTATGATAAAGCTCTTATTACCAAAGTCTGAATGATGTATATTATAGAAGAGATTCACTAGAGAAGAAGATAAGGTATGTACCACATTTTAGGGTGAATGAATAGCAGTGCGCTTGGTAAACTTTTTTCACACCCTTTGGTAGCAGAAGACAGGGGGAGATTAGACCTCGATGACCTCTTGCCTGCAACAAGATGCTTTAACCAATCAAACTAGATCACCCCCGCCTCCCAAAAAAAACAATATTAAAGTATTAATAAGTTAAACATCTACGTACGCTTGGGCTCTCCATCGACCCTCAGAAATAATAAGAAAGAAAATAATAATAGTTAAAAAGGTTCGCGCTTAACAAGAAAAATCAAAATATTCAACAGTGATTCGCAGCAAATGGTGAAGGGGCAGCAAATATAACAAGACAAAAGCAATGGTTGAAAACCAGAATAAAATGTCTTCGTCTACTGCCACAAAAACAAGTGTTCCACGTATCACAGAAAAGCGCGCCGAAACGTGTCTGCGAGTGTATCGTTGACACGTGCTTTCGGTGTCTGAAATATCTTGTTGGGTTGTCTGCATAATGCTAGTGGACGTCAGACTGATGTGACGTCAGGTCAATCACAGCGCAGCTTCAGATATATTGAGATTGCCCAATCCAACGGCTGCGGTTGATGATTCACGATCTCCTGACACGTAGGCGCGCGCTTTTTTCTGGCATTCCCATCATTATTATGTATTCCTCTGATCCTTCTATTTGCCATCCATGACGCACCAGCTGTCGTAGCAATATTACGGAAGAGCACTAAATAATTATTAATTTATTGCTGGACAGTTTGTGTCTGTTAACTTCTCAGTGGACGTGTGGAATTATTTGCTGATACTTTATTGGAGGTTAAATTCCGTATATTCTCTGTTTTTTAATATTACAGTTTACAGGTTGGAACACGGAACCTTGGAATTTTTCTATTATTTATTAAGGGTGGGAAACGATTTTTTTTTTGTGACTTACCATCATTCCAACATAGCGGAAGGGAGAGTAAAAGATTATATAAAATATATGAGTGAATGCGCTTGTGAGTCGATGGGAGCCCACTAGGGTTTGGATTTTGTGAAGGTGTCGAACGTGCTTTGTCACTTTTTGGGTGCTTGTTGTTGACTGAAATGGAATGGATGTTGGGGGCAAGCCAAGCACATAGGAGGAAAGATAATGTTTTAAAATTAAATAAGTGTTTCACGGGGACGCATTTCTTTCAAAAAAATCTTATGTTTTTTTAGATGGGGATCTTAGAGACTTGGGGACTTAGGGACTTGGGGGACGTCCCCCCACCAATCCACCACCAACGCCACCATCCCACCACTAGTGTCATTGTCTCCAAAAAGCCACTAGGGCTTCAAGGATGCAAGGGTGTCCTCAAGATGTCTAAGGGACTCCTAGTTGTCTCCAAGATGTATAATTCTTGTACTTATACATCTTTTTATAACTATTTTTTCAAGTACTATATGTATTTCAGCACCCTAATGCCCCTTCGTTGTCACCCTCCTGCCACCCCCAAACTTAGACCCCCCATTCCCACTTCCTCGAAACGCATTCCCTGTCGTCCCCCCGTCCTCGTCCCCGAAACCCCGTTGAACACTGAATTAAATTAGAATTTGTATTCTTAATAGGTGTAATGGATGTGTCGATAGGAAATTTAAGGGAGTGCGCATTTTTTTTGGTCTTCATGAGTGGTATTATGGATGCGTTGATAATAAATTCAAAGAAGTGTGAAATTTTTATGTTTTCATGATTGGTGTTATGGATGTGTTGATAGGTTATTCAAGGAAGTGTGAATTTTTTTTGTCTTCATGATTGGTGTAATGGAAGTGTTTATAGGTTATTGAAGGGAGCACACTTTTTTTTTTATCTTCATGTTTGGGGTAATATTGTGGTAGCTAATTCCAATTCCAATACATTCTTATATGCAAATAATTTTCACATCAACTATCACCTTAATGTAAGGGTTCGCCTTGATACAAGCCATTCGATTCTTTGCTTTTTAGATATGGTTCGTCATAGTTGGATCACACTCTTAAACTTTTGATTATATTCTTTCATTGGTTCATTCTTATTTTGGTGTCAACTCCCCATTTCGCTCACACTTTCTATTGGATCATTAGGAGAATAGGGTTTTCCTTGATACAAGTCATTCAATCTTTGCTTTTTAGATATGGTTTCTCATAGTTGGACCACATTCTTATTGGTTTTAATTTATGTTTATTATCTAAAATTAATTAAAACCAATAGAAGGTACATTAGAAGAACCTAGCCTCTACATGTTTATAAATGGGAGATCTATGTTAAGCCAGTGAACAAGAATAAATTATCTTTTTTCAGGGACATGTTTAGCTATATAGTTAACTTGATTGAAATATTCTTACCATTGGAAATACTTTCCTCTTCTATCTTTTCTTCCATGATCCTTTTCCCTAAAAGTGAAAAATTTGGTTCAATATATCTTAATCACATTTTTTTAAAATCATTAATTAGAGAGCAATTTTTCTAAACACTTTTTAACACCTTATTTTTTTTTTGTTAGAAGAGCTCTATTTTTTAACATATTTTGCAAATACTCCACTGAAATATTTGGTAATAAATCCCTTATCATTTTTTATAAAGAAAAGAAACCACCACATGCATAATTAGATGTGTTAATATAATTTTTTTGAAGTGGTAAGAACATGAAGGACAAGAAGATTGATTATCTTCTTCTTAATGTTGTTGACTAATTTTGTGTGCTCAAGGCTCCAAGGGAACTTATTTTTCTTCAAAAATTATTGCAATAATTCTCTATCATATCTTGATCTAAGATATAAGCTTTTGATGTAGTTCAACATACCTAAGAAAGCTTGAAGCTTCTTCTTGTCAAAAGGAAGTTCAAATCCTAAAACCTTATATTTGATGTAAATTGTATAATTTAGTACCTTGAGTCCTTCATTGTAATTGTAATTTATCTAATTATGGAACCTCCTATTGGATGGAATGTAAACCTCTTACATAATTAGTAACGAATTTATCTTTGTATTCATGTGTTTCTCAATGTTGGTGTCAAATGTTATTGTCATTCCTTATGCAAACTATATTTCTATAAATGTTGGTAAAATAAACATAGACAACATTTTTGGGGGGCTTAAAATGAATATAATGTGTTAGAAAACATTCGGCTTTGGATCTTGTGTAGTTTATCTCCCAAGTTTGGGGTCATGCATGTGTGAGATCCTGCCACTAGATGGTGTTGTTTAGGTTCTCCTCTTGGTTGGAGGACAAATAAGGTGTATTGGGAATGTTTTCCTCTATCCCTATATCCTTTGCCTTATTTTGGAATCCCTTGTATCCCTCCCATTTCTTACGGGTTATCTCCTTTGTTAGTTAGTTCATTGGAGATTGGATAGGGTTATTTCTCTTAGTCTCAATATCATTTTCAATCATTTTTGTGTCTTAGGGGTTGTCCCTAGGTATTAGACTTGGTAATGATTATTTGTTTAGTATTTGAGTAGGATAACAACACGAGACTAGGACTGCAACACAAAAATAGGACTACAATGTAGATTATGAAAACTTGCATAATTCTTGGATGCTAGTGCATCAATTAGACTCCAACATATCATGCTAGTATAATTTTTTGGCCACTATAGTCCTCTGGCATGTTGTTGTCATCTATATCATCAAACAATGAGGATTTATGATCATTTATTAGGATAAATAATATATGAAAGTTATTCCCCTTGGCCTGTGAGTCTTCCCATGTTTTTCTATCAAAAAGTGTCATACTCTAGGATTTATGACACCTTTTTCTTTGGAAAGCATGTCATTTATTGAAAATGACTTGTCATTATTCTAGTTGGTGGAGGGCTTCAATCTCCTAGTAAGGAAACCTCTTGTGATGGTTTTACCTTATGTTATGTGTTGTTTGAGTCATTTATTAGTGGATCGGAGGTGGTTGTACCCTCATAATACTCCTAATTTCAGAAATAAGTGGTTATATTATCTATTCAAGATGTGTCATCTCCTTGTTTTCCCACCATTTGTGTGGATTTTCTTTGTTATTGTAAAATTGTGTAAACTTGTTTTGGTGGAGATTTGAAATTAATGTTTTTCTCATCCTATCATTGTGTTGTGTTTATGAGAGAACATGGTCATGGGTCAATACCTATTTTTTATTTGGATGTCATTTCCCCTCTTGTAGGTTCATTGTGGTGCTTTCATCCCATGATTGGCAAGTCTTCCACTAGTGTCACCTTGCTTGTTACAATGGTGAGGTTATTCTTGATGTTAGTTTCCTTGTGCTATTGTGTTTGACACCACATTTTTTTGCATGTTGTGTGACATGTTATCATCGTATCTTGGTCATCAGCGTTATTGTTTCAAAAATAAAATTTGTTCAGTTGGTTAATGTCCTAGGTGTGTGGCTCGAGGCATTACAAGATTAAGCTAGATATTTGGGAAAATTTTATAAAATTTTAAGGATAAGAAAAAATGGATAAGGTTGGTATTGAAGCACATAGTTGGTGACTTCATGTATTTATATCAAATATTCCTAATAACCAAGGAAGAAATCAATACAATCAAAATCCTATGAGATTGTTGTTAATACATGGCTAGTTTGATCATTCACATTACATTTAGTTGAAAATTTCAAAGGATGAATAATCTAGTACCACCACGTTGAAAATTTGAGAGGATGGACTATTAGATACTAATGGTTAAAAAATCCAAATGGTGCCAAAGATTAGAATAAAGATAATCATTCCTTATAAATAATGAGACAATCAAAGTTACTACATTAAAAAAGCAAAAATAGTGTATTATAAATAGAGTGTTTGTGATAACTTAGAAGGATACAACTATTAATGAACAAGGTTAGGGACATGTACTTATATCCAGAGAAGCTATAATAGTAACATATTCATACCATACTTTTTCCTACTTGTGGTCTACAACTTTCCCACTCCCATATGTTTGAATTTCCTTCGATCATGATGCTTGCTTGTGGGGGGAAGGATTGTGTTCCCCCAGATCATGTTCCTCAGGTGTTCCTCTTGCTAGCCATTTTATCCCTATTGTCCCATTGAATGGGATTGAACCTTCCATTGACACTGGGGGTGGGGTCGCTTCCTCTCTGAAATTTGATGGATGAAAAGGTGCTCTCCTTGGAGAGTCATTGAACACTTATGGTACTGGGGCCACCCCTGAATACTTGGAGTTAGACGATAGAACCTCTATCAAAATCACTAACTCGGTTGTTGATCAAAACCTATCTTTAATGAATAAATACTTGGTTGAAAACTTTTTTGAATGAACAAGAAAATTGAGAGGGGGGTGAATCAACTGTAGTAAATTAAAACATCAAAACTTTCAACAATAATTAGATCCACAAGCATTCATTAAACCCTTATTTTGTTAAAGTGATTATTCATGAAATGCAGATAATTTTTTTTGAAATAATAACACCATACACAAGAGAACACCAAATTTACATGGAAAACCAAATGAGGGAAAAACCATGGTGAGGATTAGCTCACAATATAAGTAATTGCAAAACTGACACAAGGACTCACTGCCAGAATAAGATACATTGTCCAAAAGGCTCAAAGCCATGGCTCATTGCCACATAAAGAAACAAAGAAGATATAAGAGAAATATTACATAGAGAAAAATTCTCAATGCAAAAAGGAATACACCACAATTAATCTCTTGTTCACAGTCTTACATGAAAGATAGTAGACACCTTCATCTCATTGCATTAAGGAATGCAACACTTTGAAGTTTGCATTGCTATGCTCAAATTCACATCTATAATTTTGTAATTTGAATCACATTCATCACTAAAATCTATATCACATTTATCTTGCCTCTCTCTTACATCTTACAAAAAAACCACTCTTATTTATATCATCCTCAACCTTGAGAAATTTCTCCAAGGTTGACAACTATCTGTTACATTAAATTTTTTAAATTAGGTCGGAACCTAAAAATTTCCATAGTGGAAAAGAATGAAGGAAACCCATATAAATCCTTAATTATGACCCAAATTAATCCTAACACACCTCAACATGCTTTCATAAACTTCACATGTAGTGTTAACACCAGGTCAGCCAATACTTGTGCTAAACACCATAAAACATTAAGCACATGTTTTCTTAAATCAATCCAAAACTTTTGGACAGCAAAATTCACTTGAACACAATCAAGAATAATCCATGAACCACCTAAGATCCAAAAAATACTATCCAAACTGGCATCATATAAATACTTCAACCTAGAACATCCGGTTAACCTTATTCTCACATTGACACATGAAACATAAACTGTACTATACCAAATCAAGTGAAACCTTGAGTTTTGAAAGATACAAACATTATAAGAAACTTCCCAAATCCACACAAACTGAAGAAAAAATGTGGAGAAATGTGGAGCAAATAAATTTCTCCCAGACCACATAAATCGCCACTAAAAAACTAGTTCACACACTAGTGAAAATATCTCACTCTACACAACGATCCAGAAACCCAAATTCTAAACATAGCAACTACTAAAAAAATAGAACATCATATCATATCTGCACATGAATATAATCAACATAGAATAAATTTGGAGCACATCCCATAGCACATTCTAAACACTTGCACAACATTGTTTTCTCTGTTTATCAAATTTTCTCAAAAGCACTTAGAAACCAAGTACCAAAGACATCATCTCAGCACATTACATTATTCCAACACATCTCCAGACACTATAACACAAATATAGCTCCATGTACTCACAACACTTCCTCAATATCTCAACTACACATGCACAACCTGCAACAACCTCTTTTTCACAATTTTCTCAATATCCTTGACAACTTCATCATGCAATAACCTTCCTCAACACATAGTTGACATCAATGACAACACCAACCTATTAACATCTTTTTGACATCAATGACAACACCTTCATACTTGCATAAAAAAAATTCTTCTTTCAACCTAGCATTGAGATGGTTCACCTATGGACATCCATAAACCGGAAGCTTAAGGGAGTATTTCCACAAGCACTATGCCTGGTGGCCTCTTTCTATTCAAATTCACTTCTAATGAATATCTCATTGTGGTCCTTACATAGGGACCTTGGTTCCATGGTAAAAATAACTTGTCCCTATGTCAATGGAGGCCGAGTTTTGATCCAGTAGTAGATTTGATAAAATAACATCAATCTGGATTCATCTACCAAGTCTCCTGCTTGAGTTATGGGATGAATAAATTTTCAAATGGATTAGAAACTCTTTTGGCCACTTTTTCATTATTGATGAGGTTACAAAGGCCTAATCTAGGCTAGTTTTTTCCCACTTTTCATTAATGTTGACATTAATAATACTGAAATATACTAACATTGAAAAACATAAACTAACTAAAAATGTTAAATACAATGGAAACAAAAAAACAAGTAAAACCCTAAATATCAAATGGAGAAAGACAAAAGATATGAACATACCCATGAATGAGAGAGGGCACAAAAATAGTTGAAGACCTAACTAGAATGACATGAAAACCAAGCACATCCACAAGAAAAAAACTCATGAACCTTTCAAAGGCATAGAGGAAATGGGAATATAGCAAACAAATCAAAATGAAAAATAAACTAACTTTAAAACCAATTTAAAACCCCCAAATCATAAATGATAAAAAACATTTATTACACTCATCTGAGGTCCGAAATTGTAGGGGCAGGAGAATTTGACATCGATGCATTTAAAACTTGGAAGAAAAAATTGCAAGGTTGCTAAAAATCAACGACCTTGCATCCTTTTTAATTTTTACATCTTGACTTGTAGGGGCGCTGAAATTCAGCACCCTTACAAGTCTAAAAATAATTCTAACTCTCAACAACTAGATTTTCACAACTTGCACCAAAAGGTGAATTTCGATGAAACAAAAAGGGGAAAATTCTTGGAATGAATTTTTGAGGCTAGGGGATTACACATGAGGATCGATGCAATTTTACTTGTTTTGCATGCTTATAATTCATGAGCAACAAAACAAACAAGTTTCGTAGGGGTTATCCCATGAATTGAGCACAACTGAATTCGAGGATAACAACTTCTTATCATTGAAATCACCAACCTAATCTAAGTGAGTGCCAACTATTTGAGAATACTCTAATGTATAGTGAATACCATAATGTAAGGTCCCTTAAATATATCTCAAAATAAATTTAAATTATTTTCAATGACTCTCATGTGGATCATGAGATAAGTGAGAGACAAGACCAAACACAAAATACAAATCAAGATGTTCAAGTACAAGAGACTATCAACTAGCTTCTTGTATAATGTAGAATCTATTGAAATAGTAGTACAAGTGGAATACAATATAATACCTAAATAAAATGGTGTGGGGGAATTCTTGCAATCAAGCATGCCAAATCTTTGAAGCATGTCAAGAGCATACTTCTATTGAAAAATGGAAATCCCATCTAAAGATCGAATAACCCGTAAACCAAGAAAGTAGTGCAAAAGGCAAATATTTTTCATCTCAAATTGATCTATAAAAGCTCATTGAACACTATGGATCATGGAGGATGAACCACTTGTAAGAATCAAATCATCTCCATATAGCACAAGGATAAAAAGATCACCATCCTATCTTTGAATGTACATTCTATTATCAAAATGATATTGTGTGAATCTAGAAGAAAGTAAAAAAAAAATCCATCTTCTCATACGAAGCCCGAGAGGCTTGTATAAGACCATATAATTAATGACGAAGCCTGCAAAATAGTGAAGAGTCCTAAAAAAACCATTTTGATTCTCCATATAAATATCTCATGAAGATCATTGTGAAGGAAAGCACTCTTTAGATCCATCTGGTATATTTTCCATCCCTATGAAGCTACAAGTGAAAGTACAAGACAAGTAGACTTCATATTGGCAATAGAGGTAAAGGTCTCAGAATAGTCAATGTCTTTGACCTGAGAGAACCCCTTTAAAACAAGATGAGCCTTGAAATTATTAACGGAACCATTTGTAACATATTTGGTATGAACACCCACTTGCACTGAACCAAATTTATTCCCTTAGGAAGAGAAATAAGATCCCAAGTATTATTCTTCATTAGTGAATAATACTCATCTACCATAGCACCATCCCACTCAAGAATACTAGTCACCTCTAATTTTTTTTTAGGATAATCCAAAATGGTATGAATCAAAAGAATAACACCTAATGTCTATGGATGAGTATAACGAGAATCTAAAGGATCACATACCAAACATTCAACTGCATCAATAGTATTGTAGGCCCACTTGAGTAAGGGTTGAATATTTAGAGGTGAAGGGAGAGCTATAGCATAATCCTCATCCTCAAGATATGAAATACTCAATAGATGAAGAGAGAGTAGTAGGTAGTGAGGGAGAAGTTGGTGATGAATAACCCATCTAAGAAAATTTCTAATCAAACTAGACATCCCTCCTAAACAAGACATCTCTAGAATTAGGATCAAACAACCTGTACACTTGAACATCCTCACAGTATCCAAAAAATATGAGTGGTTAGATTTTCATCTCCATGAATTTCCACTAAGCTTCAGGAATAAATTCCCAATCCTCACTACTGAATATTTTGAATGAAGATACATCAACCTTGACATGGGATACAACCTCCTTAAGATTCATATGTTACAATTCCATATGAGACATGATTTTGAATATAATTTATACAATTCACTGCTTTAGCCTAAAAAGAAGAATCCATATCTCATGACTAAATCATATAGTTGGCCATCTCCCATAAAGTTTTTTTCTTTCACTCAACAACACCATTATAATAAGGGTTGTATGGAGCTATAAGCTAATGCTTAAGACCATGCTCATAAAAAAAGTACATGAAATCTTGATTGACATAATATCCCCCATTGTCTTTGTGTATCTACCTAATAGGAAGACCAGATTGCTTCTCCAAAAATGTCTTAAAGATCTTAAAAAAAAAAAATACATCACACTTGTACTTAAGAAATTACACCCATGTACGTATGGAGAAGTCATCAATAAATGTGAACATATTTGGCCTCTAAAAAAGAAGAAGTCATAAATGACATGAGGTTAGTATATACCAAAACTTTGGGTGCCTTAACATGTGTAGATCTACCCATAGGAAAAGAATCTTGGTAATTTTTACCAAGGGAACAACCTCGAAAAACACCATCATTACATAAAATATTAGGGAGATCTAACACTAATTCCTATGTACCTATCTACTGGAGATATTTTTAATTTACATGATCAAAATGTTCATTCCAAGGCTTACTCACAATATTTGCATGTGCTATGAAGGGTGAACCTAAACTATATGAACTCTTGAAACCATCAAATCGGTATAAATGAGAGGAAGGATCAACACTCCTAGTAGCCACAAAAATATCAAGATCATGAAGGTCACAAAAAAATACATTAAATGGTGTAAACTCAACTTTCTTACTAGTGGAAAATTTGACACACTGAAAGAAGGTTGGTGGAGATATCATGAAAAACAAGAACATCTTGAAGAAAACTACCTCAAGTGGAACAATACCTAAGATAAAAAGTAAAATTTGTGTACAATACCCTACTACAATCTATGTAGTGCTACAATTTAAAAGGGGTGAGAAAATCCTAAGAATGCTTTTGTGATGTGTTGCTGAAATCAAGTATCCAAGTAGCTACAAAAGATAAGGTACATGCAAAAAGAGCACAACCTTTACTAGTATAGGAGGAATAAGACTTAGGGGCTAAGATGTCATGCTGATACATATATTCTCTAAAGCCTCTAACATTTTCCAATATATAGTGACTAGATGTCCCCATTTACAACAAAAATTGTAAGGTTCACCTGATCTCTTCTTCGTCTTGGAGGAAGATTCACTAGAATTAGAAGATTTATCATTTCGAGGAGTGGTTTGAGGTTTTTATTTTGACTTGGAAGATGGTTTGGAGGAAAACTCACTACTTGATAAAGTATCTATCTTTGGCTTTTGTTTATTTTTGTCTTTTTCTTTGGATGTCTATGCTACCAATGCTTGCTTTTTGAAACTAGAAAGAGAGTCAAATTGAGTCAACTTTATTTGTTCATGAGTCAAAAACTCATAAAAAACCTCAAAATATGGTATGGTAAATTCATTTCCCAACACATCCATAGTAGAGTAGAAATTAGAAGAGAAGAATTGAAATGACCCTTTAAGCTTAGACAATATTAGGAAAACACATTCTTTGTCAATTTTATTCTTCCCACAACTTTGGAATAGTGATATGAGTGACTTAAAATTCATCAAGAAGTTCTTGATTGAGGGGAAAGAATCAAGTGCAAGTGAAGTCATTATTTTCTAAATATATAGTGCTCAAAACTCATTAATGCTTCCAAAAAGGTATTTAAATTTTCTCATATATCCCTAGGAGAGGTGCAAAAGATTGTTTGAAATCTGTAGTGAAATCAATCGTGTAACCTCATCTATTTTGTTCCTATGTTGAAGTATCTCAAATTGATGAGTCAATGTAGGTTTTAATTCATCCAATATGGACCATAAACCCTTAGACATGAGTAATCTGGTCATATGAGCTTTTTAGACATGATAGTTGTGTGACATAAGACGCTCAACTAAAGAGGTATCCATTATGGTGTTTGAGGGTTTCAAAATAGTGTATGGGAAAGGATTACTTTTTGATGTATATATATTGAAAGAGAAAATTTTAGCCCTTACAACAAGAAAAACCAAACCCTAATGTAAATTTGAGAGATAAAAACTTGAAAAAAGAAAAATCACATTAGATTAATCTTTGTGTACCTAGTGAAATTTTTGGAGAAATGGATTGTAGATATGTGTAGAGAACTAAGACACCTTTCAAACACCAATTTGTTTGCAAAAAAATAGATTTCAAATACCCAAGTTTTGACTCCAAAATCACAAACAAGAAGATTTGACTTCAACAACCACTAGAATGGGCTTAGAAGTGTTTGATTGAAAAATAGATCTTAGACCTAGTGTGTAGATCATTGAGATCAATCATTCTTCAAAGTAACATTATAAGCCAAACCAACAATGGTATGAGATTGGATAACAACCTAAAAGGAGAGCCAATCTACCATGGATTTGGTTCTATTATTGCTTTGTTAATTGATTGAATTTAATGGAGATTAATTGATTTAATTTGACTATATAACCTAATCTGAAAACACGATTTTTTCACACTAATGAAATTAAAAATTTAGAAATAGAGAGTAGATTTGAGGGAAATATTTTGTGCACTTGTGATATGAATTCGAGGCTGAAATATCTAGTCAATGGTGTGGGATGCCCTAAACTAGCTTCTTGATTTTTAGAATTTGATTTCACAAGCTTGTAGCTTATAATTTGAACTCTATAATCCTATTCTACAATTTTTTTCTTTGGATATGAAACTACAAAATCACAACAAAGAGGGTAAATGGGGTGGTTATATAGGATTTTGCCTAAGTCAAACCCCCATTTGGTATTTCTACCTCCTTGCACAATTGATTGATAAAAAGTGTGTGCTCTTAACCTTAAGTGCATCTAAGGTTGTAATGAGCTAAAATTCTAAAAACCCTACTCAAATATGTTAGAGAAGGATTCTTAAATGACGTAAATGAGATCAACCCAAGAGAAATTCAAATAACCTTAGGAAAATCCAAAATGCAACAATACCTTGTTTAGGGCAGCTAGTAGATCAAAGTTTAAAGATAAGAACATTCTGAAAACAAGTCATTAGGTGCTTAAAAGAAGCTTAATTTATCTCCAAAATATAGATTCCATCATGTTCTTCCATTGGCATCAAACTCGAATCATTGTAGCAACTTGATTAATTTTGAAATTCTTATTAAAACCTATAAAAATTAATGTATTTTGGTAGAGTCTTGTTGTACCTATGATTGCTTCTTTTTATTTTGAAATAATAATTCATGTTTATATAGTGGAACTTAAAATAAATTAAAGTGTAGGCCGACTAATTTGATTTTAATTTTTGGGATTAATTTATCGCCAAGTCTCAAATTTGAAATTACATCTCCAAAACTAGAGATCAATAAAAATGAGAAATTAAGTTTTTTGGGAAAAATACCTAGACTAGGGTACTAGGTGCCCCTATCCAACTCTTTCACACTCATCAAAACTTAATTTGGGTGTTTAGGGTCTACTATCATGAGGAGCTCTCCAACATAAGAGCACTTGTTAGGGTTATTTTGATGATGTTTACTCAATAAGATATTTTTCAATGCTATACTATCACATTCTCCTAAGTTGATATGAAGAATTAGGGTTGGAGGATGTCTAAAATTCATGAATGTATAGGTTACTAAAGCAAGTCCCAAATAGAGCATGAAATTGTAATTTTGCCTTAAAGGGAGTACAATTTTTGACACTATAAGAAGAAAATTTCCAATGGTATTTGTTTTGCAAAAAATAGATAATTGAGATAAAAGACATACCCAATTACGTGAAAGTTTACCAATTTAGCCTTCAAAGTAGGTTGGGGGCTAAAAAATTTGTGTCGTTGGTCGCTTGGGCAAGCTCCACTAGGTGTAGGGGCTAAGCCATAGGAATTATGGTCATGTTGGTGACTTGGAGTGGGAGCTAAAGGCCTACAGGGGATGAAAGAGGCACCAGTGGTCACTAATGTGATTAGCGGCAAGACCCAAGGGTGTCTTGAGTGCTAGGAAGTGACATGACTGCCACGATGGTCTTGCCTAGTGGCGAGCCATTGTATGAGTGGCGTACCCTAGTGGGCACTATTTTTTTTTGGATTTTTATGGTACAAATCGAAGGTATAGGGGTCATACAATTTCTATACTAACTTTTTTTGCTTTAGAAGCTCTCATCAACAAATATAGACAAATTTATTGTCAAAATTTGTCTGTTCGACCTCTCAACACAATGGTGAGGTCTGTTTTGTTCTAACATGCACAAAAAAGTCCAAATCCAAAACCTACAAAAAATATAAAGATTCCAAATTTGATGCTCCTATAACTTTAGTTGAAGAAAACCCTCAAAATTTGAGAAGGGGTTTGCCGAATCCAAGCTATGATACCATATTGAAATTGTGAAACACACACAAAGAAGGATCAAATAGAAAACAAGAACATCTTCCATGCATGAGAGTTGCAATCTATGATTTTTTATTTCCTCAAAAAGAAAAACTCACAGAATAAAATAATACAGAGGAGAATGCTTCTAAAAGAAAACCCTAGATGGTATAGAGATAAGATTATGACAAGTGTCGACATCCTATGTGCTGAGACATAATGACATAATAATAGCTCAATCTAATAAAGGAAAAAAAACACTCCTAAATTTAGTTTAAGTGCATAAAGTGATTAACCTAATAATTATTAGCTAATAAATGATTACTCTAACAACTGTACGTTTGTAAAAAAATGAAGTGTATCTACACATAAATATGCAAATTGACTTCAATATTTCGTAAATCCACTTAAAATCCTACAAATTCACTTAAACATCAAAATCTCACAAAGATAAAAAAACATTTTTTTAAAGTCTAGAAAAATATGAATTGACACATTCCAATATCCACTTAAATAATGGATTTCTACAACCATAGAAAATCATATCCACTTGAGAATCGAAATCATGTAAAGGAGGGAGTAAAATGTTACAAAGCATTTGTATTTGTGGGAATACGAAATGCTACAACATAGCATTGTTTTGCATCCACTATGAGCATGTTTTTTCTGCAAGTTGCACTATCATGGTGGAGATAGAGCTTTAATGACATTTGACAAAGCTCAAATTGCCATGATAAAGTTAAACTTCAATAAATATATAAAGTTCCAAATGCATTTTCCAAAGCTCAAATTAGCATGATAAAGGTGCGACCTCTTATTAGCAAGGGATATGATATGAATCTATAACTTTGGATAAGGATAAGGAGTAGTGACAAGTTTCAAGCCCATCAACTTTCCTTTTGGCATTAATACGTAGCCATGCAATGTTTGATTTACTCTTTCCATGGACGTTAAAGACAAACGCAAAGACATTCTTCTATTCGCCATTGGATATGAATTTAAATCTTAAAATATTAATAGGAAGGAGCATTGTGACAACCATAATACATGAAAGAAAGAGTATTAAAAGAAGCTTGCCAATAGCCTACCAGATATTTTGAATATGTAGATGAAACTTATAATTCTATAATATGAAATTTGATTATTAATTAAACAAATTCAACATGTAACACCTTCTTTGTTGTAGGAATTTAATTTTCAATTATATATAAGATCATTAAAATTTCTATTTGATCAATATTTTTTTACAAATTATATAACAAAGCTAATAAAAGGTGAATTATATAATTTTTTTGGTGGGAAAATGACTTTCAAGTGACCATGACATTGATATCCACTACAAATTTTTTCTTTAGATAACATTTCTCACATTCAGATGACATGCAAATTTGTCACAATAATGGAGCAAAATATTAAAAGAGGATTTTAAAGCATATTAATCATTCTAGTCATTTTAATACTTTAAAATCACTCGTGAAAACTGGATTTTGAAAACATTAAAAAATTTGTATTATCATTAAAATCTTCACAATGCTAAAATCTAAAAATACAAAAGTATATTACAAAGGAAAACATTTTAAAACCTAAAAAATTATCTTGCAAATATTTTTTATTTGATGTATTTAATTTCTTTCTTTTGTGAGTATAGCAATTTGTTGGAGCTTTGGGAAGACCCTATTGAAGATTTTGATAGTCTATTAGAAAGGATTATGCTAGAAATATGCCAGGAGTTGGAATATGCTTTTGAAAATGGAACATGCTACCACATTAAATCTGAACCATTGATTTAAGATTAATATTAGTAATTAATTTGTAACTAATTTTTAAGTACTTGTGTCTATTTAAGATCATCAAATTGATCATTTTAGAGAGGAGAAAATTGTTGATAAATAAAGGATTTTGTAATAAACAATAGTTATTAGTAAATGCCCTTCATGGTTTTCTAACCATTAGTGGGCATTGTCTATTTTTATTGTAAATTGACATGCATAGATGTATATTCAAGTTATTATAATTTTGAAAAGTATAAGGTGACTTGAACCTTTTTTTAATTATGAAAGATGTCGTCAAATTGCACTTATTAGGGTATTTTATGTATGCCTTTTGTAATTTGAAATTTTCATTAGAGCTTGTACTCCTTGTGTAATTATGAAAAGGTCTAATAAAGCACATGTCAAATATTTGATGTCCAACTTTTGATTTACTATTAATTCTAGCAATTTTTCATATTATTAGTTTTATTTTTATATAATCTAAAAATTAAAGTATAGAGTATTAAAATATAACATATCAGATGATGTAAAGTGTTCTAAAATGCATAAATTTAATCAAATTATAGATTACATAGCATATATTTAGGGTGAAATATGAATCTTAAGTTATTTTATAAATATAATCTTATTTTATAGTCTCCAAGTACACAAGTCCTTGTTACGAAATAGTATCCACAACAAACAACCAAGTTAGAATATAAATCAATACTTGATATTTGAAGCCATGGGATCATGAAATTTTATTCTAGAATTTGAGTTTCTTTCAAGAGAGGTAAAGTTTGTTGTGAATTTTATCTCAATTAACTATGAAAAACATGAGTGTTAACATGTACCATGATTATCTAGAGTTGAAAGGTTCATGAACAATGCCAATGATAAGAATTACTAAATCCAAATCTCATTATAGGCCACAAATAGAAGAGTTTTTCCATTGAGAAAAATATTCCTATATAGGATAGTGAAATAATAAGAATATAGGTAGATGTAGTAAAGGTTTTGGCTAAGGTCAATGAAGAAGAGAAGTTAATTATTTCACATGCAAATAAATGGGACATTACATAAATTAATGCAATGGTGAAAGAAATGCTGAAACTTTCCATAATTCATTTGATTATCTAAGAGCAATTTAATTCTATAAAAGTGAACAAGGTTTGATAGGCACTAAGATTGAAGAATTATCATAATAAAATATGAAAAAAAGAGGCCAAAAATATAATAAAAGTTTTAAATAAAGATTGTCATAATGCTAGTTAGTTCCAAAAGAAGGTTGAAAATAAGTACTTAAGTGAGATCTCTCTCACTAAATACCATCATTTAGAAAAATAATATCAGGAAAATAAGGGAATGTTATAGAGAAAATTTATAAGTGGGTATATGAAGATAAAATATAGTATGGTATTATTACTCTCTTAGGGATGAATTAAAAATTAAAAACAAAATATATTTCAAGAGGATTCATATGAAGAGGATGATGAAAACCTAGAGTAGGTAAACATGATCTCATAGTACCAAAATATATGTAAGCCATCAAGGAAAAGTAGTGTTGATGGGAATTTTGACACAACTAACTCATGTACAATGAAGAATACTCTACTTTTTCTATAAAGATAACTTATCCAAATAATCAATCAAATCTAGGGTCCATGTATGCTAGGTCTTAGCGATGTTGGTGCAACCAAGTGTTCTATATGATTTATTTAATAATGGGCCTATGTTGGTAAAATATAGAGCTAGATAAATGTTATATCCAAAGAGTTGAATTATATATAAATGATAAATATTTTTAATACATCTAAATAAAATAATTCCAATCTAATCCTAATTTCAAGATTTGTTAAAAAATATTAATAGATGTTCTATTTTAAAGAAATAAATAGTATGTAAATAATCAAGGATGAACTCAATTTTATCCTTAATTATGAAAGGTTTGATGAAATCCAAATAACCTATAATGCAATGATCATCATTTTACTCAATTAAAAGCACTATGAATTTTGGGGAATTTTGAAAAAATATTGGAGTTATATGTTTGAAAACAACATATTGCATACATAGATATCATAAATTAACCCTACTTTAAAGTTGTAAAATACCCCAAAATCGACTTCTCATTAATAATTAATTAAATTAATATTTAATTAATTATCTTTCATAATTCACTATTTTCTAATTTCTTGTAATTAATTAAATAATTTAGTATTTAATTAATTATTGTTTATCCCATGTAATTAATTAAATTATATTTAATTATTATATTTCTTCTAAAGATTGACTAATATAATTAACTCAACTTTAGCCCCAACCCATTAATTATGCTAAACCCAATTAATTATTTATTCAACCTAAATCATCATTAATATTTTATCTAATTAAAATTCTTTCAAACCCCTAAAATTTTCATCATGTGAAAAGTGTCCCTAACCCTCTTCAATGCTCACAAAAATTGACAGTTATAAAACCTACATATTTCGGTGCCTCTGCCCTATGTTTTGGCACTTGCATTGTTGCATAGAAAATGACCAATCAAACTCCACAATTCAAACAAATGGATCGTATTGATTTAATCCTTGACATAAATAACCTTTAAAAAGACCTAGTACATCCACTAAACCAATCAAATAGTTAAATTTCTCTCAACATCTAAGAAATCCCCTCATCAACTTCACTTTTATATTTACCACCCCTTAGCTAATTTGGACTTAGATTAGACATCCACAATCTTTATAGACAATTTCAAACAATCCAAACTTACTCTTTTCCCATTCCAACCATAAATATAACACTCTCCCTTCTAATTTGATCTTAGGATATTTAGGAAAATCCTTAATCATTCCATATACATTTGATCAATCAATTTACACCTCCATTCTCAACAATAGCTAAACAAAAATCAAAACCACTATCCAAAAAAATAAACCAAACTTGTTTAAGAGTCAAATCTAGTTCCTTTAATCTTTCATCTCTAGATTGCATATTGCTTAAGAACTTTCCTATCTCAAGTAGTGAGTTAAGTTAGCCCTTTTCAAACTTGGATAAATTAGCTTACGACTTTGGCAAATCCTAAGTAGTGAACTCCAAAATACTTATCCAAAATTTCTTGGTAATTTTCCTCTCCTAAGTAAAAAAAGATAAAATCGTAACCATCTCTAAGCACCAAGGATCTATATTTACTTGAAACAACTTTTATTTTCATCCATCATCACCTCTTAGTATTCTATAACATCACCTAACTAACATCAAATATATAAACTTAGTCCAAAATTCAAAAACATTAACTATCCAAATCCAAATAATCATCCTAAAACATCCTAACCATACACACATCTAAACCTTTTAACATTAACATGTATAAGTCCAAACCATCTTTTATCATCCTAAACACAAACACTTATAATCTTAAACAAAATCCACACCGTCCTTTACACACAAACATACCTTTCAACACAAAATAAACTTCACATACCAAACAAACCCATCTAGGTCCATCTTTTTATGCTACTTACAAGGTCTTAAACCAAAAAACTAATGGAGTCCAATGCTTACACCATAGGAATTCCTAAAAATCTTTTTGATCCAACAAGGTAAAATGACATCATCCTACATCTCTTGAAGAAAAAATGTAGATGAAACTCTTGTAGTGCAACCCAAATATTCACCAACATTACAAGAGTTTTCTCAAACTCCATATAATAAAAAAAGAATAGAAATAATTATGGAGGCAAATAAAGATCATTTCTTGTTACAATTAATCCAAATTGGGGAAAATATTCCACTAGATTTCAACATATCACAACTTAGGAAACATGACAACTTATCCACAACAACCACTAACCCCTTAGACAATCTACGAAGACCACAACCCCTTCAATTATCCAAAAACCCCAACCTTTCATGCACATTAAATCTTTCACAATATCTTCAACAATCTCACACCCTCTCAAAACAAACACAATCTAAACCATCAACACAAATTAGAGTTAGAATACCTACAAATGTAGTTCACTCTAGCATACACCCTTACACACCCTGTCACCACTAAATCAATCAACAAATTTTATCCAACTTTAAACATCCATCCCACCCCTTAACATTTCACACAAATACCTCCCTTAAAACACAACATACATCACACACACATCAAACCCAACCTCATATTAATGCATTAACCCAACATATTCATACCAAAACTTAAAAATTTCAACCTACATACAGGTACATCCAATTACCAACAAATACCACCTCTTAACCAACAATAAATTTACCCATACAATTCTATATAGTCAACCTACACATTGCACAATCCTATCCCCATTGAAATTCCACAAGAAATACACGATGTAAGGAACATGATTCAAGGGATTCAATTAGGGCATAAAAAGAAACCACACACATTTGATGACATATCTCCTTATCCTTTGATAGGTCAATCACTATGGCCCCCTTCCCTCAAAATTTTGAAATACCCAAATTTGATAAATACAAAAGGAAGGGTGATCCTAAAGAACACAACAAATATTTATACAAAGCATTTCAAGAAGTATCTTAAAGTGACATATATCTCATGATACTATTTCCTAGAAAATTAAGGGGTTAAGTATTGTAATAGTTTATTCACCTTCCACATGGCTCCATCACCACTTTTAAAGACTTTGTTAAAAAAATATTGCACATTTCTCATATAAAATTGAACATGAAATCACCATGTCGGACTTGTGCAACACTAAAACAAAGAATAGTGAAGTATTTACTTCCTTCTTGCAATTATAGAGACATTTGTCTAGTAGATTTCCATGGTCCTTTCCTAAAAAATAATTGGTCACTATCGTTGTGAAAAGATTAGATCAAGAATTAGGTTTCCACTTACAGGTGCAATGTTTCAACTCCTTTAATGAAATCATAGACAAAGGAGTAACCATAGATAATACCCTTATTTCTAAAGAATTGGTTTTAAGATACACAAGGAAATCAAAGAAAACTAAAATAATCAATCCAATGATAAATCTTGCTCTTGGGATATAACCAAAAACATAGTTAATGATGGTGTAATTGATGCTAAACATGTTCAGAATTTCTAACAAAAAACACCATCATACTCCCAAAATAATCCAAAGGTAAAGTTGTCCAAAATAATCTCACTATCCCACAAGGATAGCCCAAGAAACATAATAAAAATAAAATCCATTAGGAGAACCTATGAAGGTAATTTTCTAAAAATTGGCCCACCAAAATCTAGTAGAATAACCTATGACAAGAGTTTTTGATGAAAACCAACCTAAACCAACATAGTACAAAGATAATAAAATTGTTAATAGCATAGGTTGAAAAATCATGACATGTAACAATGTATGAAACTCAATAATTGAATTCAAGGTCTCATTTATTGAGGTGAGATAGAAATTGAAGGTCATTCATCCAACTCATCAAATGAACAATTAGGTATATATAAGGAGCCTTTCCCTAAACATGGCGAAGGTAAAGCCTCCATGTCTAACAAGGGTATCCCTTATAACTACAATAATAATGACACTAGCTTCCCATATTATGATTCTATTGTAGTAAGAGCTAAGGAATTTCACTCTCATGTAACTACAATAACCATCAAGTGTTCTAATTATGAAATAACCACACACCCAAGGTAGAGTAACCATCCAAGGCACTTATTCCTCATCCACCCATCCATGTAACTAATACAACATCCTAGATCACCTTGAAAAAACACCCACTCAAATATCCATTCTAGAACTCCTGAAAACATCTCTCATACATAAAGAGATTCTAGAGAAATATTTGTGAGAGTTTTACATCCCAAATGATATTAATATATACCAATCTCCTGCCACGATAGCACATCTATCTGTTAAAATAATGAAGAATTTCACATCTCTTGATATATTTTTTTTTTCATTGATTTTATCATAATATATGAGTTTCAACTACAAGATTCAAAGTCTTTGTAATCTGGTATTCTGAACTGGTAATACAAAATTATCCTCTAGTATTTTTCTCTGGATTTCCTCTTTGGTAATTGTTGTTATCTCATATTTTGGGAAATGGTATGTGATTGGTAAAAGCATGCATGGACGGGATTTCGTGCGTACAGGTGGTCATGGTCGCCTCCAGTATCATTTTGTTGATTACATTTTTTTTATTAGGTCTATTGTTGGCCGACCTAACAAGCAAGTGAAAAAGAAATGGATTAAATTTTGTTTGTATAATCCATGCTGACATATTGTCGCATGCCACATGGTTGAATTGTTTTTGAGGAATATTTGTGTTTACTTGGAGCTGACCTGATTGATTAACTTATGAACGATCAGATATATACAAGATGTTTTGAAGATATGTGGAGTGTGTTGAGTTATGCAAATGTTGGTAGATTGTGCATGGAAGCAAAAAGAGTGAAGTGTGATCTATTGGCATGCAAACATCTTGTGCTACAAAGGAACTGAATCTGCACTAGCGGTGTACTTTCATCAGTTCAATCTTGGCAGTTAGCTATTTTGTTACTTCATTTTTGTAGGCAGTGAGCCTCCGATTTTGGATAGTGAGTTCTGGCAGTGAGCCACCATTTTGTAATATCTTATAACTAGTTATACTATATTGTGTGTTAATCCTCACCATGGGTTTTCCCATTCTGGGTTTTCCACATAAAAATATTGGTGTCTCTTGTGTTATGTATTTCATGTTTAGTTAATTCTTCTGCTTGTCTTGCTCATCATATTCATTGGATTAATTGGTTGGTTTTGTTCAATAAATTTAAAAATATACTGATTCACCTCCCCTCTCAGTAGATTGGATATTTAACAATTAGTATTAGAGCTTGGTTCCTCTGGAGAAGCCTAACAACTTGAGGGAGATCTTGGAGATTGAACAAATGGGTGATAATGTAAAGCTCCAGACTACCCTTGATGATCTTGAAAAAGTTGAAAATGAGAATAAAGATCTAAAAGAGAATCTAAATGAAGTGAATGAATGTGTCCAGAAGTTGAAGGAGAAAATAAATAAATTCAAAGAGAAACATAGATAAGTCAGTGATCAACTGAAACAAGCAAATGAAGACATTACCAAACTAAAGATGCAAGTAGAAGAAAATAAGAGAATTGAAGAATGTTTGAATGCAGAAATGAAGGACAAGTCTGATGAATGTTCTAGGATTGAACAAGAAGTGGTGAGTCTAAGAAAAAAACTAGAAAATGCAAAATTTTGTGAAGATAGTTTCAAGAAAATCTCTACCAAACTTGATGAATTGATTGCGGGACAAAAACCCTCTAAAGACAAAGGTGCATTGGGATTAGAAATAGGTGAAAGCTAAAAATTAGTAAATGATCAAAAGACTCAAGGTAAAGGGAAGAAGAAAATAAATTCAGGAAGGAAACCACCTGTCAAACAACCAAATACACAAAGGTACCCATCTTTGACTTGTTTTTCATGTAACAAGTTCGATCACAAGGCAATTGAATGCAAAAGTAGGATGAATCAGTTCTCTGGTTCATTCCCTAGACAATGCTATGCTTGCAATAAGTTTGGGCATAGAGCTAGTGAATGAAGAACCCTAATGATGAAATGATTTAATGGAGGTAGAGTAAATCAATCCTTTGACGGTTATTGCTATAATTGTAACAAATATGGGCATAAAACGAATAAGTGTAGATCTTGGATTAATGGAAATCAATCAAGTCAAAGAAATGTTGTCTGTTATAATTGCAACAAACCAAGACATATCTCAAAGCTATGTAGAAGTAAAAAGGGAAATCAATCTGCTTCAAAGAAGAAGAATTAACTTGTGAAGAAGGTTGACAAAGAGGAAGTGAAGCAAGAAATGAGTAATCTTTGGAAAAAGAAAGAGGAATCAAAATCATTTGATGCATCTGTGCCCTCCGATAGTGCAAATAATTCCTCTGGGAACTAGACCTAGCAAGGTCTTATGGGGAGCTTTAGTAGAAAATCTTTTGAAACCCCCTGATCTCAAGCATGTCAGTCCTTTGCATGTTGTGATGTTGTAAGAAATGAATTGGAATAGGTTTTGAAAAAGAAACCAGAAGAAAAGATGTAGGTATGCTTGCTTGTGGAGCATATTAGGGTTTTCAGTGTGAATGAAAGGTTTTGTTAGCTTTTCAAATTTCAAATGCATTAAATGAAAATTAGGGCATCACATTAATCTATAAATCAAAATTATGAAGGAATTTTGATCATTTGTACATTTAGAGAAGGCAAAGAGTGACTTAGAGTAATTTGGAGAGAATTGTTGTGTGACTGGTGCAAACCCTAGTTTTGGATATTTGTGAAGAAAAAGGTATTTCTTTTTGATTTTGTATTGCTGTGAGCTTGTGAAAAATATTTTTTGAATCTTTTAGAAGCTCAAAATATAGAATATGGCAACTCTTGTGGTCGTAAACACAAAAGAAAGACCTAGACCCTCAGACAAAAAATACTCGATGAAGGTTTTTGAGGATGAACCTATGGGTTCTTTCTCTTCAGTTCCTCATGGTGTCATGTCGACAGAGGATACAAGAATGTACATTAGGGTTAAGAGTGAATAATTAAATCATATCAAATTGATTGATTTGTGACTAAATGACCTCACTGGAGATGAATTTATATGGTAAAACCTAAGTACTTGAATCTTGTGACGAATAATTTGGATCGTTGGAACAACTTTCCAAATTTTTATTCTATAGTAGATGATCAGTATGTCAAGACAGTCCTTAGAAGAATGCATGATCAATTCTTGTGGACCCATGAACCACACTTGATAACTAAGGAAGCAATCAAAGTCATCACTGGACTTTGTGACATTGGTCTAGTGCCTGTGCTAAAAGCAGTGAAAAATGATGTGGTGACTAGTCTCAATGGTGTAACTTATGACAAGATGGCTCTTGAAATGAAGCATATCACTAATTTTTCTATGAAGTATGAATCCATAATAATTGGTCATAAAATATACTTCACCAATAGAGAAAATTTTGTGTCTGCCACAATAATTTTTACTGGTTATGACATGATGGTAAATGGTGAAAACTATGATTTGTGTGAGCTTCTCATACAACAACTGCTTGAGAACTTGAGAATGTCTAAAGAGAAGAATTATCCTTTCAAGTTTGGTTCTCTGATTGTTTTCTTGCTATTTTACTTTCTCAGAATTCTTTTGGGAAAATTAGAGGCAGTGTTTTGGGACCCATCCCGATTTGTTTCCCATCAGATTTTTGATCACATGCGTAACTTGGGTGATGTGAACAATGCAAAAAATTCCCTGATGGAATTATTTTCTGTGTTTAAGAAAAATATGAATGAGAGAGATAGAATTCTGAGGAAGATTGTTGAAAAATATAAAAATGACATTATATTTCATGTGTCATATGATGAGTGTGTGATAGAAGTGGTTGAACCCTAGACCATTTGGATTTAGCCTTTGGATTATGAGATCACAGAAGAAGTGGCTGAAGGATATGTGCAACTCTTGTTGATAATTCCTAAAGATCTGAATGAACCCTGGATTGGAAAATATGCAGAGAAATCCATGTAAGTCTATCTTGAGCACAACAAAGCCAAAACAAAGAAAAATGTAAAGGAAATGCTCAAGAAATTTGGTTTCACAGAAGAAGAAATAGCTCTAGGAAGAGATTTTGAAGGATAGAAGTTTGAAGAATCACCTAATGTAAGGAGATCTTGTAGGATCCCTCCTTCCATACCAGCTTTTGGATCAGCTACAGTGAAGATTGAACCCAACACAACTGACAAAGGAAAAGGCCTTGCCCCTTCCAGACCCACTACTAGATCAGGAAAAAGAAAATGTGTTCCTTCGGTTGCCCCTGCTAAATGTGGAAGAAAAGAAAAGGCTACTAGGGAGAAGAATATGAGCATCACTAATTATCACGAGCAAGAGGAAGAAGACCCTACTATAAAACTAACCAGAAAGAGAAGGGTAAGTGTTTCCTCCGGTGAAGGTGCATCTCAAGAAACCAGTGTTGGTTTGAAGAGATTTCACTATGTGTCATCCTCAGAGGATGTTGAAGAGTAAAATTCCAGTGATAATGAAACTAATGCAAAGGAATATAGTGTTGTTGAAGATACTTCTTTGGACCAAGAAGAACAAAACACCTCTCTGGTAAGACATGGTTCCCCTCTCAAATTGGATGTTTTGGTGAATAATTTGGTAAATCAAGATAATATGGTGAAGACCACAAAAAAAGTGTATGATTCAGTAGGAGAACATGATAAATAAATAATAATACTAGCCATCATCAAATATGTTATTATTTTGGAAGTTAAATGGGATAACATTAGGTGTGATGTTTCTAAAAATTTGTGGGAAATACTGATGAAAATAAGAGCAGGGGCAATTGAGCTAGAAGATAAAATAAGAAATAAAGCATACAAAGAAATTGCATCCTCTTTGTCTCCAGATAATTTAAAATATTTGAAGAAGATTTATGCTAATATGTTCAAGGTAAAGAGAAGAGTTAACACTCTGATGACAAAGGACATGAAATAAATCAGAGGAATAAGGAAAGAAAAAATAAATACTATCAAGAATATAATAACAAAGTATGGAATTATTGGTGCATCTGGCTCGACACCTGAACCTAACATAAAAAATTCTACAAAATTTTTGGAAGAACCTCCTTTTGATGCTACTGGTGAGAATGTTCCTTTGGAAATGAATGACTCGAATAATATTTTTGAAACAACTAGTACAAAAGTTATACCAGAAATCAATGATGTTAATGAAAATCTAGAAATAAAAAAACAGGTAGAAGAAAATGTTGAAGCATAAGTTCATGTTGCTACCCCTCTGATTCACATCAAAGAACAAGAAGATAGAAATGAGGAAGAAGAAGAAGAGAAGGAAGATGAAAAGAAGAAGAAATTGAAAAGGAGAAGGCAGAAGAAGAAAATTTAGAAGGAAAAGAGATGAAAGAAGAAAATTTAGAGGAAGAAAATGTAGAAGAAAAAAAAGTAGAGGAAGAAGAAGACATAAATAAGAAATCAAATGACATTGTTGGAGAGAATGAAGAAGTATCCTAGATGGTTGTAGAATCACAAAATTCAACTGAAGAATCCTCCTCTAGTGATGATGTATTAAAAGGACTACTATCTAAGAAGATTAGATTCCAACCAGTAATTCCTTTGGATCTCTTATAGCTTCCTATGAATCAATGTTTTGCAGATATGAACAAGATTTATCTGGTACACAAAATAGTATTGGGCGATGTATTTCATGCATCCAGTAGGAAAGAAATCTTAGCAATGCATTGAAAAGGGACTAAACTCATTGACAATTCTATTAAAGCTTTACAGGATGTTACACTGGATACATCTATAGACACATCTCTCTTTGATTGAGAACTTGAAGCTCTTATTGGACTCCTTCAAGGACCATGCCACAAGATTTATTGAGAAAAAAAAATAGGATGAAGAAGATAAATTGAATGAAAAGAGGCTGTTGATCCTCCACAACAATTGTTCCTTGGCACATACCAATGCAGAGAAAATCCTTGAAGCTGTGAAGGCTTGTGAAGATGAAGCTAACTTTTTGTTTTTGTATTGCATAAGGTGGTATGATGCTACACAAAGTATAAAATATCTCATGGACTCAATCGAATGCCAACTGACCATTGTCTTTGGAACCTACAATGTATCTATGGACACACATACATCAACTTTGAATGCTATTTCTGCGCATAGAGAAAAGTTTTTAATGCCATAGAAGCAAAAGGAAGAGATAATTAGAAAAAATGGCTTGCTTGGTGACAATGTAATAATGGAGTATGCTTCGATAGCCAATGCTCTGGCTAGTGCTGAAAATTTGGATAAGATCAATCTAACCCCGGATACTCTAGATGAAGATGAAGAAAATTTAATTGCTTTAGAATATTTGAACAAACTACTGGTATTTGCTAAGAAGAATTGGGAGGATGGCAAAGCGGCCTGGCAAGGCATTCTACAGGAGTTGTAAAGTGCTCCCTCCTCTGGGTAATTTTTTTTTTTACATCGCTTGGGATAAACGGCTCAAGGGGAGTTTCAATAGTTTGATTCCTTGTGTTGTTCATACCAGACCTTGTGTATACATTTTTTTCTTCATGTTGTTGGTCGACCTTTGTCTTTGATGTCAAAGGGGGAGAATGGAATGAGAAAGAAAATATAGAAGTCCGTAAACCTTTTTGGCACATGTTGTCATCAATGAAAAAGGGGGAGATTGTTGGAAGAATGAAGAAGTTCACATCTCTTGATATAGTTTTGTTGTCATTGATGTCATCATAATATATGAGTTGTAACTGCAAGATTCAAAGTCTTTGTAATCCAATATTCTGAACTGTTAATATAGAATTATCCTCTAGTATTTTGCTCCAAATTTCCCCTTTGGTAATTGTTGTTATCTTAGTTTTTGGGAAATGGTCTATGATTGGAAAAAGAATGTATGGATGGGATTGCGTACGGGTGCTTGTGGTCACCTCTAGTATCATTTTGTTGATTACATTTTGTTTTCCATTAGGTATATTGTTGGGTGACCTAACAAGTGGGTGAAAAAGAAATGGATTAAATTTTGTTTGTATAATCCATGTTGACATATTGCTATGTGCCACATAGTTGAATTTTTTTGAGGAAGCTTTGTGTTTACTTGGAGCCGACCTGATTGATTAACTTATGAAAAATCAGATATATATATAAAACGTGTTTTGAAGATATGTGGAGTGTCTTGAGTTATGCGAATGTTGGTAGATTGTGTGTGGAAGTGAAAAGAGAAAAGTGTGGTATGCTAGCATGCAAACGTCTTGTGCTACAAAGGAACTAAAATTGCACTAGTGGTTTACTTTCATTAGTTCAATCTTGGCGATTAGCCATTTTTGTTACTTCATTTATGTAGGTAGTGAGTCTCCCATTTTGGATAGCGAGTCCTGGCAGTGAGCCACCATTTTGTAATATCTTATAATTGATTATACTATATTGTGCATTAATCCTCACTATGGTTTTTCCCATTCTGGGTTTTCCACGTAAAAATATTAGTGTCTCTTGTGTTATGTATTTCATGTTCAGTTAATTCTTCATCTTGTCTTGCTTATCATATGCATTGGATTAATTGTTTGGTATCTATTCAATAAATTTTAAAATATAATAACTCACCCCCCTCTCATTATATTGGATATTTAACACTATCCACATTGCATCTGTTAGAGTAATTGGACATTTACTTTATTAATTAAACAATATTTGTTTAATTACGTAAAGTTCCCTTTTACCTCTTTTTCACTTAAGCTAATATTAGGTACATAATAATTAATTACTTTATTAATTATTATTGTGCAAGCCTAGGGTTTTCCTTTTTAGGGTTTTCATCTATATATGGTTGAAAACTATCTTTTGTATCATTATTCATTTTACATTTTCAGGTGAATACATTGCTCCACATTCTTGAGCATTTCTTTTGTTGCTTCTCTTTGTTTCTCCTTGTAATAGGTTATTTGCTTGCAAAGATCTTTTGGGCTTCTGTGGTGTTGTATCTTCTCAACTCCAACATGGTATCAGAGCTTCAGATTTGCAGCTGCTTGTTCTTGTTTTGAGATTTTTGCATTGGAAGCAAATCTAGGGTTCTAAGGTTTCTTCTTGTGGAATCAGCATACTCTGAATTTTAGGTTCACTTTGGGCTCAAACGGACAGTTCCATTGGATTCGTAGCGCCCAAAAACCCCTAAATCAACTGTCAAATCATCGATTTTGGCCATAGTCAACCAGGGTTGCAAAAAAAAAAAATTTAGGGTTTGGCCGTACGGCCCCCTCAGAAAAAAAAAATGCAAAAAAAAAATTAAAAAAACAAAGGTTTTTTGCATGGCCCGTGCATTTTTTTATCCCCGCCCAGCGGCCACCACCGTGTCGCCCGTCGCCAAGCGGCAACCGCTCTGCCGTCGGCACCGCCGTCGTGCTCAACTCGCCTCGACCGACTTCGTCCGAGCTTGCCCTGCCAACTCTGTCTGAGCTCGCCCCACGCGCTCACCCTGCCGGCTCCACCCATGCACTCACCCCACCGACTCCATTCGAGCTCGTCGTCGTCAGGCTCACCACCTGCGAACTCGCCGACTTGCTCCCGCCGAGCTCGTCGACCTGAGTTGGCCCCTCCAGCCCCCATGGGCTTAACCCCCCTGCCACCGGGTCATATGGTGACCGAGGGCTCCGGCCCAGCTTCAGCCCCCTGGTCCGTCCAAGCGACTAGGGGCCATTTTTTTTAGCCCCCTAGGTGCTAAAGGGGTCCAATAGGGCATTTTTTTTGCTCTCTCACGAAATCGGGCATAACTCAAGCGTTTTAGCTTCGTTTTTCGAACAAGAAGAAGCATTGGAAAGCTGGTTTCAGCACCAATCTGATGATGTAGGTAATTCTATAAAAAAATTACCAGTCTAGATATTTTTTTACTAGTCAAAGTGAGGTCTTCTTTCTTCACTTCTGGGGTCATAGAAGATGCAAACGGACTCCGTTTTTCAAACTTGAATAGGAGTTGGAAATCTCTCAACATGCTCTATTCAGTGATATGATCTATTTTATCAAAATTTTCACCAGGTACACAAGAATTTGTCTTGAAGTATTTTTTGCTTATGCATTGCTTCCTTCTTCTCAGTTTGTACTAGGGTTTGGGTTTATCTTTTGTGGGGGTGTTTTTCTCTTGCTTTTTGTCATTTATATAAAAAAAATAGAACACAAAAACTCTCAAAAATACAAACCCTTTTGTATCTTCTGTCTATTTTGAAAGATCACATAATAATAAAAAACACAAGCAGGTATAGGTGCAGGGTTTCATGGCAGACTCTTCAGTTGAGCTACTCACATCACATAACTATCACACTTGGAAGTCTCGTATGATGAGGCTACTCAGGTCACGAGGGTTATGGTCTTGTTTAGATGAGGTTCAGCCTCAGTTGCAGCGTCCTTTTGAGATTATGCAGCACAGGAACAAGATGGATGAGGCTATAGGTTTGTTATGCATGCATGTTTCAGACAGTCTTTTGTTTCACCTTGATGCTTTGCTCACTCCTCGAGCCATGTGGCTAAAGTTTGAGACACTTTTTGGGGCCGTTAATGAGTTTCACGCATTACAGATTGAGGCAGAGCTGACTTCATTGTTACTTGATTCATTTCCCACTATTGAGGATTTTTTGAACAAGTTCAAAACTATCCGCACTATTTTACAGGGTTGTGGAAAGAACAAGACAGACACAAAGTGCATTTACTTGATTCTTTCGAAGCTTCGTGGTCCATTTCAGATATTTGCTTCCTCCTTCTACTCCACCATGGATGGTTTGGGTGCTAGTTTTACCATGTCTACCTTTGATTTGTTTTGTGAGTGTTTGTCTCGGGAATAATCTCACCTTTCTCAAATGGATATGCTCTCAGGTTCAAAGAGAAAAGCATTGGTTGCTCAGTCACCAAAGGGGAAACAAAAGTAGAAACCGAGGCCCAAAAAAGATTTTACACGTAGTGAGCATTCCTCCAAACCACCTCCTAAGTCTGATTCTAAACCACCATTTAATCTGAAACATGGGAAATCTTTGAAGTCTGGTGAGTCTTCCTCCAAGACTAAGGAGAAATCAGGAGACACTTGCAGTTTCAATGGCAAGAAAGGTCATCTACTTTCCAGGTGTTGGACATGATTAGAGGCTTTAGAGGATGCCATGCAACAGCAACATATCTCCTCACCTTAGTCTTCTTCTTCCTCCACCACAG